>CM062806.1:777204199-777687727 GCA_031772625.1 Pinus tabuliformis
TGTCCCATGATGTATAAAAAGAGGAAAAATTATAGGAAAAAGATCCGAATTTTGAAGAACCTGGAGACTATGCTGTTGTATTCTTGATAAATTGATGATTAATGAAAGAATAAAAAATTTTCCACACATTGTTGGGTATGATTTTGTAATTTCTCTGTTATGTGTCATCATGTTTCTTCCTTTCTTTAAATATGGTAATGAAGCTACAAGTCTTTGTTTACTTATGTGAATGAAGTTAAAGTTCCTTAAAAGAGCGCTCCTATATTTAAAGTTCCTACCCCTATATTTATTCTAAGTTATAGATAATAGTTCCCGTCAAACACAACATATTATCTTTAACTTCTCAAGGCATTCTTCACACAACGTTCATATTCAACATCACATGGAATTCTAATATTTTCATGTCAGCTAATTATTAAGGGTTAAAATTCAAGTCCTTCAGGCCCTTCATATGAGGATACATTATACAAATAAGTGACATGCATAAATAAAACTAATGTCTTAAGCACAATTTCTACACAACCAGGAAATTGGTTTCTTAAGGGACAACATGTGTCATGAGCCTCAAACTTATTTATTTGATGCTTCAGATCTCATTCTTCACATCGATCTTGGAGCTATGACATCCCACGACACATCTAGGAGTCTTTGACACATCCAACTCAGCTATTTCCGGGTAAGTCTGCTTAACTTGTCTTTTTGTGTTTTGGCTTGTGTGAGTGTTGTCTGCTTGATTTCTATGAACGCTTGTTATCGTTTGCATGCATGTTAGCATGTGCAAGCACCATTTTAGCTTTCGTTAGCATCTCACTATTGTCGCATGCATGACACTGTTTTGCACGAATGGTTTCCGATTCAGCGACTCGTTTCACACACATGCATGTTGTTCTGTTTTCTGAATCTTGCATTCACTGTTTACATGCATGATCATTCACCTCTGCTTACACTTAGTTTCACCATGCATTCACATCTTTATTTGATTTCAGCTTCCTATCGACGGGTCTGGGCAATCTTGGCCCAGACTCTGCCTCACCAAGAAAAAATTGCACAATTCTGAGAGGGAATTCTAGCCAGTGACTACCCTCAAGTCTTGTCTTGCACAATTTTGGGAGGCATTGACCGTTGGCCCAAAAAATTGTGCAATGCAGTCCCTGGGCCTGCATCACTTGCCAACTGAAATTGCGCATTGTGCAATCTCAGCACCCAACAAGCCAGTTTGGATTGCGCATTGCACAATTCTAGCAGTCAACCAGCCTCCCGATAGTCTGGACTGCCTTTTGCACAGTTCTGGCAGTCAGTCTCCCGACCTCCCAGTGAAAATTACGCAATCCTTGCCAGTCAGTCCTCGGGTATGTTGCATGTAATCCCTCAAGTTGCTTTGGTTTTTACTGACATATTTATTTCCATGTGTGTCACCATGCCTCTAGATGTAGCAGGTGTTTTTCCATCTCTCAGTAGCTCAGGATCAATGGCCTCTAAGAGAGCAGGGTCAAAGGACACCGATGGAAGTGCAACTGGAGCAGTAGTTGAGTGAGTGTCTACAAGTTTGCCGATCTATGAAGACACCAAGCTAATCATAGACAAAGATATCAAGATGAAATGGCAAGAGGTCAATGTTGCATTCTCAGGCACATTTGGGGAAGATCTTGAAGACCACCAACTCTATGTGAACATTCACAAGTTCGGCTTGTATCAGATTGCATGCAGGTATCCTGTGTTCCCATGCGTGGGCATGGTACACTGGATCATCTCACATACTGATCCCAAGACGACAACATTGAGCAGTGTCAGTGGGATAGAGATTGATACCTTCAGGGCACAGGATGATCAACAGATGTATCACTTGCTGAAGCCAATGATCACCATGGAGACACCCTTCAGCATACCCAAAAACAATGCCAACTCCAGGGATATCTTGAAGAATTGGGTGAAGGAGCCAGCCAAATTCAGGATGACACCCAACCAGGTTTACAAGATGAAGATACTGCATAAGGCGTATCAATACTTGGTCATATTTCCATGTCACTTGTATGGCCAAGAGAGCACGGAGACCTTCCCGCAGATTTGGGTGATCGAGTTGGACCAATTGGCTAGTGAAGGAAAAACATGCAACTGGGCCTACATTTTGGCTCATAGGCTGAAGGAACAGGTAAAAGGAGCTTGCCAGCCACCCAAAGATCAACAAGAAGAAATATACATGTCCACCTACATCTTGGATGCAATCTATGCTCGTCAGGAGTTCCCAGGCATGAAGTGGGCATGGACATCGACGAAAACCTCTGTGAATACTTATTGTAAATTGTTTTCCAAATGCAGCTTCAGAGGAGTTATCACACAATTGCCAGATCATTTTGTCACCCCGATGTACAAGATGATATTTGAGAAGGATCCACCTTTCATGTCAAAGGAAACAATGGAGGCACTTATCGACATAGCAGATTGGTATGCCTCACCGTCCAACACCTTCATACGGATGTATAGTGCGGAGAAGCCTCGACATGTTTTGCTGAAGTTTTCCATGGACAAGCTCATCATGCAAGAAGTGTCATACCACATCTCGGCAAGATTGTCAGCTAGGCTGCACCAGAATAAGAAGGCACCTTGGCCTGCTCTTCCATTGTAGATTAGGTTGCACGAGATATGAAATCCCAAGCACGTAGATGTCGAAACAAAAGAGATCAAGAAATATCCTTTCGACACCCGAAGCTATAATTTGTATGACCCGCATTGTTTGGTGAAGGATCACTGCACGAGAGTACATTTTCTGTGGATCCATAGGGCATGTCATTAGGCAGAGGAAGACCCATGGAGATATTGTTATAGCTTCTCCAAGCCCAATGAACTGGTCGGCATCGTTGTGGAATGGTTAGTGGAGCATCCAGGAGAGCAGTAGTAGAGGTAAACATATGGCGTGTGACAAAGGCAAGAGAAATATTGTCGACAGTGTGGTGGCAGAACAAAATTGCAAGTTCAGAGAAGATCCACTTGTGGAGAAAGCATCTTTGGAAATAGAGGTGAAGAGGCAACAACGTGATAGGAGGATCACTCAAAGGCAGGGAGAAAAACAAATCAGGATGGAGGAAACAGTGAAGGAGTTGCATGAGTTGAAGGAGAAACTTTGGAAGGAACAGGAGCTGTGTAGACAAGAGAATCAAGCACAACAAGAACATGTACAACAGGGGGCACAACATGTACATACAGATGAAACTATGCCCGTACAGGTAATAGACTCATCCGAACAGCTGGCATAAAGTGGGCAGGGTGAGCAGTCGCAGGAGCAGGACTTCGCTAAAGAGATTGAACAAGCACTTGAGAAGATGGATACATATATGGAGCATCAAGAGTTAGAGCAAGACATCGACCTCATGCCTTACCACCAAGAGGTCGACCCACCAGCTTCACCAGATTTGGAAGCAGAGAAAGTCCCAAGCGACCAAGGAGACACTGAGATCCTTGGAGACAATCCAGAAGGGGAGATGCACAATATATCATTTGACGAGTCGCAACATAGAGTTGTGTTGGCATTATGATTCAGGTGTTGTCCTTGATGGCAAACCCATTCAGGTGATAAATCAAGAAGGACGCTGGAAATATGTTCAGCCAGTGCGTCCCCGCAGGTATACCATACAGAACCCGCGTCCAGGGACGCAGGCCAGCCGTTCAGGAGGTGCGTCCGCCCAGTGCACACATTTCAAGGCAGAGAAAAGCACGTGGGGGTTTCTTGTGTGGTATCTAGCCGACGGTTTTGTGTTTCTATGGTGTCGGCTCGTGGTATTGTTCCATGTTTTGGGGAGAAGCTTGCCTATATAAAGCAAAGGAGTTCATTTGGATGAATGTATTATCTTGGTTGAATATCTTTTGGTGAGATCTAGTCCAGATCTATGAAGGCGAATCTTCTAATGGACTGTGATCTCTATGGCGCATGATCAGATCTGTGGATCTGAGTGTTTGGGTTGGTTCTGAAGTCCTCTTATCTTCTATATCTGAAGGGACGCAGATTCAGTGAAGGGAAAGTGCGCCGGGACGCAGTACAGTAAAGGCTCAGGTGCGTCTGTGAGGCAAAGGACGCGGCGCGACTGTGTTATTGGGTGCGTCTCTGAAGCAAAAGACGCGGCGCGACTGTGTTATTGGGTGCGTCTCTGAAGCAAAAGACGCGGCGCAACAGTGTCTTTGGGTGCGCCGGTCGCAGCTAAGCATAGAGGAACAGTGCGTCTGCACGCAGAGCAGCGGAAGGTAGACTGCGTCCAGTCGCAGGCCACAGAAATAAAATATGCGTCCCTGTCTTGAGATGATCTGTTGACTGTATATTTCTATTCGTAAGGTGTTCTGGGTTATTTCTGTAATTACTGATCTGATATCTGTAGTGGACTGTATCTGTTGTATACTTGTTGATCATTTGATTCTTCATGAAAAGAAGTAGGGGGTTGTAGCTCCCTTCCAGGAGAGACTGGAAAACGAGAGAGAGTTGTAGCTCTCTGCAGGTTGCAGCCTGCGTGCTGGTAAAGGACTGCACCAGCACAAAATCATTGTAAAAAGAATTTCTTGAAAGAAGATAGAGACATATTGCAGCAGGTGGTTTTCTCCCGCATTGGGTTTCCACCTTACATCTTGTGTTCTTTGGTGTGACTGTCTATTTTCTTTATTCATGCTCATTGTTTTATGGTACTGATATGCAAGAATAATTCAAAAGATCAAATAAGGAAGATTTGGTAAATTGCTAGATAATACTGATTCACCCCCCCTCTCAGTATTATTTCCAACAATTGGTATCAGAGCAGGTCCTTCAGAAAAGCTTGATCGCTTGAAGGTAGATCGTTCATCATGAGCAACTACGAGAGAGAAGCATCAATCAGGCCACCCGTCTTCGATGGGACAAACTTCAATTATTGGAAGGTAAGAATTACTGCATATCTTCAATCTCTTGGTACAGAAGTTTGGAACATTGTAGAAACAGGCTATGCCTTTCCTTCAGTTACTCCTACAGATCCAGCTGAGAAAAAGCAGTATGAAACAAATGCAAAAGCAGTCAGTACTCTATTAGGAAGTATATCCCAAACAGAGTTCATGAAGATCATGCACTTCAAATCAGCAAAAGAGATATGGGACAAAATGATCACTAGCTATGAAGGAGATGAACAGGTAAAAGAAGCTAAACTTCAAACTCTCAGGATTCAATATGAGACTCTCAAGATGTACAATGATGAAAGTGTGGCTAATTATTTTCTTCGGGTAGATGAGATTGTTAATTGTATGAAAAATTTGGGTGAAGAAATAAAAGAGACTATAGTAGTTCAAAAGATTCTAAGATCATTATCCCCCAAGTTTGAATCTAAAGTATCTGCAGTAGAAGAAAAGGAAAATCTTCGTGTTCTCACTATGTCTCAGCTGCATGGAATTCTAACTGCTTATGAAATGAGAAAGGGAGGTCCATCAGACAGAAGGGAAGCTGCTTTTAAAGCATCAGGCAAAGAAGATCACTATGAAGCAAGTCATGTTCCAGAAGAAGAGGAAGAAGAATCAAATTTTGTCAGAAATCTTCAAAGGGGTTCTGGAAGGTTCAGAGGTAAGCTACCTTTCAAATGCTTTGCTTGTGGAAGAGTAGGTCATTATGCTGCAAAATGCTCTTATAAGGATAAAGGAAAGGAACCAGTTAGATGGAACAAGAAACAGAGTGCAAATAAGAAAAGCTACTACACCCATGAAGATAGTGATGGCTTATCAAACAGTGATGAAGATGAACAAGGTAATAAATATAGGTTGTTAATGGCATTTGAAGATGATGATTATGAGGATGCTGTAGATGTGGATAACCTTTATGATGAAATTACTAGACTCAAGAGATGCATAGAAGAAAAGAACATGATTATTGATACTCTACAATTCCAAATTGATGAAAAAGAAAAACATCTTGAAAAATTAGAAGGTGAAATTGTTGGTCTTAGAAAAGAAATTGAGAAAACAAAAACTATTAATCTCAAGTTTGTCAAAGGATCTGAAACTTTGGATGAGATTATCAGTGTGCAGCGGTCTCCACTAAATAAGACAGGTTTGGGCTATAATGGAGAAACTTCTCAAGCATCCACTTCAAAAAGTTATCTTGATGCAGCAAGAAGAAATGAGCAAGAGCACAAGGAAGATCATCAGGTAAAGCAGGGACAAATGTCAAACATAAACTATCAAGGGCAATCCAGCTCAAGGGTGAACAAAAGCCACAACCAGCCACAGGTAAAATCTTCTCAATTTGGTTCAAGAATAGATGAAAATAGAAATTACAATCAGTTGGCTGGTAGATCCAATAATCGCAGAAGCTTCTTCAATGGACAATGCTTTTCTTGCCATAACTTTGGTCACAAAGTAGCTCAATGTGTTGCGTATAAAACAATCATGACTAGGGAAGCTCAAAAACAAAGAAGTATGACAGGGATTACAAAAAGGACCTATAACAACTTTTCAGCTCTTGAAAATGAAGTTGAATGTTCTATTTGCAATAATTTTGGACATAAAGACTTTGAATGCAGAAGCAGGTTTCCGGAAAGAAAGGTACAAGAGCAGAAAAAGGAACAAGCCTCAGGCGCCAAAACATGGAGAATAAAGGAACCTCAAACAGAAAGATGTGGGATAGCATTTTATGCAGAAGGACAAGAAAATCTATGGTACATTGACAGTGGATGTTCGAAGCATATGACAGGTGATAAAGAAAAACTTGAGTCTTATTCTAATTTAGAAAAGGGAAAGAAAGTCTCTTTTGGAAATGATACTCCTGCAACTATAAAAGGAAAAGGTATTGCTCCTTTAAAAGAAGATGTTAAGGCTGGAAATGTTTTATTTGTTGATGGATTGAAGCATAATCTACTAAGTGTCAGCCAGATGTGTGATCAAAGAACCGAGGTTATATTCAGATCAAATGGATGTCTTGTTCGTGATCTTGATACAGGGAAAACAGTTCTCAAAGGGAAAAGAACTCCAAATAATCTGTACATATTTGAAGAAGGACAACAACAATGCTATCTAAGCAAGGATGAAGAGCACTGGTTATGGCATCGAAGGTTGGGACATCTAAGCTTCTCACAAATAAGGAAAGCATGTAAATATCAGGCAGTTCGCGATCTTCCAGATATCAAAATTCCTGACAACACCATATGCAGATCATGTCAGTTTGGAAAACAAACCAGGACTAACTTTCCAGAGAAAGAAGGATCAGCTAGCATGCCTCTTGAGCTAGTACATACAGATGTATGTGGGCCATTCAGGAAAAGAACACCTAGAGGAGAGGAATACTTGATATTATTTATTGACGATTTCTCCAGGTTTGTTTGGTTAGGGCTTATGAAGCACAAAGATGAAGCATTCGAAAAATTCAAAACCTTCAAAGCCTTGGCTGAAAATGAATCAGGTCACAAAATTAAGTGCCTCAGATCTGACAGAGGTGGGGAATTTACTTCAAATGAATTTTTCGATTTCTGTGATGAACATGGGATAAGGAGAGAATTCTCTACAGCTAGAACGCCTCAGCAAAATGGAGTTGTTGAAAGAATGAACAGAACAATCCAACAAATGGCTCGTGCTATGCTTGATGAATCAGGAACCCCCGCAACCTTCTGGGGTGAGGCTGCACATACTGCGGTTATTATTCTCAACAAGACAAATGTCCGGGTGAACAGCACTCAAACCCCTCATGAGCTCTGGAGTGGTAAAACTCCTTCGGTAAAGCACTTCAAAATCTTTGGGAGCAAATGCTATATCAAGAATACTGAGGAGCAGCTTGGCAAACTTGATCCTAGAGCAGATGAAGGCATTCTTCTTGGCTATTCTCCACATAGCAAAGCATACAAATGCTACAATAAAAGACTTGGCAGAATTGTTGACAGCATTGATGTAGTGGTTGATGAGAAGGGATACATTCCTAGGCAAATACATCGTGAAGACATCGAAGAAGATGAAAGCTACCCTCAAAGACAGAATGATGAAGAAGAAGAACCGCAAGAAGAATCTCAAGAAGAACCTCACGAAGAAGCAGAAGAACGAACAAGAATAGAAGAAAAGACTCCATCCAGATATGTTCAAAAGAACCATCTAGAATCTCAGATCATGGGACAAAAAGAAGCAGGTATACAAACTAGAAGAACAGTTGCAGAAGCTTCAAGTTATTTGGCATTACTCTCCTCTACTGAACCACAAAATGTGAAAGAGGCATGCAAAGATGAATGTTGGGTGAAAGCAATGGATGAAGAACTCGAGCAAATCGAAAAGAACAACACTTGGGAGCTGGTTCCTAGACCAAAGGATAAGAATGTTATCGGAACAAAATGGGTCTTCAAAAATAAATTGAATGAAAATGGAGAAGTAATTAGAAACAAAGCCAGACTTGTTTGTAAAGGGTATGCACAGCAAGAAGGAATAGACTTTGAAGAAACTTTTGCTCCTGTTGCAAGACTTGAGGCCATCCGAATGTTCCTTGCTCTCTCAAGTTCTCAGAACTTCAAAGTATTTCAAATGGACGTAAAATCAGCCTTTCTGAATGGAGACTTGGAAGAAGAAGTGTACATTGAACAGCCAGATGGGTTCATTCTTGGAAATGATCCAAATCTTGTATGCCGATTGAAAAAGGCTCTCTATGGTCTCAAACAAGCCCCAAGGGCTTGGTACTACCGGTTGGACAAATATCTTCATCAACAAGGTTTTTCAAAAGGTTCAGCAGATAGCAATCTATATATAAAAATTGAAAATGACAAATTGCTAATACTTGTTGTGTATGTAGATGACATTATTTTTGGCAGCAATGAAGAAGCTATGAGCCAAAGTTTTGCCTCAGTCATGCAGAAAGAATTTGAAATGTCCTTGCTAGGAGAACTGACATACTTCCTTGGTTTGCAAATCCAACAAAAGAAAGAAGGAATCCTTTTATCTCAAACCAAGTATCTCAAGCAGATTTTGAAGAAATATGGCATGGAAGATGCAAAACCAGTATGTACACCCATGGTCACAGGATGTAGTCTCAGTGCAAATGATGATTCTGCAGCAGTACATCAACCAACCTACAGATCTATGATTGGAAGTTTACTATATTTGACAGGTACCCGACCAGACATCATGCATGCAGTTGGAATAGTTGGAAGATTTCAGGCAAATCCGAAGGAGACTCATCTTCAAGCAGTGAAGAGAATTTTCAAATATCTTCAAGGGACTCAAAATTATGGCTTATGGTATCCTAGAGATACAGATCTTACTCTTCATGCCTATACAGATGCAGATTGGGCCGGAAGCGTGGATGACAGGAAAAGCACAAGTGGTGGTGCGTTCTTTATGGGTCCCAGACTGGTCTCTTGGTTCAGCAAGAAACAGAGTTCAATTGCCTTGTCTACAGCTGAAGCAGAATATGTTGCTGCTGCATCTTGTTGCACCCAACTCCTTTGGATGATGCAGAATTTGCAGGATTATCAAATCACTTGTACTCCTCCAATCCCTATCTTATGTGACAACACAAGTGCAATCAGCATCTCAAAGAATCCGGTTATGCATTCAAAAACCAAGCACATACCAATCAAGTACCATTTTCTCCGGGAACAAGTACTTGAACAGAAGGTCAAGTTGGAGTATGTTCCTTCTAAGGAACAAGTTGCTGATATTTTCACCAAACCGTTGCCCAGGGACACTTTTGAATACCTCAGGCAAAAGCTGGGGGTTGTTGATGCATCATCTTACTGTTGATCATCTTCCTATTGGTGGTATAGGCTCAGGGGGAGCACATAATGCATTGTTGGCATTATGGAGAAGGAGATCTTGGAAATAGTTGCAATATGTCTCTATCTCCTTCATGATGGATTTCTGGTTACAGATCTGGAGATGCATGAGCATAGGGGGAGCATACCCTTTGCCCTTGATGTCAAAGGGGGAGAATGAAGCTGAAGATTATGAGGTTGCCATCAAGTCCAAAGGGGGAGATTGTTGGCATTATGATTCAGGTGTTGTCCTTGATGGCAAACCCATTCAGGTGATAAATCAAGAAGGACGCTGGAAATATGTTCAGCCAGTGCGTCCCCGCAGGTATACCATACAGAACCCGCGTCCAGGGACGCAGGCCAGCCGTTCAGGAGGTGCGTCCGCCCAGTGCACACATTTCAAGGCAGAGAAAAGCACGTGGGGGTTTCTTGTGTGGTATCTAGCCGACGGTTTTGTGTTTCTATGGTGTCGGCTCGTGGTATTGTTCCATGTTTTGGGGAGAAGCTTGCCTATATAAAGCAAAGGAGTTCATTTGGATGAATGTATTATCTTGGTTGAATATCTTTTGGTGAGATCTAGCCCAGATCTATGAAGGCGAATCTTCTAATGGACTGTGATCTCTATGGCGCATGATCAGATCTGTGGATCTGAGTGTTTGGGTTGGTTCTGAAGTCCTCTTATCTTCTATATCTGAAGGGACGCAGATTCAGTGAAGGGAAAGTGCGCCGGGACGCAGTACAGTAAAGGCTCAGGTGCGTCTCTGAGGCAAAGGACGCGGCGCGACTGTGTTATTGGGTGCGTCTCTGAAGCAAAAGACGCGGCGCGACTGTGTTATTGGGTGCGTCTCTGAAGCAAAAGACGCGGCGCAACAGTGTCTTTGGGTGCGCCGGTCGCAGCTAAGCATAGAGGAACAGTGCGTCTGCACGCAGAGCAGCGGAAGGTAGACTGCGTCCAGTCGCAGGCCACAGAAATAAAATATGCGTCCCTGTCTTGAGATGATCTGTTGACTGTATATTTCTATTCGTAAGGTGTTTTGGGTTATTTCTGTAATTACTGATCTGATATCTGTAGTGGACTGTATCTGTTGTATACTTGTTGATCATTTGATTCTTCATGAAAAGAAGTAGGGGGTTGTAGCTCCCTTCCAGGAGAGACTGGAAAACGAGAGAGAGTTGTAGCTCTCTGCAGGTTGCAGCCTGCGTGCTGGTAAAGGACTGCACCAGCACAAAATCATTGTAAAAAGAATTTCTTGAAAGAAGATAGAGACATATTGCAGCAGGTGGTTTTCTCCCGCATTGGGTTTCCACCTTACATCTTGTGTTCTTTGGTGTGACTGTCTATTTTCTTTATTCATGCTCATTGTTTTATGGTACTGATATGCAAGAATAATTCAAAAGATCAAATAAGGAAGATTTGGTAAATTGCTAGATAATACTGATTCACCCCCCCTCTCAGTATTATTTCCAACAAGTTGTGCAATCAGGCCGAGTGTCTACTCCAGATGATCACACATTTCCTACGTAGTTTAAGGAATGAGTGATTGTGTCTGACGTGTGCAAGCATCCAACAACATTGACCGATGCTACTAGAGCATATGCCGAAGCCACTAGCTTGAGTGTTCACTTCTTGATAGCAAAGAACGAGCAAATGGCTAAAGAGTTACAGATGAACAAGTAGGGAGGAGAACTAGTTACAACATCCACCCGAGTAGAGTTGAAGACGACAATACTGGATGAAGTATCGTGCCTTGAGACAGCCATGCAAACATTTTATTCCAAGTTTGGTACTGTTATCACTCAGGTTGTTCCCCAGGAGAGCTCTAATGGGGGAATACGGCCGAGGTAACCACTAACTAGTCTTTTAGCTGCAGATTCTAGCCAATCTGCAACCAGAGAGGGCTCTCTCTCTTTAATTTAGCTTTGTTTTGGAGTATTTTATGCTAGATATTGTGCACAGAGTTTGATTTTAAATTTTTTGGATGGTGATCTTAAATAGAGCTGGGATGCAAGTCTAAAACAGTGTATACCATTGGGCAAATGGGGTCAATGAGGACGAATTGCTGAGAGTGTTCTCTTTGGTAAAGCGCAATGCTACAGAGCAAGATAATCGGTCTTGGAACAATTTTGAGATCTGGAAGTTAATGGAATGTAAGTCAGTGGATGAAAGGCAGTCAAGAATCCTTCATTATGCTGGCAGACGGAAGGTGCATGAATATTATCAAGGAGCAGTAAAGAATTCCTAGGCAATATTGAAAGTGAAAGAATCAATGGAAATAGGAACAGCTAAGAATTCTTGTTGATGACTAATTCTGAAGAAAACATAATTAATACTAGAGATTGAACACAGAGTGTATTTAAACAAATTCTGGGCTATTCTTTTTCTCTGTTACTAAGATTAGGAAACATATATGAAATTTGCAAACACAGAAAACACAAAACACAGTTTAGAACAACTTATTGATCCATAGAAAGACACAGGAATTCTGTAGCGGTCCCAGAATCATCAAATTCACATTCAGACAATCCAGCAACAGTGAACTTCAACAGCCTTTGTATTAGACAGTCTCAGAATTACAACGCAGTCCGGAAAGTAAATAACCAACCCAAAATACATCCTATGAGGCGGTATTTATACAAAAAGGAGATACAAAATATCGTGTAGATAAGTTCTCAAGCAATAACTTTCTTCACTAACTCTTCAGAAGAAGTAAATGAGAGAAATGAATGCCGCAGTAAATGTTAGTGTGCTAGCTATTTAATTTGTCAGAGATATTTGACTTTTTGGACTGAGTGAGTCGGCTGGTAGCTGCGTCTTTACTCTGCGTTCCTGCATTTGCTACCTTGCTGTTTTGCTGTGTTGCTGTCCCGACCTTGTCATCAGTGCTTGGTCTTTCATTAATGAGCTGCAGTCACAATTTGACTTCTTCTTTCTGCTGTTTTCACTCTTTGACAGGTGGCTCGTGCATTTGAATTTGTTGACCTGTAGCTGATCAAAAAGGAAAAAGAACCGAAATTACCTTGGTAAAATCTCCAGCATTCCCTGCCACCAGTCTTCTTTCGGCAACCGATGTCTTTGTATTTTAATTAGTGTTTCATCAGCTTCAGTATATCTATAGAAGTTGGGCTGGACCTCAAAAATATGATTTATCTCATGTTCAATGTAGAACAGATTTTCTAATTTGTCATAAAGACTCTGTCCAGAGGGAGGCCCTGTGTCTTCTGAGGTGCTTGAGGATGCTGTAATTTGATTGGAAACATAGTTATTTACCCTGTTAGCATACTGTTCATGTGATAATAGTCTTCCACTGCTGGTTAACAAGCTGGGTAATCCTTTGCTCTGCAATGCTGCAAACTTTAGTTTGAAGGCATTTATTTCTGCCTGCATTTCTGGGTACTTTCTTTCTAAAGTCTGTACAAAATTCCTCAGGGTCAGCACCTTTTTCACTATCAAAATGGTATCTGTCCTGTTCCTGATATCTAGAGCTACCAGCTGCTCTTTGATATGAGTGTTCAAAAATTGAATCATTCTATTGGCTTGATCATGCATATTTCCCAATGACGCTCTAGCCTTTTGAGTCTCAAATTGAGCTAGGCCTATCAATTGTATTTGCTCATGTATAGTCTGAATTGATTGCCATTGGTCAGTAATAGATTGGCCAATTTTGGCCCACAGAATTGTCTTGATTTCAGCCAGAGTTTTATGAAGAGTAAGCTCTTTTTCCAAGTATTTTATTTTGTTGTCCAAGGCCTTTATTTCTCTTGTTTTTTCAGCCACTGTTATCTTGGACTTGTTATATCTTACTTCCAGTTTGGCCAACTTTTCTTTGGCCTCTTCCAACTCTGTCATCTGAACTTCTAGCTCTTTTACTGCTTTCATCATTTCTTCCATACTCATGCTAGATTCTGGTGTTGTTGTTGCTGAAGCATCTGTAGTTGATGTATCTGTTGTTGATGCTGGGGTGATAGGAGGGATTGCTGCTGCTACTATGGGAAGGGCAGTGGGGACTGTTGGAGCTGTTTCAGGTGGCTGGGAGGTCGACTCCCTGCTTGCCTTACAATGCTTTCTCCAATTCTTGCTCCATTTGAATTATTCTTTGATTCATCCTCATCAGCAAATCCATTGTATCTCCTTCTGCCTTCTCTTCTGCAAGTTCTATAGTTTGTGGGTGCATGGTTGCAGGGAGCCTCAATTGCTTTCTAAGTGCAGTGATATCTTCTTCCTTTTTCCTTATGAGGGCTTTGATGCCCTTGGCATCTTTAGGACCATGCCCTAGCTCAACAATAATTTCCTCTAGAGTCTTTATTCTGTTGTCTTTAGCCAAGGAAGATATTCTTTCCAAATCCAATTGGGCAGATGTATTGCTTAATGATTCCTTCAATTGGTGGGCCAGCATTGCCTTGTCTGCCAATGTAGCATAGACCATTTCACCTGTTTGCTTGTGTAGCTCAATTTGGTCCATTGGATGTATGTCCTTGGCGAGAACTTCTAGATTGGTCTTTATGTAGTCTGCAGCTGTCTGTGGTTGCTGAATCTTAGGCTTGAAATGACTTAAGATCATCTTTTCCTCCTTAAAGTCATAAGTTGCCATCAGTCTTTGCTGTTTGGAGGGTGTTGTTTTGAGGAGTTGATCATAAAGCTGTATTCTTAATAATTCATTTTGGGCCTTAATTTCCATGAATGTTCCTTTAATACCAGGTGGTTGCTTACTTTGCTGCCTTGAGGAGGATACCTCCATACCATGTTGCCTCTCTGTTTCTTGTCTGTGAGAGCTGGTGGATGTTTGTTGGCTGGTTTCCCTCTCCCTCCTTGGGCTCTCTATGATTCCTTCACTAATCTCCTCTTCAATTTGAGGATCTATTCTCTGCCTTTTGGCCTCTGGCTGCTGTGTTGACCCACTTGCAGGTGTGGTCTCTTCCCTGTCGTGTTTCTTGCTTCTTTCCTCGTTGAGAGGAGTTTGCAATGCTGGAATATGTGGTGCCTCTGTTTGCAGTGGAGGGGCTTGCCCTTGACTCTGTTCCTTTGAGGTAGTTGGCTGGTCTGTCATTGTTTCTTGCTCTGTATCTACTACCTCCTTGCCCTTTGCTGTACCTGCTACTGGTGTAGTCCTTTCTTGGGCAGCTTGTGAAGCTGCAGTAGTTGATGTGCCTTCTCCAACTTGTTGTGGCAGTTTGAATGACACCTGCTCAAAAGAATCCAAGTCAAGAGTCTTTTCCAAATCTTTCACATTTTGCTCCATTATTTCTTCTTGGGTGAACTCTTCAACTAGTGTGCCTTCCACCCACTCATCTTGGTTGGAAAATTGTTCTATCTGTGGGATTTTGCAATGTTCATAGGCTGACAGCCTATATTTTATTTTTCTGGCATTGATAAAGCCATTTGGGTCATAAGGTACCCACCAAAAACTTCTTTTTAACCTGAGTTTCTCCCCCAATATTTGATTAGCATCTTGCCATCCTTATTTTTTGTTCATGACAAAGGGGCCTAATTGGTCTCTGAATTTCAATTGAACCTTTTTATTGGTGCTATGAAAATGAGTTAAATCTGAATTGATAAATTGCATGTAATATTCCAAGGCAAACAGTCTCATTGGCACATATCTTGGCAGTCTGTAGGGACACAGCTCACAGCCATATATCCTGATGACAGTGTGATTCTGGTAAAAGTACCAGTCACCTATTTTGTAGTTTTTTGAGAGCTGCAATATTTTCTGCATGTCATAGGATAGTCTAGGAGGAGGAGTTCTCTTTAGGAGAGAAGAGACTGGATAAACAAACATGTCAATGAACTCACAGTAAGAGTAGGGAGAGCTGTGGACTTCATGAAAGACTGAGGTCCAAAAAGTCATAGACCTCTTTTCTCCTTTAGAGTCCAATATTTTGATGGGGCATTGGAAATAGTCTGGCTGATAATACAGGAATAGATGATAGATGTAGGATGAATACTTGAAGACTCCCTCCCTATCTAGCTTCAGTAGTTGGTCATGTATCTTGTTGGCAATGAATTTGGCATAATTGTATTTGACAGCAGGGGGCTGTCCTGGGGTAAATGCAGATAGTAAGACCAATATAGTTTCATCAATATGTTCACTTGTCTTGAAACCTAGAACATAGGATATCATATCAACAAGTAATTTACCCACTTCATTGAAACATACATAGAGAAAAGGAGGTGGCCCTGTAGGCTGGCAATTTGCTCTCATGAATACTTGGGAAATTCGGGTTATCTCTGAGCTGGAGAGTTTGGGACCTTCATCAAGCAAGAATTTCATAGAGAGAGGGACCAAAAGCTGACTTGGCTTGAAGTTTAGCATTTGATTGATGGAGTCAGGAGTTATATGAAAGAGGATGCTCCCAGATGGAGACTTGACTGCCCTTTGAGTTGGCTCATAGTTTTCACAGCAGAGGCGAATTATCTCAGGGAAGATATTCAGATAACTATTTCTCAGCTCAAAAAATGTCTCCAGGTGGTTTCTGTCACCAACCAAGTCTTGGATTAGGTAGTCCTTATCAGCCAAAGGTAGTGCTTCTAATTCCCTGTGGGGTGCATTGAGAGGAGTAATGTTTAAAGCCACTGGAGTCTCCATCTTTAAATTCTCTGTGTTTGTAATTTGGAATTTGGGTTTGTGCAACAACTGAACACTGAGCACTAGCTCTGAGGTTTTCCCAGGGAATTTCAAACTGAGCCTTACATAGAACTGGCCTTACTGTGTAAAATTTATGGTTAAAAGCAAATTTTGCAGAGTTTAGTCAGGGTTTTTGACTGAATTTGCTGGATTTACAGGCTCTGCGAGCAGAATGCAGAGGAAATGGGCTTGAATTTTTGCCAAACGAGCGAAATTTGCAAAGGGAAGCGGAATTTGAGGAGCTCTTTTGGTAAACAGGACAAAAAACAGCAGATATAGCGCGCAGGTTTGGGTACGAGACTGCGTTTTTGTTTTAAAAGTGCGGTTTACCGTGAAAATGGGTAAAACTGGCCGTTTTGTGAAAAGGATGCTAAGGTAGGGATGGTGACAGTGTATCTTCCAAGAGTTGGCGACTTGATTTATGCAATTTATTGGTTTTACAGGTTCAAAGACAGAGAAAAACTGGAAACGCAGAGGGTTCGGGGTCAAATGGGTAAATACCTGCTTCAAATGGGCGCTAGACGCACAACATGGACTACAGGCCGAGATGGGGGACGCGCTGTGGAGTTGCCTTCAGTGGGTGACGGACTGTGCAGCTATGGTGGCGAATTGATCGTAAATTGCATGCAAAGGTTTCCACAAACTAACCAATAGAAATAACAAAAAACAGTCACTTTCGCGACTTTTAACAAAATTTGGGCCTTTTTGGGCTTTTGGCGCTTTTTTATGATGACGTCATCATGACGTACTTTTGTCGTGTAGCAGGTACGGAGGATGATGTGGCAGCTGACGTGTTGGATGACGTGGCAGACGACCCGGTGGTAGGGTGGTGATGTCAGTAGATGATATGGCACTGGCGCAAAACAGTGGCGGGCGACGTGGATGCAACGTCATGAGGTGACGTGGGGATGACGTCAGGGGGTAGGCGGCCGGGCGGTAAGCAGTATTCCCCGCATCGCCTTTGGCCCATGGTGGTTTTGGAGGAGGGGGCTCCGATCACGCCGGGAAGCCGACGCATGGCAGGGGTACGACACAAATACCACCCATCCCCCGGACGCTAACTCTCGGCAGATGAGGGGCTCCGATATTGCCGCCAGCCGTTGGATCTATGGCGCTGGATCGAACGGTCGATGGGTGAGGTAGGTGGCAGGTGGTTATGACACGGGAACCGCGCATTATTTTAAAATTTAATCATGTTTCACCGGGGTTTTAAACTTTGGATCATGGTATTTATGTGGTTCATACGGGCGGGTATGGTTATTTGTTTAACCAAACGTCAAACAAATCCCTTTTTAATGTGCACGGAGGGGTTAATCTATGGTTCATGTGGGGGGTTTCAATGAGGTTATTTATTTAACTTGGTGTTAAATAAACCCCGATGGTTTATGAACGCGGAAGGGTTATTATTAAGGTCCCAAATGGATCAATAATCCCCAAACTTTGTTATAAGGCTATAGTTGCCAGGGGTAGGAATATTATGTATTTTTGGGTTTTTTATACAATTTTTTGTAGAATAGGGGGTAGGATAAATGGTAAAGGAGCTATATAATAAAGTTAATGTTAATATGAATGTATGGATAGGTAACACTAAGTTTATAAGATAATAACTTAGGTTTTTTGGGAAATGAAGTAAAATGGTAAGATCTTTTACACAAGAAATGTGGCTTCTTTTAACTAAGTAAACTCAGAGTTCAACTTAGCATTTCTCATAAAATGAAGTGAAATAGAACTATTGGGCAGATCCCAAGGTCCTCGAGGGGATGTTAGTAAATGATTTCTGGGGGAATGAACGGGGAAGTTAGTCATGCTTCCACTCTTCTACAACCAAACAACTGCCATGGTACTTGTGTCATTGATGAGATGAGTCTTTCTTGACAAGACAAAAAAGTGATCACACGCTTGCTTCTGCAACCTTAGACTGCCTACCCAGCCTAATACACCTAACATTTTTTCTTCCTTTTGATTGGGTGCATTTGGACTAGCAAACCCTGATTTTCCTCTTTTTCTTTTGAATGCCTTCCTATCTAAGTCTACCCTTATCTCTTCCAAGGGCCCAGATTAAGCAGTTGGGCTCCTTTGTTTATCTACCTATTTACTCATCTGCCCAGCTTGAACTTTTTGGACAAACTTTATTCTCTATTCTAAAGACAAGTAAATTCAAAGATGATCTAACCAGGATTAAACTGTCTGGCTATTCATCAACTGTACGCAGAATCAACCACCTGTACAGAATGAAATTCTGCAATAATGGAACAGTAGTGGCATTTAAACTAGCACACTTTCTTGGTCTTTTGGTTTGGGGTTCATTTTTATTATTTTTTCTGACCAATCCATTCTTTTTGCCCTTTGATTTTTCTTTTAGGGCATACCCTCTTTTCATTTTTTAATTTTCTTCCTTTGTTTACAAAATATGGAACCTTTGCAGCATGCAAGGATGAACATATTTGGCCCTTCTACAGTCAATCATGAAAAATGAAACCTATTGGTATAGGAACCTAACAGTGGCTCCACTTGGGGATGGCTTTTCCTGGTGAAAAGTCAAGAACAGCAGGTCAGAGGGCCTTATGTTCAATTCTTGATGTAATCTGAAATTTCCTTCTGTTGTAGACAAAATAGTGCCTCTGCAAAATTTGAGTGATTCTCATGAATTCATTTACTTAGTTGCAGCTCTGTTCAGGTTACTCTGTCTGAATATTTGCCATCATTTTCACAGTTCCCAAGTCTCCCTTTTAACTTCTTCTGATAAACTCAAAATGTAATACCATAAGGTGGCAGCATTGCTTGTCTTTCCCTCAAAATTTGCTGCACCTCATTCCCTACCATATTGCTGTAGTAAATTGCAGAAAATAAACACTATTATGTACAAACTAAAGTGCTGATTTCTTCAAAAAACCTGATCGAAATAATGCTTCAGCATTCGACATTTACTGACCCATCAATTGCCTCTGTGCCATCCGAGCTTTTCAGAAAATAGGTGTTGTTTCCTGGCACATGTGAATAACAAAAGGTCCTTTCCAAAGAAAATCAAAATTTCCATGTTTGCCTTTATCCTCTCTTCTGGAATCCCACTTTAAAAATTTGTTCCCAATGAAGAAATCCTCAACTTTGGTTCTTTTGTCAAACATCTTTTTCAGTTTTTCTTGTAGAACCTGACTTCTGTGATATACTTCCTCTCTAGTATGCTGTAAGTGAATAGTTTGATTGATCCTTATTTGAATATCATTAGGTTCTGCTTGTATTTCTTGTAGCAACTTTATCACTGGGATTCCCAAAGATGAAGGGAATTTTGCCTCCATGCCATAAACCAATTCATATGGGCTTGTTCCAATAGATCTTTTGGTGGTCAATCTGTCTGCCCATAGTGCATTCACCAGTTTTTTATGACAATTTTTCTTGTTTTCCTCCAGTATTTTCTTTATGATATTGATCAAGCTCTTATTAGATGACTCGGCTAGACCATTACCTTGGGGGTAATACGTTGTGGAGTGGCCCAAGGTAATGTGGTATTTATGAAAAAAATTGATCATTCTTTTGGATTTAAAGGCAACATCATTGTCAGTAATAATCTTCTCCGGACAGCCAAATCTAGACAAGATGTTGGTTTCTAAGAATTGCATGATGATTGAGTCATTGGCTAGTCTACAAGGGATAGCCTCTATCCACTTGGTAAAATAGTCTTTGGCTGTCAAAATCCACTTATGCTGGCCAGAGGATGAAGGGTGGATTTCCCCAATGAAGTCTAAACCCCATTGTTGAAATGGCCTTTCAGTCGAAATAGGTTTGAGGGGCAAAGGCAACAACTTTTTCTTGCCTTCAAAAATTTGGAATTTGTGGCAAGAAGTTACATATTTCTTTGCATTAGCAAAGAGGGTGGGCCAATAAAATCCAGCCCTTAGGATTTTATCTGCTGTTGATTTCCAATACAAGTGTCCACCATAGTCCCCTGCATGAAATTCCTTAAGTAACTTGTCAGTTTCATCCAGTGTTAGGCAATTAAGCAAAATACCTTCATGATTTTTCCAAAATAGAACATTGTCTATAATACAAAACTTTGAAGCTTTCATTTTCAAGAATCTTTTTTTAGTCCTCAATAACCCTGGAGGATACAAAACATATGTCAGCATACCAAGGTGATTGTATAAAGGCTTGATTGATCTGTGGAGTCACCATCTCCTGTTCGTTATCCAGTTCATTGATGTCAAGGGCTTGAAAATTGGTTTCAGTCATCAGCTTGGCTAATCCTTGACCTTTTATCAGTTTTGTTGGCTTAATTTCAATATCATATTCTAAAATGTTAGCTATCCATTTGCCCCTTTTTCCTTCAATTCCTTCTTGAGTCAGAATGTCCTTAACCACAACATTTGGAACATAGGCTATCACATGTGAGTACAAGATATAAACTCTGAAATCCTTGATGGCTTTTACAAGGGCATAAGCTTGTTTTTCCATGATCTGATATTTTAAAGGTGCATCTCTAAGTGCTTTGCTGAAAAAGCAATGGGATTCTCACACCCTTGGTCATCCTTTTGCAATAGGACAACAACAATAGTATGCTCGGATGCAAAAGAAAAGATCATGAAGTCTCTATCAAACTTGGGCCTGTGAGGACTGGTGTTTTTGTTAAAGCTGTTTTGATGTCCTCAAAGGCTTGTTTAGCTTCCATTGTCCATTTGACTTTAGAATCTTTCTTCAACATATTATTCAACAGTCTTATTAGCTCGGCCAAATTGGGAATGAACCTCCTTAGGAAATTGATCTTTCCTAAAAAAGCTTGTAGTTCTTTGATGTTTCTTGGGTGAGGCACTTGGAGAATAGCTTGTATTATGTCCGGGTCAATTCTAATGCCATCTTTTGAAATTATGTGACCTAGGAGTTTGCCTTCTTCTAGGCCAAACAGTGATTTCTTTGGGTTCAATGATATGCCATATTTTCTGCAAATTAGGAACACTTGCCTTAAATGCTCTAAATGTTCTTGGTCTGATTTTGAAAAAGTAGTGAGGTCATCAATGTATATGACTAAGAAATCATGGATCTCCTTTGCAAAGGCTATGTCCATTGCTCTTTGAAATCTGGCCCCTGCATTTTTGAGTCCAAAAGGCATTTTGACATATTTGAAGGTTCCCCAAGTTGTTGTAAAGGCAGTTTTATCTTGATCATCCGGGTGAACTAAGTTCTTATTGAATCCTAAGAATCCATCTAACAATGATATCCTAGAAGCTCCCACTACCCTTTTTAAAATGTGATCCATCTTAGGTAAGGGGTAGTGGTCTTTAAGAGAGACTTTATTTAAATTTCTTAAGTCAACACACAGTCTTATCTCTCCCGTTTTCTTTCTAGTAGGCACTAGATTTGAAATCCACTTTGAGAACTTGATTGGTGCAATTATTCCAGCTTGACACATTCGTTTAACTTCCTTTTCAATCAGGGGAAGGAGGACATGATTCACCATTCTAAGCTTTTGTTTAAAAAGTTTTTGATTCTCTTTCAAAGGTATAGTATGTTGGATGACAGAAGTATCATAGGACTTGAGGTCCTCATAGCTCCAGGAAAAGACATCTTGGAACTCCTTAAACAAATTAATGTATTTCAGCTTTTGATCAGAAGGTAATGCTTTGGAGAGTTTTACCATTTTGGGATTTTCTGTGGTTCCAATATTGCAGTCCTCAATTTCTGCATTGAGTGGTTGCATTTTTGGCTTTCTTGGAATATCATTTGAATCAAATATATCCTCCAAAGGAGTTAAGCCTGTAGGCAGAAAGTTATCCTTCAGTTCAATTACTTCAGATTCTCCCTCAACTACTTCATCAAAGTCCATTTTCTTCAGTTCTTGTAAATTTTTACAGTCGAAGGTTGTTGGATGCAAAATTGAATTTGTTGTTTCAGCTGATATACTTTGCTCACTTTTGTCTATTTGCTGTTGATCATCAATGGTGCTTGTGTCAATGTTTATACTTGAGAATTCCTCTTTCAAAGTCAGGAAATTATTTATTTGTGTATCATTTTCAAACACCTGCCAATTTTTTACATTATTTGGGACAGCAGGTTTGTGTTTGATTTCAGCAGTGAAGTGGTGGTTGGGCTCAAATGGTAGCTTGCAAGTGCTGGCAAAAGTTGCCAAACTATGTGCATGTAAATTGTGCTTTCTTGGAATTTTGGTGAGCTGAGATTCTGAGAAGGTGTTGAGTATTTCCATGGCTGCCCCTCTGTAAGCTCTTAACCTAAGATCATTGGTAACAAAGTTTCCCTTCATCTGCTGTATAATCAAATCTGAGTCCCCTAGAATTGAAATCCTAGCCGCCCTAAGACTTTTAATCAGTTTGAGACCCAATAAAAGGGCCTCATACTCAGCCATATTGTTCGTGCAACTGAAATCTAGCCTATATGCATGACCTTCAGCATGGTCATTTTGCATGTTGTGTATCCAAACCCCTGCCCCTGCTCCTAATTTGTTCACTAACCCATCAAACTCTAAGTACCATAAAATTTCTTGATTGTGACTAGCCTTAGGAGTTTTAGAACCTTGTTCAGTGGGCAGATTTGGATTTTGTAACTGATATGCTATGTCATGTTCATTTGTTGCATCAATCACATCAAGATTTTTTTGATCTTGGGCACTAGATTGTTCATTTATGCTTTTTGTTTGTGCTATTTCTAGGAGTTTGACATCAGTTTTGGGGCACATCTCAACATTGTATAGAATGAATGAATCCATATCGGAATGCATAGAATAGATGGGGAAGTTTTGGGGTTTCTCTTGACTACTAACCACGTACTTCATTAATGTTTCCCAGTACAATCTCTTTGGCTGGCCAAAGACTGAAATAGTGGCATAGGACATGTCTAGCCGCAAAGATCCTTGGAGTTTTGCACCCCAAGATCTGGATAAAAGCATGCCATATTTAGGTGGAATATCAGCTACGACCACATCCATCAAGATTGTTTTGGCCGGATATTGGACCAAAGATACACAAAGGTCTTTAATTAGGCCTAGACACTTGACCTGGCTGGAATAAAATGAGAACGTCTTTGTATGGCCTTGTGATATCTAGGTCCAGTCTTTCCATCACAGACTTAGGCATTAGGCTATGGGAAGCTCCCGAACCAAACATTTCATTATGCAGCACTTTGTCATGAATGTTTAAACTTACATAGAATGGGTGAACCCCTCCATCTATTATTTTACCATTGGCTTCAGGCCCAAAAATTAGTTTTGGTTGGTCATCTAAAACATTGACTGCATCCCTATTCTCTGATATTTGGAGTGACCTATTGATTTGTTCCCTATACACTTAATGTTTAGCCAATTCAGATAGAGGAATAGCTATTTTTAGTTTGCCTATTTCTGTTTCTAAGTTAAAAGGTTTTTCCACTTGAATTCTTGTACTGTGGACAACAAGCTTTTCCTTTTTTGTTGTATTTTCAGTAACCTTCTCTTCATCGTGAGTGCTGTTTTGAGCTAAATTTGTTTTAAAATTATTTTTAGGAGGGAAATTTAGATTTTCTTTTGAGGGAAGGGATGTAGATGACTGATTTTTTGAGGGCTGTACATCTGAAATGTCTTCCACAGTGGCTTTCTTTGGGTTGGGATCTGTTCTAGCAGGGAGTTCTGTCAGGACAGCTTTATCCTTTGTTTTCTTTGGCTGCTTGGTATCTTTCAGCTTGGCAAGTTCAGGCACATCTATGGTTCTGCTTCTTAATTTGTATTGTTTATGCACCTCATAGACCGCTGCCTCATACCCTTCTCTGAAATCAAATGACTCTCCGGACTTGGTTTGAAATTGATTGAAATTATGGGCCTCTTGGTCATCTTGTGTTAGAAAGATTTGTTGCTCACTGTTTAACCCCATTAGGTTGATTTGGGTGTCCTCTATAGGTTCACTAGAGGTTGAGGCTTCAGAATAGTTCTCTTGAAATGGAGGTTTGATATTCTGATCAGGGCCAGCCTTCCCGGTGTTAGGATTTGAATTTTTTCTAAAGTTTGGATTCCTAATGGTGTTACTTGGTTGACCCTCCCAAGAAGATTTTCTTTCAATGGTTTTCACCCTATCGCCCAACCTGTCCATACCTTTGATGATTTCATCTTATTTTTTCTCAAATGCTGAAGGCTCTTCTTTGAAAGTTGTTCTCCTTTCATTTCTAGCCTGATTTCTCTTAGATATCAAGTTGGCCTCTACACTAACCGCTATGCTTTGCATGTCTTCTAAGCTAGGAGGAGCTCTTTCCCTTAGTTGATATGCCATGTCTGAATCAAATCCATCAGGGAATTTGATCAAGGCTAGGTCAGGTGGAGGTCTAAGGTTCTGAGGAATAACATTATAGACATTGTTGAATCTAGCACAATAGTCTTGGATGGTTTCTTGTGGGCCTCTTTTCAAATTGTCATATTCTATTAAAATGTGTAAAGGGTCTTTCTTCTTTTCCCATTTGTTTAAAAAGGATTGATAAAGAGCTTCTGGATTGGCTATAGAATTTACAGCAAGTGCTCTAAACCAAATCCTTACATCACTAGTTAGACTTTGGACAAAGATCTTCATTCTCACATCATCATCATCAATTTCATAATTCTCAAAATAATCTTGCATTTTCTTAGTGTGTTATTGAGCTGTATAGGAGCCAGTACCATCAAAATATGTGATTTTTCTCTGATAATCCCGAGGCATAGCCCCTGGATTTCCAGGTAACTGCAGAGGAGCATAATGGTTTGCCATATTTACAGGGATAATTGGGACGACAGGAAGAAATAAGACATCTAGAACAGCAGGGACAGTAGTTGAAATATGTGCAGTGGATGGGGGAGTGGAGAGGATACTTTGAGGTGTGGATGAAGAACTCGGAGAGGCTGTAGAAAGGACTGCTGCTCTCCCAGGAGTAAGCTCAGATTTTGAAGGGTTTTGCTGAAGTATATCAAGGTCTAAATCAACAGGTTTTTCTAGTTTTTCTTGTTTTCTAAGGGTCTTAGAGATCAAGTTAGGATTTTCAAAAACAACTGGAGGATCTGGATCAGGGTTTGACCTGGTGTACCGAGTTTTCTTCTTTGGAGCCAGCTTCTAAATGTGTTTTTTGGTATTTTCTGGAAATATCTAAAGGTCACAGTTTTTTTTTTTTTTTTTTTTAAGAATTTTCTGAAGGAAGTTCTTTGAAATATAGGAGGCCTTGGGCTTTCATTTGAATATGTTGAATTAGGGAAACTGATCAAATCTTTGGGACAGCTGTTTAAAGCCTAAAGCTAGACTGGAGATTGACTGAAGCAGCGTTTATCTACTCCTGTAAATGCACAGCAAAAACAGTTTCAAAGGCTACCTGGCTAACTTCAGGCTCCATCTGTAGCTTTAGGAAATAGGCAGCAGTTACAAACAGTCATTCAGGTCCCCAGTGGAGTCGCCAATGATGTTATCACTCAGGTTGTTCCCCAAGAAAGCTCTAATGGGGGAATACGGTCAAGGTAACCACTAACCAGTCTTTTAGCTGCAGATTCTAGCCAATCTGCAACCAGAGAGGGCTCTCTCTTTTTAATTTAGCTTTGTTTTGGAGTATTTTAGGCTAGATATTGTGCACAGAGTTTGATTTTAAATTTGTTGGATGGTGATCCTAAATAGAGATGGGATGCAAGTCTAAGATAGTGTATATCATTGGGAAAATGGGGTCAATGAGGACAAATTTCTGAGAGTGTTCTCTTTGGTAAAGGGCAATGCTACAGAGCAAGATAATCAGTCTTGGAACAATTTTGAGATCTGGAAGTTAATGGAATGTAAGCTAGTGGATGAAAGGTAGTCAAGAATCCTTCATTATGCTGGCAGAGCGAAGGTGCATGAATATTATCAAGGAGCAGTAAAGAATTCCTAGGCAATATTCAAAGTGAAAGAATCAGTGGAAACAGGAGCAGCCAAGAATTCCTGTTTATGACTAATTATGGAGAAAACATAATTAATACTAGAGATTGAACACACAGTGTATTTAAACAAATTCTGGGCTATTCTTTTTCTCTGTTACTAAGATTATGAAACATATATGAAATTTACAAACACAGAAAACACAAAACACAGTTTAGAACAACTTATTGATCCATAGAAAGACACGGGAATTCTGTAGCAGGTCCCAGAATCATCAAATCCAAGCCTTTGTATTAGACAGTCTCAAAATTGCAACGCAGTCCAGAAAGTAAATAACCAACCCCAAATACATCCTATGAGGCGGTATTTATATAAAAAGGAGATACAAAATATCGTGTAGATAAGTTCTCAAGCAATAAATTTCTTCACCAACTCTTCAGAAGAAGTAAATGAGAGAAATGAATGCCGCAGTAAAGGTTATTGTGCTGGCTGTTTAATTTGTCAAAGATATTTGACTTTTTGGACTGAGTGAGTTAGCTGGTAGCTGCATCTTTACTCTGCGTTCCTGCGTTTGCTGCCTTGCTGTTTTGCTGTGTTGCTGTCCCGGCCTTGTCATCAGTGCTTGGTCTTTCATTAATGACCTGCAGTCACAATTTGACTTCTTCTTTCTGTTATTTTCACTCTTTGACAGGTGGCCCGTGCATTTGAATTTGTTGACCTGTAGCTGATCAAAAAGGAAAAAGAACCGAAATTACCTTTGGTAAAATCTCCAGCATTCCCTGCCACCAGTCTTCTTTAGGAAACTGATGTCTTTGTATTTTAATTAGTGTTTCATCAGCTTCAGTATATCTATAGAAGTTGGGCTGGACCTCAAAAAGATGATTTATCTCATGTTCAATGTAGAATAGATTTTCTAAGTTGTCATAAAGACTCTATCCAGAGGGAGGCCCTGTGTCTTCTGAGGTGCTTGAGGATGCTGCAATTTGATTGGAAACATACTTATTTACCCTGTTAGCATATTGTTCATGTGATAATAGTCTTCCACTGCTGGTTAACAAGCTGGGTAATCCTTTGCTCTGCAATGCTGCAAACTTTAGTTTGAAGGCATTTACTTCTGCCTGCATTTCTTGGCACTTTCTTTCTAAAGTCTGTACAAAATTCCTTAGGGTCAACACCTTTTTCACTATCAAAATGGTATCTGTCATGTTCCTGATATCTAGAGCTACCAGTTGCTCTTTGGTATGAGTGTTCAAAAATTGAATCATTTTATTGGCTTGCTCAGGCATATTTCCCAATGATTCTCTAGCATTTTGAGTCTCAAATTGAGCTAGGACTATCAATTCTATTTGCTCATGTATAGTCTGAATTGATTGCCACTGGTCAGTAATAGATTGGCCAATTTTGGCCCACAGAATTGTCTTGATTTCAGCCAGAGTTTTATGAAGAGTAAGCTCTTTTTCCAAGGATTTTATTTTGTTGTCCAAGGCCTTTATTTCTCTTGTTTTTCAGCCACTGTTATCTTGGAATTGTCATAGCTTACTTCCAGTTTGGCCAACTTTTCTTTGGCCTCTTTCAGCTCTGCCATCTGAACTTCTAGCTCTTTTACTGCTTTCATCATTTCTTCCATACTCATGCTAGATTCTGGTGTTGTTGTTGTTGCTGCTACTGAAGCATCTATAGTTGATGTATCTGTTGTTGATGCTGGGGTGATAGGAGGGATTGCTACTGCTACTGTGGGAAGGGCAGTGTGGACTGTTGGAGCTGTTTCAGGTGGCTGGGAGGTCGACTCTCCCTGCTTGCCTTGCAATGCTTTCTC
This sequence comes from Pinus tabuliformis, assembly GCA_031772625.1. Classification (NCBI taxonomy): domain Eukaryota; kingdom Viridiplantae; phylum Streptophyta; class Pinopsida; order Pinales; family Pinaceae; genus Pinus; species Pinus tabuliformis. The sequence continues at coordinate 777,232,188 of CM062806.1, forward strand.
CAATTCTTGCTCCATTTGAATTATTCTTTGATTCATCCTCATCAGCAAATCCATTGTATCTCCTTCTGCCTTCTCTTCTATAAGTTCTGTAGTTTGTGGGTGCATGGTTGCAGGGAGCCTCAATTGCTTTCTAAGTGCAGCGATATCTTCTTCCTTTTTCCTTATGAGGGCTTTGATGCCCTTGGCATCTTTAGGATCATGCCCTATCTCAACAATAATTTCCTCCAGAGTCTTTATTCTGTTTTCTTTAGCCAAGGAAGATATTCTTTCCAAATCCAATTGGGCAGATGTATTGCTTAATGATTCCTTCAATTGGTGGGCCAGCATTGCCTTGTCTGCCAATGTAGCATAGACCATTTCACCTGTTTGCTTGTGTAGCGCAATTTTGTCCATTGGATGTATGTCCTTGGCTAGAACTTCTAGATTGGTCTTTATGTAGTCCGCAGCTGTCTGTGGTTGCTGAATCTTAGGCTTGAAATGACTTAAATTCATCTTTTCCTCCTTGAAGTCATAAGCTTCCATCAGTCTTTGCTGTTTGGAGGGTGTTGTTTTGAGGATTTGATCATAAAGCTGTATTCTTAATAATTCATTTTGGGCATTAATTTCCATGAATGTTCCTTTAATGCCAGGTGGTTTCTTACTTTGCTGCCTTGAGGAAGATACCTCCATACCATGTTTCCTCTCTGTTTCTTATCTGTGAGAGCTGGTGGATGTTTGCTGGCTGGTTTCCCTCTCCCTCCTTGGGCTCTCTATGATTCCTTCACTAATCTCCTCTTCAATTTGAGGATCTATTCTCTGCCTTTTGGCCTCTGGCTATTGTGTTGACCCACTTGCAGGTGTGGTCTCTTCCCTGTCCCGTTTCTTGCTTCTTTCCTCATTGAGAGGAGTTTGCAATGCTAGAATCTGTGGTGCCTCTGTCTGCATTGGAGGGGCTTGCCCTTGAATCTGTTCCTTTGAGGTAGCTGGCTGGTCTGTCATTGTTTCTTGCTCTGTATCTACTACCTCCTTGCCCTTTGCTGTACCTGCTGCTGGTGTAGTCCTTTCTTGGGTAGCTTGTGAAGCTGCAGTAGCTGATGTGCCTTCTCCGACTTGTTGTGGCAGTTTGAATGACACCTGCTCAAAAGAATCCAAGTCAAGAGTCTTTTCCAAATCTTTCACATTTTTCTCCATTATTTCTTCTTGGGTGAACTCTTCAACTAGTGTGCCTTCCACCCACTCATCTTGGTTGGCAAATTGTTCTATCTGAGGTATTTTGAAATGTTCATAGGCTAAGAGCCTATATTTTATTTTTCTGGCATTGATAAAGCCATTTGGGTCATAAGGTACCCACCAAAAACTTCTTTTTAACCTGAGTTTCTCCCCCAATATTTGATTAGCATCTTGCCATCCTTCTTTTTTGTTCATGACAAAGGGGCCTAGTTGGTCTCTGAATTTCAACTGAGCCTTTTTCTTGGTGCTATGAAAATGAGTTAAATCTGAATTGATAAATTGCATGTAATATTCCAAGGCAAACAGTCTCATTGGCACATATCTTGGCAGTCTGTAGGGACACAGCTCACAGCCATATATCCCGATGACAGTGTGATTCTGGTAAAAGTACCAGTCACCTATTTTGTAGTTTTTTGAGAGCTGCAATATTTTCTGCATGTCATAGGATAGTCTAGGAGGAGGAGTTCTCTTTAGGAGAGAAGGGACTGGATAAACAGACATGTCAATGAACTCACAGTAAGAGTAGGGAGAGTTGTGGACTTCATGAAAGATTGAGGTCCAAAAAATCACAGACCTCTTTTCTCCTTTAGAGTCTAATCTTTTGATGGGGCATTGGAAACAGTCTAGCTGATAATACAAGAATAGATGATAGATGTAGGATGAATACTTGAAGACTCCCTCCCTATCTAGCTTCAGTAGTTGGTCATGTATCTTGTTGGCAATGAATTTGGCATAATTGTATTTGACAGCACGGGGCTGTCCTGGGGTAAATGCAGACAGTAAGACCAATATAGTTTCATCAATATGTTCACTTGTCTTGAAACCTAGAACATAGGATATCATATCAATAAGTAATTTACCCACTTCATTGAAACATTCATAGAGAAAAGAAGGTGGCCCTGTAGGCTGGCGATTTGCTCTCATGAATACTTGGGCAATTCGGGCTATCTCTGAGCTGGAGAGTTTGGGACCTTCATCAAGCAAGAATTTCATATAGAGAGGGACCAGAAGCTGACTTGGCTTGAAGTTTAGCATTTGATTGATGGAGTCAGGAGTTATGTGAAAGAGGATGCTTCCATATGGAGACTTGACTACCCTTTGAGTTGGCTCATAGTTTTCACAGCAGAGGCGAATTATCTCAGGGAAGATATTGACAGAGGGGAGGAAGTATATGGGAAAATTTGATTCCCATATCCCATACAAATCATTGTTATTCAGATAACTGTTTCTCAGCTCACAAAATGTCTGCAGGTGGTTTCTGTCACCAACCAAGTCTTGGATTAGGTAGTCCCTATCAGCCAAAGGTAGTGCTTCTAATTCCCTATGGGGTGCATTGAGAGGAGTAATGTTTAAAGCCACTGGAGTCTCCATCTTTAAATTCTCTGTGTTTGTAATTTGGAATTTGGGTTTGTGCAACAACTGAACACTGAGCACTATCTCTGAGGTTTTCCCAGGGAATTGCAAACTGAGCCTTACATAGAACTGGCCTTACTGTGTAAAATTTATGGTTGAAAGCAAATTTTGCAGAGTTTAGTCAGGGTTTTTGACTAAATTTGCTGGATTTATAGGCTCTGCGAGCAGAATGAAGAGGAAATGGGCTTGAATTTTAGCCAAACGAGCAAAACTTTGCAGAGGGAAGCGAAATTTGAGGATCTCTTTTGGTAAACAGGACAAAAAACAACAGATATAGCGCGCATGTTTGGGTACGAGACTGCGTTTTTGTTTTAAAAGTGCAGTTTACCGTGAAAATGGGTAAAACTGGCCGTTTTGTGAAAAGGATGCTAAGGCAGGGATGGTGACAATGTATTTGCCAAGAGCTAGCGACTTGATTTATGCAATTTATTGGTTTTACAGATTCAGAGACAGAGAAAAACTGGAAATGCAGAGGGTTCGGGGTCAAATGGGTAAATACCTGCTTCAAATGGGCGCTAGACGCACAACATGGACTGTAGACCGAGCTGGGGGATGCCCTGTGGAGTTGCCTTCAGTGGGTGATGGACTGCGCAGCTATGGTGGCGAATTGATCGTAAATCGCATGCAGAGGTTTCCACAAACTAACCAATAGAAATAACAAAAAACAGTCACTTTCGCGACTTTTAACAAAATTTGGGCCTTTTTGGGCTTTTGGCACTTTTTTATGATGACGTCATCATGATGTACTTTTGTCGTGTAGTGGGTACGGAGGATGACATGGTAGTTGACGTGTCGGATGACATGGCGGACGACACGGTGGCGGGTTGGTGATGTCAGCAGATGATATGGCACTGGCGCGAAACAGTGGCGGGCGACGTGGATGCAACGTCATGAAGTGACATGCGAATGACGTCAGGGGGGAGGCGGCCGGGCGGTAAGCGTTATTCCCCACACCACCTTTGGCCCATTGTGGTTTTGGAGGAGGGGGCTCTGATCACGCCGGGAAGCCGACGCGTGGCAGGGGTATGGCAGAAATACTGCCCCATCCCCCGGACGCTAACTCTCGGCAGATGAGGGGCTCCGATATTTCTGCCAACCGTTGGATCTACGGTGCTGAATGGAACGGTCAACGGGTGAGGTAGGTGGCGGGTGGTTATGACACAGGACCCGTGCATTATTTTAACATTTAATCATGTTTCGCTGGGGTTTTAAACTTTGGGTTATGGTATTTATGTGGTTCATACGGGCGGGTATGGTTATTTGTTTAACCAAACGTCAAACAAATCCCTTTTTAATGTGTGCGGAGGGGTTAATATATGGTTCATGTGCGGGGTTTCAGTGCAGTTATTTATTTAACCTGGTGTTAAATAAACCCCGATGGTTTATGAATGCGGAAGGGTTATTATTAAGGTCCCAAATGGATCAATAAGCCCCAAACTTTGTTATAAGGCTATAGTTGCCAGGGGTAGGAATACTATGTATTTTTGGGTTTTTTATACAGTTTTTTGTAGAATAGGGGTAGGATAAATGGTAAAGGAGCTATATAATAAAGTTAATGTTAATATGAATGTATGGATAGGTAACGCTAAGTTTATAAGATAATAACTTAGGTTTTTTGGGAAATGAAGTAAAATGGTAAGATCTTTTACACAAGAAATGTGGCTTCTTTTAACTAAGTAAACTCAGAGTTCAACTTAGCATTTCTCATAAAATGAAGTGAAATAGGACTATTGGGCAGATCCCAAGGTCCTTGAGGGGATGTTAGTAAATGATTTCTGGGGGAATGAAAGGGGAAGTTAGTCATGCTTCCACTGTTCTACAACCAAACAACTGCCATGGTACTTGTGTCATTGATGAGATGAGTCTTTCTTGACAAGACAAGAAAGTGATCACACACTTGCTTCTGCAACCTCACACTGCCTACCTAGCCTAATACACCTAACATTTTTTCTTCCTTTTGATTGGGTGCATTTGGACTAGCAAACCCTGATTTTCCTCTTTCTCTTTTGAATGCCTTCCTATCTAAGTCTACCCTTATCTCTTCCAAGGGCCCAGATTAAGCAGTTGGGCTCCTTTGTTTCTCTACCTATTTACTCATCTGCCAAGCTTGAACTGTTTGGACAGACTTTATTCTCTATTCTAAAGACAAGTAAATTCAAAGATGATCTAACCAGGATTAAACTGTTTGGCTATTCATCAACTGTATGCAGAATCAACCACCTGTACACAATGAAATTCTGCAATAATGGAATAGTAGTGGCATTTAAACTAGCACACTTTCTTGGTCTTTTGGTTTGGGGTTCATTTTTATTATTTTTTCTGACCAATCCATTCTTTCTGCCCTTTGATTTTTCTTTTAGGGCATACCCTCTTTTCATTTTTTAATTTTATTCCTTTGTTTACAAAATATGGAACCTTTGCAGCATGCAAGGATGAACATATTTGGCCCTTCTACAGTCAATCATGAAAAATGAAACCTATTGGTATAGGAACCTAACAGGTACCATGCATAAGGCAGCTTTCCATCTCAACAGTTGGTAGCAACGATGTGCTAGGTGAGCACGTATCTTATCAAACGTGCATATTACCGTTGACTACATTCAAACATGGACAATAAGATACAAGGGAGCTCTATTACACATTCCCAATATAATGAAGCCCAGAGTGGTCAAGTTCAAGGCACGCATTCGGAGTCAGACCCAGAACTACGAAGAACTCTTGCAACTCATCACTAGTTTGCAGGATTCCCATGCATGAGTATTCAGAAGCATGGATGTTGTTGTGCACGCACATGTGATCCCATCTATTGGGACACTCACTGAGGCAAAGGCAAAGGCACAAGTCCGCCTGGAGCTTGATTTGTACTTTGACGAATTGATGCGCATAGCCACCAGTGTAGACTTGGTGATTAGTGCATACACCATGCATCAATGTGTCGCTGGTCCGGCCGCACTCAAGACAATGATGCGCATGTTATCAGATGAGTTGGATAGAGGATCTAGATCAGTGTACCCAGATGCTACATAGGCAAGAGTTCATTTCCATAAATATGTCACCATAGAGCACACGGAAACCATCATGGACTACCAAGCTTGGCATTAGTTCGCTACTATCGACCATCATGAGGATGTCGAAGATCTGGTCTTCCCACAATTGTCCAAGTCATAGTGATGTCTTACATGGCTTACTCAAGCCTATTTTGTCTCACATGGGTACATGTGCAAATTGTATGTAATGTCTTGTCAAGTGGAAGTTCAAGTGTTGATAGTTGGATGTAACAGTCATAGAGTAGATGAAGAGTCATGAGGGTAGATGAACAATCACAAAGGGGAATGTCAAGGGTCACCCCACCCTTTTCTATATATAGTCCCTCATAACTCATTGTATAGGATTTTTGGTCAACCAAGCTTTCGATAAGAGTGTCTTAGAGAAATCTTGGAGAGTATTGTAACGAGGCTTGGCTTCTTCACTATGCAGAGCTAGTGTACTCTTTGGAGGAGCAGGTGATAGTGACTGTAACGTTCGACTATTAGAACTAGTGGTTGGCCATGGTTGTACTGTATGATTGGAACTTTCACTTCTTAATATAACAGAGCCAACATGTTTCATGCATATGTCATATTGCATTTAAGCTATCTTGTTTACTCTAAATGATATATGTATCTTTTTTCTTACGCATGCATGTATGGAAATTTTCTGTATAAGTATGTATGAATCTTACTAAAATGTAATATTGGTTTAACCATCACTTTGGATTGTCAGCTTACTTTCTTTCCAGTTTGTGATGCATCTTTTCTCGTGTGTTCCCTTCTTAGCTGCGTGCTTTCATAGGTTTCCAAGGGGTGCACTCACATCACCCTCCATGTGTTAGAACTGTTCATGCACCTTCCTTGACTTGCTACATATGTCACACCCTTTCTACCAACAGGGATATATTACTTGCCTCTACATGTAACCGCGGTAAATGGGATATCATACGACCCACTGCTGGGACTCCTACACCAAATGGTTTGATCCAGGTCTGGGTGTGAAGGAGGACCCTTCCAAGACCTTTTATTTTCGTGATGTGTTAAATTGCATTTTAAAAGAACATTAATGAATACATCTGCATGCAGAAAAGAAGAGGAACATGTCAATCATCAACACATGAAAACATAAGCCGTTGATAACAGAGTTCGTCCAGGAGGGACTACGTCTCCGGGCCTCGGTGTCAAGATGGTGTAGGTCGCTGCATTAAGTGCTGTCAATAATGGTGATGTACGCAGAGATGATGTCTCGATCATACAAGGAAAAATGCCCTCACACAGAAGTGGCTCTAAGAGATATTCCACTATTGGAATTCTCAATCAAAAGACTCCTATCAGTATGACACAAAGACATGCATGATGAGCATCCCGCCAACATGGCATAAAAGGGATATCAAAAACAAAACACATGCATGATGACAACAAGAGTATCCAAGCAACATACAATAAGGGATCTCAAACCATAACATGATGAGTTATGACAACAAGTACATCACATAAAATATTCCACATCAAATCAAGCAAGGAATCATGACAACATGTAATAAACAAGATCCTGCATCAACATCAATCAAGGATATGTGCAAAATAATGCAGAAATAAGAAGTACATGAACACATCATATACCTCACAACCAAGGGCCATCTGAAGAGTGGATGTCACACTAATGAAGCTGCTCGGACCATCGATCTCAAGGCATCGATCGTATGAAGATGGCTACTCGCACAAGAATGTGGACATCTGCACTGGCACTTAGAAAAGTGACTAGAAGAAGAAATGAGAGAATAAGAAATCTGAAGACACCATCAGATTTTTGGCGTCGAGTAGTGCTGAATCGACTGTCCAAAATCTAAATTCTGAGAAGTTGAGAATTCTGGGCTCAAGGAATCTTTTAGATTCCCCCGGGATTCCTCAAAGATTCTATTCCATGGATGGACTGGAAATCTGAAACTCAGATGACGAATCTAATCTTTCCATTGCGATCCCTGTGGAAAACCATGAAAAACAAGTATAAACTTGACTATATTCTGACATATCAAAATTTTACCTCCTTGGGAAAGTTTCATGGCTCATGGTTCCACTCCCTGTTTTTGCTGAAATCATGGTTCCACATGCATTCTGGAAATGACCGAAAAATGCAGACCCCTGATGAAGAAATGGACAATGCCACTATGCTCATGGTGACGAGAGGTGTAGAATCCATATAAAATTTGTCAAATTCTGACAAAGTGAAAATTTTGCCCTCCTACAAAATTCATGGTTCCTGCATTAAAATATTAATTAATTGCCTCGAAAACTGTGCCCGCCTGCAGCCTCTTCGAACTGCGTGCCTGCAGTCTCTCTCCTCTGTCTCGAACTATGTGCACTAGTAAAAATGACTGTTTATATAAAAATTTCAGCGGATTTACCAATGTAATTGGTTAGCGCATTAGCAAAAGAGGCATATGGTTGAGGAGAGGTCGAGGGATCAAATCCTGCCCCTCCATATATATTTTTTATAAAAAAAAATGATGTATTAATGGGGGTCGGGTTCGCATTGGGCGGCCCTCCCCTTAAACCCACACTGACACAACCGTATATGAAATCGGCGCTTTCCAAAATCGGCGATTGGCGTTGTCGGTGCCTTCAAGATTGACGATCGGCGTGGTTGACGCCTTTAAAATAGGTGTGGTCATTGGCATATATATCGGCACGATTCAAGGGGTATCGCTGATATATATATCGGCAATCGGCCTGATCGGCGCTGTGTATGTATCGGCGATATTATCAGCGATATAAAATAGGTCGAGGCGATAGGGTTTGGGCCGGGTCCACCATCGGTGGCCCGCCCGCTCCGATATACAATGTAATAACAATATATGGTTATGATATATATATGCAGAGGGTTGTGGAGAAGGGTTCAGTGGGGGTTATGGGCGCCGATCCCGAAACCATATATTGACTTGTTTTTTGGTTGCGATTGCGATTAGGCTGGCGGGGGTTATGGCCGTCGGCCTTAAAATATATATGCGATTTGTGATTTGTTTTATGACCATTTAATAACCATGATATTTTATATGGTTATAACCATATTTTAATAATTTTTAAAATGGTTTTATTTTTAAATGGATTTTGTTTTTGGGTATTTAATATTATATTTTTGTCTTTTGCAGGGTAAGGAGCCAATGACTAGGGACCAAGTGTTAATGGCTGATGGGCTGCCATGTGGGTCCCACCTGCTTACTGGGATGCCATGTGGCACACTATGGGCCCCTCTTTTCCCCTGTCATGTCAAACTTTGAAGAGCTCTATCTTTCGCATATGAGCTTAGTTTGATGAACCGTTCGCACCTCCACGATTAGGACGATGAGATCTACACTCTGGTCCTGGGTCGAAGTCATTCTAAGCACTTTGATTTTTGAGCCCTCTTTGTCATGTGTCTCTCTCTGGAGCCACCTGGATCAATCCTCCCCACTGAGGAGCTTTTGGTCCTCCAAAAGCATGAAAAATAATCTGCAACTCTCTCTATACCCCGTCTGCATCACAAGCATCCTGAAAAGGTCTCGCTTCCATCTCCTTCACCTTTGTTCTTCGGAGCCTTAAGTGATGAGCTGACACCTGCTACCTCTGCAACCTGTAATACATTGTTTTGAAAATTACATGCTGGAATAACATGACCAACTAATGACCCAAACATCCCACACTTGCCACGAGTTTATAACACATACTCGGTGGTCAAGTTTACAACAAGATGGATGTAATACCCCAGCTATGACAACACGGCCAACATATCATTATTGCTTCAAAAAGTGATGGAAAACACATCATCACTGCAACACATGATTTACATTCATAAGGCCAAACACTATTGTTTTGACAAGTGATGAAAAAATAGCATCACTTTCAGAGTGTAAAATACGACTCAAAACATGACCAGACATCATTGTTGCTGACCAAGTGATGGAAACACATCATCACTTTTACATTTTAAAATGCAACAAATGATTTACAAAAGAATGACCATGAAACAAAAACATGTCTAGAAACCAATTTTCACTTATCAATGTGAATGGGTCACCTACTTGAGGTGGTTTTTCTTGTCGAACAACAACTCTTCCTGGTTCACGCACTGACGCTTTGTCTTTAAGGCACTGCTCTGGATGGAGCCTCCAACAAGTGGCTCTTTGATGGCCATTTATGTCATAATGACTGCAGTAGGCTTTCTTCCTCCATATCTGCTTAACCTATTTCTTTTCATGCTGTTGAGAGGGTCTTTCATGCCTCATGAGTGCTGCCATTCTTTTCCAACACTTAGAAAAGGTATGGTAGGTAAACCACAAAAGGTACATGTTTTTCGATGCCTTGATCTTCGTTCATTATTAACAACATGATCATAACCAAAATGAACATTCGAAGATCGAAAATGGTTATACCTTCCCTTGCCATCTTTGATGTCAGTATGGTGATGAGAGCTTGCCTCAGCTCTCTCCCTGCAATGGAAACTGCCATGGGATGATGGGGATGTTTTCCCATCATACTCTTTCCTCAACGATGTCTTGGACAAATCTAACACCTTCAAGCACTCTCCTTTAGTGTATCTCGAGCCTGCAAATCGATGTTCATGCACAACCTCCAAAGGTTGAGTTATGCCTTGGTTATTAGCACCAAGTTCTTTCTCCTTGTGCCTCGTCTTTGTAAGGAGCCTCATGTTTGTCCCTGTAATTGGGATCTCCAAATCTCCAATAAACATCATACTATGAGAAGATGAAATCGAAAGGAAATCAACATCTTTTACCTCCTCTTTTGATTTGGAAAGAACTTATGAGGGCTTCTCATCATCCGTTGTTGGTGGTTCGCTATCTGTTTCAGTGCATTCCCCAACTTCTTTCCTGACATACCCAAGTCCTGTTCGACACGGTAATTCCTCCACTTTGATGGGATTAACAATGCCTTGGCCATTAACGCCCAAGCCTTTTCCTTCATACCCCATTCTCTTCAACTGTTTGGAGCCAATTCCTGTGGTGTGATTTTCAAACACAGTGAAATCATCATCAGGAAACATACATGAAGATGGAGAACTACTTTTTACCTCGCATGGGTCATGCTACATCTTTTCCAAGGCCTCGTCCTTTGCTTGCAGCTATCGTAGCAATCTTTGTTTTTCCTCATTCTCTTCATGTAGATGCATATTCAATTCATTGTTCTCTGTTTGAATATTATGTTTGTTTTGCTTCAATTCTTCCATGGCCTTTTCTGTGGCTTGCAACTGAAGCTGCAACCACTCCTTTTCCTCTGTCTCTTTCTTTAGAGTTTCATACAGGATTTCCACTTTTTTTGAAATGTTGACCATGGTCTCATGCATCGATTTTTCATTCTCTATCGCTGCATGTTCCATTGTTCACACTGCAATTCACATGCACGCAAAGACCGCTCTGATACCACTTGATCTAGGTCCAGGTGTGAAGAAGGACCCTTCCAAGAACTTTTACTTTCGTGATGTGTTAAATTGCATTTTAAAAAGAACATTAATGAATACATCTGCATGCGGAAAAGAAGAGGCACATGTCAATCATCAACACATGAAAACATAAGCCATTGATAACGGAGTTCTTCCAAGAGGGACTACGTCTCCGAGCCCCAGTGTCAAGATGGTGTAGGCCACTGCATTAAGTGTTGTCAATAATGGTGATGTACACAGAGATGATGTCTCGATCATACAAGGAAAAATTCCCTCACACAGGAGTGGCTCTAAGAGATATTCCACTATTGGAATTCTCAATCAAAAGACTCCTATCAGTATGACACAAAAACATGCATGATGAGCATCCCGCCAACATGGCATAAAAGGGATCTCAAAAAAAAAACACATGCATGATGACAACAAGAGTATCCCAACAACATACAACAAGGGATCTCAAAGCATAACATGATGAGTTATGACAACAAGTACATCACATAAAAGATTCTGCATCAAATCAAGCAAGGAATCATGACAACATGTAATAAACAAGATCTTGCATCAACATCAATCAAGGATCTATGCAACATAATGCAGAAAGAAGAAGTACATGAACACATCATATACCTCACAACCAAGGGCCATCTGAAGAAGTGGATGTCACACTGTTGAAGCTACTCGGACCATCGATCTTGTTACACTAAAAAATGTCACCATGGTTATATACAGTTAGTATGGCTCTATCAACAGTCATGCTATCCTCCTGGGCAAGTCTTGTGCCTCTGCTTGCCATGTCAAACTCCAAAAAGAGAGAAAGTCTTTGTAAATGTGTTTATCTCTGGGTACGCAGGTTCTCTCAACCTTGCCTGCGGGTACGCACCCAATGTTCACAAAAGCTGCGTACTTTTACGCTCTGTATGTAAAGGGGCAGGTGCGTACCCTTGTAAAGGTCAAAATGCGCAAGTTTCATCTTTAAAAAGTTACTTGTGGTCATTTCTAGAGCATTCTAGAAGGTTGTTTGACGTGTATTGAGCGCCTCCAGATGGTTCATGTATCCCTATGAAAGAGGAACTTATCCCATCAAGAGGGGAGCTATCCCATCCAAAGAGGGACTTATCCCATTGATGGTGGACCTGAATAACTTCCTCTTGAGCACTATAAAAACAGGCATTGGGCCAGAAGGAGGGGAGGTTGAAAGCTAAACATTTCTAAGGGTAGATGCTGCTAGAATTAGGACTCCCATTTAGAAGCTTGTGAGGAGAGATTCCCATCTTTACTTGTTCTATTTGGAAGTGGGTGAGCTTTGTCAAAGTAAAGGAGAACTCTTGAAGGACCCTGGGAGGGACTTGCACAACACCAAGGCTCAGGTTGTAATTGTTCCTTTTGTTACCTCTTAATGCAAATAAAATTATTTTTCTCAACAGATTGTTATTCATGGTTTGTTTCATATACTCCTTGGTCAATATGATGGATATGTATTGTTTTATAAGTTTATCAGGTGCTATTTAATCTTTTGGCTTGTTAGTGAATGCAGGTTTCGAAGATAAGGAGGAGCTCATCCCGATCGGTGAGACTAGACTACTACGAAGCGTTGGACTAAAGGTATGTTAAATATCCCCTGATTACTTGTATTTGCAATGCATGTTTAGAGAAAAGTAGTGTTTATTTGGTTTGTTTGTCACTAGAGAGTCTTAGGCTCCTAGGGAGGTTGGTTGTGTCCGCACTATCAAATCTTTCCGCCTGACAAAATGGCGACTCCGCTGGGGACTCCATGAATGAGAATGATGTTTTCCTTTGTATGAACTTTGCTCTGAGAAAATTGGTTTATTTTTCTGGTTTTTGGCTGTGTGAATTTGTATTTGGGTGGATTAGCTTAGGATTAAATTAGATTTAGTTTTTCTTGATTTTTTCAGTAGTACGCACCCTCTAAGTATTGCACAGTGCGTACCTGTACGCACTGTCGCTGTGTACACAGAGCGGGCCTGCACCTGTCCTAACGGGTTGCCCGCGTACCCTGCTAAAAATTAAGAAAATTCCATTTTTTACATTTTTTTCTCTTAGATTTTTCTTTTTCTTAGTTTTTACTGCCCAGATCCATTAGTATCCTGTCAAAGATCTTCACCTGAACTTGTTTCGATAGCATTGAGTGTTTTAGTGGATTTCATTGGAATTTAAGCCCTAGGGTTTGATTTTTGAGTAGGTCATGTAGTGACTTTAACGGTAGAAGTTGTCAAGCCTTAGATCTCCCTGGTTTTGTCAACCTTCTTAGGAGTCGGACCTGTCGTAAGTCTACCCGTGTGAGAAACCTACCTGTTGAGTTGTCTCTTTGGTAAAATTTCGAAGTGCTTGTTGATTGAGTGTTGATTTCCATTTTACAAAAGGAACAAAAAGATTTGAGTTTTTTTTTTGACTAGTTCTTGATTCTGCATTAGCTGGTCCTTGGCTTGATTGTGGCCAAGTAAAACAACCTAGAATCATCCTTGTAGGCTTTTACCTCGTTAGGTTTGCTTAGAGTAAATTTCCTTTTTGGATTGCTTGTGAGTAAATTTTCGTAGATTTTATAGTTTTTAAGATCGATTTTTGTTAGAGTAGATTTATTTGCTTTGTTAAAAGAAAAAATACAAAAACATCTCCTTTGGAAAGTCTTGTTTCAAGTAGCTTTTGGAATTTTTGAAAGAGAAAGGAATTTTTCGTGCATGTATTAAGTGGTCATGTTTGTATGCTTGGAAAGATTAAGAGTTTTATTTCTTTGATTTTTATTGCCAAGAGAGTTGTTTTATATAAATTTTCATTCTCTAAACTTTCTTAGCTAAGAATTTCATTGAAAAAAGAAAAAGTAGAGTAAATCATCCTAGGTGCATCTTTGTAGGGGTTTGAGTCGAGTCTACACACCACTAGTTTCATCTCCGCCACCCTTTGTGTTAAAGAAAAACCATAAAATTAACGCTTAAAGTAAAATTAACATAGTAACTTTTCTTTTACTCGGGCTCTGAAGCACCAACATAGCTTAGGCTAGTGCCTTGGAGTAGGAGAGTAATTAACTCTCCAAGACAGTAAAACCAAACAAGTAGCTTATCTTGTGGTAGGATAAATCCAATTGTTACATTTACACTCTGGGAAAGCTCCTCTTAAAGGAGAAGCACGAGCTCGTGTCCGAACCAGTGAGGGGATCAATCCTCCCTCGTTGGGAATGACGCCAGACACGCACGTATTACAAACGGTAAACCTCGGATTAACCATTGTCGAGGAGCCAGGGGTCACTTATCGGTAAACCTTGGATTATTGTCAAGGAGCCGGTAAGGGGATTGAGCTTGATACTCTGCCCTTGCGTGCTGTCGGAGTTTAGACTGTTCCCCCAGGTGTATTTGTTGCCGTTGGTAACCTTAGTGACCATTATCTTTAGGATTCTACCCAAGGTGACGGTGGAGGGAAGATCCCACTGTACCTGGAGCAGACGTCGGTTATACTCACTTGGATTTTCCGGGGGGTTCACTTCACTCGAGACGGTTAAAGTGGAGGAACTTGTGCCGGTCTATTCATTAAGCAGGTTGTCGGGGTAACTGTTCCACCCTCCACTTCTGTACTGAATTCGGCGATGTTGGGCTTCATCATCAACTAGTGTTTTCAGTCCGGAAGGCTACTGTTTGTGTATGGTTTGATGCCCTAGATTCTTTAGGCGTGTGCTTCAAAATTTGATTGGTTCTTTAGCGACTTTAGGTGGTTTGATTTGAAATTTTTACTTTGTTTTCGTGTGTAGTAGTTAAAAGTTTTAACTGTGGCGGAATTACCGAGACAGTCCCGTAGACTTCGGGGCCAGTCACCTGAGATTGTTACCGTGGCAGATTTGTTGAGGAAATCCCGTAGATTGCGGGGTGAACCTCCTGAAGACGTCCCGGGTCATTACGAAGGTTTGAAAGTCCTTGTAACTCCTCCTAGTGGCAGTAGAGTAGGTTCACCTGAAGAAGGAGAATCTTCCTTGGTAGTCCATCCAGATTACCAAAGTCTAGAGACAGGTTATAATCCTGAAGCTGTTACAGTTTCCGAGCTTGCTGGTAGTTTTTCATCTACTAGTGATTTAGGTGAGGAACCTGAAATATCTGAACCTGTTACTCCAACTTCTAGTGTTCCAGATTCACCAAGAGTAGAACGAATTATCACTGAAAATCTCCCTACTGGTTTGATTGCTATTGAAGAACTTGCTCCCGAGGAAGACATAGGTGTCTCTAGTCTTGAAGGTCAACTTACTATTGATCTAAGAGAGCGTGAATCCATATTTTACAGTCCTCCTAGAAGTACTACTTGGTACCTTTCGTTAACTAATTATTTAGACAACTCAGGGTTAGGTTTTTCTCCACCTCGTACTCCTTTTCCACCCGGAGGTTTCACTACTCCTGTAAATATGTCTGGTCAGTCGTCAATGTTTACTCAATCGCCTGAATCATTCTTGCACGGCGGTCCTTCTGTTCCTGCTGGGTATCAGTCTTTGTCTGGTACTTTTGCAGGGGCATCTCCTCAACCCATTGAACATGGGTTATTTGCTGGAAACAATGGTAATCAACCATTGGGTGTAGGAGACATTTATATGATGTCAGGTTCAAATCCCGGTTCTCAACCTCAAGGTGGTCAATTACCGCCTGGGGGGCAGCCTCAAGTAATGCCTGGGGGGCAACCTCAAGGTACTCCAGTTGTGGCTGGGGGGCAGCCTCAAGGACAGTATGTGCCTATGGTACAATACGTTCCTCAAGGTCAACCCCAACCTCAATATGTACCTCAGGGTCAACCTCAGTATCAATTTGTCCAAGGCCAACCCTAGTATCAGTATTTACCTCAAGGCTATCTCCCTCAAGGTCAATACTCGAGTCAAGGTTATCAACCACCCCAAGGTCAATCTTACGTTCAAGGTACGGGAAATGTGCCTTTCAATTATCAATCCTATCCTCAATACGGTTATGGATCTCAATATCCTCAACCTGTTATGGGTCAAATGGGTCAATACCCCAGAATGCCTTTAGTGTGGGATCCTTCGCAAGGTCAACAAGTGTTGCAACCGAATGTACAGTTGTCACCCCAAGCTGGACAACCTTTAGTTTCTGGTTCACCCCAGCAACCAGTCCAGTCAAATGTTCAAACTTCTGTACCTCCGGTAGTTACTCAGTCGGGGCCCATCGCGCCTAGTACTCCACCTCAAACGACTGCTGCAACTACTGCAACATCTGTTTCATCTACCGCACTCACTTCTGGAGTATTGACAGCTCCTGTTTCTACTATCTCTGCTACCACTCCTCAGACATCTTTACCTCCATCTGGATCTACGATTCAAACTACGGTTCAGATGCCTGCAGGTTAGCCTGGTATAAGTACGGTTGTCACTACTCAACCTCAATTTGCTTATCAACCGTACCAGGGACAGTACCAATATGGGCAAGCTGTCCAGCAGCCAGCTTACCAGTATCAACCGTATCCTGGGTATACTTATCAACAACCTCAACAACCCCAGTACGGTCCGGTTAATCCTGGTTTTCCAGGAGGATATAATATCCCGAATGCAATGCCTATTCCAAGTTATCCTGGATATCCTCCTCCTGGGGCTGGTGTAATGACTCAGAGTTTTAGGGATCCGAACCGACAATTGTCGTTTATTGCAACTTTGGATTTACCAGACTTGTCGCGCCTAACGAACGATCCAATCAACTATCAACCGTTTTGGCCGACAATGCCGAATAAGTTGCCCAGCGATATACCCAAGTTTGAAGGTAAACCTGGAGAGGATCCGTCGAATCATGTGATGACTTACCACCTCTGGTGTGCTTCAAATTCTATCTCGGATGATTCGATCCGCTTACGTCTTTTCCAGCGTACACTCATTGGTCTCGCGGCCAAGTGGTACATTGAGTTGCCACGGGCCACTTTTTACAGTTTTAGCCAGTTAGCTACCTCGTTATTAACTCACTTTCAGTTGTCGGTCAGATACGATAACGGCACGGAATTATTAACTTCATTAAAATAATCGACGTCCACGTATATTTCTGATCACATTCATGAGTGGAGAGGTCAAAGGAGGTTAGTGAAAGTTTTTATCCCGGACCAAATCTTAGCTGAATGGTTTGTCAAATCATTATTACCAAAGATTACTGAAGATGTAGCTAAGGCCGGAGTAGTTTCTGAGGAGCAAGTCATTGCTCAAGCGCAGTACCTTGACTTAGTTTACACTCAGTCAGGTACGTTACACGAGAAGATCCCCGATCTTCCAAAATCGAATCAAATCACTGCTGCTCCTTCGGGATCTCATGCCGCTGATGGTATGATTGGTACAGTGAATACAAAGAGCAAGAAGAAATCTTCTAAGAATTCTACTACTCCTATAATCACCCTACCTGATTCCCCGACAGGAGAGTCTTCTCCTGAAATTTCCACCGATATTCACGCTGTAGAGTCATCTATGGCCAAATCAAAAAACGGTGGAAAGAAGAAGGGTAAGAAGAAGGCTAAAGCAGACAAGGCTCCGAAGGAGAAAACAGAAAAGTCAGAAACCAATGACGAAAAGTGCAAACCTCGATATCCTTGTCTTATTTGTGAAGAAGATCATTTTACAAGGGATTGCCCTCATCGGGCCGCGGTTGTGAAAATAGTCAAAGGTTCTCCCACTCCTGTTGTATTGCAAGATCCATTTCCAAAGCAGGAGAGTAAGATGATAGGTTCTTCCTCAAATGCCAGTGAAGAACCCATTTTGATGATGTCTCATGTAAGGATTGCGACTCGATCGCAAGATTATGGTAGTAAGGCTCCTGTTGATGGTAAGGAAGCAGAATCTTCTCATTCTATTCCATCAACCTCAACTCCCGGTTCCGATCCACTACAGATCGAGAAACCTAACCCGGATCTAGTAATCAAACCGCCCGCCAAGGGTGTACTTCGAAGGTCTGCTTTCAATCCACATGCGAGAGCGGCCCAGAATTACAACATTGTTGAGGACTTAGTTGTTTCACCCTCAGCAATGTCGGCTTTAGAAGTGCTGCAATCATGTCCAGCACAACGAAAATTACTTTTGTCGGCTATCAGAGTTGTTCATGTTCAGGACCCGAATCTGATAATCTTCGATTTAGAAAATAGTACACCGTGCTTAGCCCATCAAATGGCTTTCCAGATCCCAGTGATAGTCAAAGGCAGGCCTATTCATCGGACTGTAATTGATGAGGGAGCTTCCACGTGTATTATGTTGATTCAGTGTTGGAGATCGATTGGTTCTCCTTCGCTGAACCAATCCCCCACCATCCTTAAGGCCTTTGATGGCCATGGGTTTCGTCCGTTTGGTATTCTACAGGAATTGCCTATAGGGGTAGAAGGCAAAACCGTTAGTCTGGATGTGGAGGTGGTTGATGCCCCTCTAGACTACAACCTTCTTTTGGGTCGAAGTTGGTCATATGCTATGACAGTGGTCGTTTCACCGGTCTTCAGAGTAATAAAATTTCCATATAATGGTAAGATCGTGACAATTGATCAACTGACATAATTTTCATCCGACCCAGCCTCTTCAGAGAGTATCCAGCATATCGGTAAAACGACAATCCCTTATAGGGACGTTGGTGTAGGTCTAGTTAAAGATTCCAGTTTACTGGGAACTTTTCCTTTTCCTCCAGTCAACGCAGACCCTTCATTCGCATCCATTCATATGATTACATCAGACACCATTATTTACGACGATCCTTGGATTGTCCCATCTGAATCTGAGATAGACTCATTTGGTGACTCTATGCCTTTGAGTCCATATGAAATTGCTTATGAAGCCGTCGTGTCTTTTACCGACCCGTGTTCAACCCAAATCGACCAAATGAATGTGGTCAGTGAGGAATCACTTTTCACATCAACCTCAGAATGGATAGCGTTTCCCGAAGTCGTGTCATCTGACGAGCAACTTCGCGAAATCCTAAGTGTAGATGATCTACCATGGGAAGATCTCCATCATAGATCTTCGTTTTTACCTGAGGGCGATGCTTTTGAAAATGATTTTTCATCTATCTTTACCGCTGAATATGTCAAAGACGCTCAGAGTCCAACGAAACATCCTGACTCAGAGTTGAATTTAGGGAATATTTCTCGA
The DNA here is from genome assembly GCA_031772625.1 of Pinus tabuliformis. Taxonomy (NCBI): domain Eukaryota; kingdom Viridiplantae; phylum Streptophyta; class Pinopsida; order Pinales; family Pinaceae; genus Pinus; species Pinus tabuliformis. Next base: position 777,251,371 of record CM062806.1, read on the forward strand.
ACTGTTCCCATTGACATTTCAGTGAAGCCCGAAATTGTTGAGAACATTCATATAGGTGCCTCGTGTACAGAAGAAGAAATTCAAACTTACAAGGCCCTATTCCAAGAATTCCGTGATGTGTTTGCCTGGTCTTACGAAGAAATGCCAGGAATCGATCCCGCCATTGTTGTTCATGAAATCAAGACCTACCCGGACGCTAAACCCGTCCGGCAACGGTTGCGTCAGATTCACCCTAGAAAAGCGGCTGCGATTAAAGCAGAAGTCAAAAAGCTGTTGAAAGCAGGTTTCATTTATCCGATCCCCTTAACGGATTGGGTATCGAATATTGTTCCGGTTAACAAGAAACAAGGAACAATAAGAATCTGTATCGACTATAGGGACATAAATCGAGCTTGTCCAAAAGACAACTATCCTACGCCCTATATCGATCAAATAATTGATGATTGTGCCGGAAGTGAAATGTTTTCCTTTATGGATGGTTTTTCGGGCTATAATCAAATCAATATTCTACCTGTCGATCAACCAAAAACGGCATTCATTTGTCCATGGGGGACATTTTCTTATTGCAAATTACCTTTTGGGCTTAAGAATGCCAGAGCCACTTTTCAACGGGCTATGTCTTATGCCTTTCATGACATCAAGCACATTGTGCAACCGTACCTCGATGATTTGCCTGCTCATTCTTTACGTCGAGCTGATCACCTTGTCCATTTACGAGCAATCTTTATGAGGTGTAGGCATTATCGTATTCGGTTGAATCCGCACAAGTGTGTATTCTGTATAGAAGCGGGTCGATTGCTGGGATTTGTTGTTTCAAAAGCCGGCATTCGCGTCGATCCCTCGAAGGTCGAAGCTATCATCAAATTGCCTCCTCCTTCGAGTTTGCGCCAACTCCAAAGTTTGCAAGGGAAAGCAAACTTTTTACGCCAATTCATTCCGAACTACGCCGAGGTCACTAAGGGTTTTACCCGGTTGTTGAAACAGAACGCTCAATTCCTTTGGGACGAGATTGCTCAACAATATTTTGATGCGCTCAAGCACGCGTTGACCCATGCACCGTTGCTGCATCCTCCCAACTACAACCAGGACTACTTCTTATACCTCGCAGCTTCGCATTCCACTATTGGAATGGTGTTAGTCCAGGAAGACGAATTCGGAGCGGAACATGTAATATATTATCTTAGTAGGACGTTAAATCCCACTGAGCTAAAATATTCACATGTGGAGAAATTGGCCCTGGCAGCCGTTCAAGCTGTCCAGCGTTTTCGTCACTACATTCTTCTCCGTAAGACTACAGTTATTTCGGATTGCAACCCTATGATTTATATTTTGACGAGACAACTGCTAGGGGGCAAGTACTCTAAATGGATCGTGATCCTGCAAGAGTTCGATTTGGAGTTCGAGAAGTCCAAGTCTAAGAAATCCTTAGTTTTTGCGGAATTAATGTGTGATTTCCCGCGTGCTGACACAGAGACTGTGGCAGAAGAGTCCATGGCGGACGAATCTTTGTTTCTTATCAGTACTCTAGATCCATGGTATGGGGATATAATCATCTATCTCCAAACCCAAACCTTTCGGCCTGAAGCTTCAAAGTCAAAGCGTCGAAAAATTCGGTTTCAGTCCCAGCAATACAAAATTATTGGAGATACTCTTTATCGCCGGGGGGCAGACTTAGTTTTTCGACGTTGTTTAACTCACGAAGAGGCTGAGAAGGTTTTGAATGACTGTCACTCTGGAGCGTGTGGTGGTCATATGTCTGGGTATGCCACAGCTCAGAAGGTGTTGCGTGCTGGCTATTTCTGGCCGTCCATGTTTAAAGATTGTATCATTGCGGTCCGAAAATGCCACAACTGTCAAGTGTTTGATCGCAAGATGCGCGCACCACCTGCTCCTCTCCACCCTATAATTGCCGTTGGTCCTTTCTCCAAATGGGGTATCGATTTTATTACTTGTAACCCTCACTCGGCCGGGGGGCATGCATATATCATCCTCGCGGTTGATTATTTTACTAAATGGGCCGAGGCGATGCCTACATTCGACGCAAGCGGAAAAACAGCTGCAGTTTTCGTATTCAATCACATTATAACTAGGTTTGGTGTCCCGCAAGCGATCATCACTGACCATGGGAGCCATTTTCGAAACATCATGATGACTGAGCTTACAAGCCAGCTTGGTTTGCGCCACGATAGCTCTACTCCTTATTATCCACAAGCCAACGGTTTGGTTGAGTCTATCAACAAAGTTCTTGTTATCATGATCCGACGAATCATCGGCATTCATCGGTCGAATTGGCACAACATGTTATTTTCAGCGCTATGGGCATACCGAACTTCAGTGAAAACTTCAACAGGGTTCACTCCTTTCCAGCTAGTTTATGGCTTGGAAGCTGTGTTGCCCATTGAATGCGAAATCCCATCACTTCAAATGGCTGTCGAACTACTTCCAGCTACTTCCGAAGAGGAGAAGCATTTATTATACTTAGCTCAATTAGATGAGACTCGACGTGATGCTGCATTGGCAATCGAGACTCACGCGAAGCGAATGAAAGCTCAGTATGATAGAAATGTGACCCCTCGAAGTTTTTCGGAGGGAGACCTAGTGTTATTATATGATCAAGCTAACAATAAGCTAGGTGCTGGAAAATTCGTTCCCATGTGGCATGGGCCCTATATTGTCAAGCGAAAGCTAGCAAAAGGGGCCTATGAGCTAGTTGATTTTGACGGGGACTCTTTGGGTAAACCCAGAAATGGACTTTACCTAAAGAGGTATTACGCTTAAATGATGGGTATGGAGACTTTTTTAGTTAGGTTAGGTTTTCTTTCTAGCTAGTGTGTTTGTTAGTTTAGACAGTGTGCTTAGCTTAGAAAGTGTGTTTCTTGTCGTTATTCTAGCTTATCTTGGTTTTACTCTTGATATTGCAGATGTCGACGCCTCTCCAAACATACATTGGATTCGCTAATGGTGCTTGTCGTAGTACACGGAATATCTCTTCCGCAGCTTGGGTTATTTATTCGCCCTCTGACGAGTTAGTTTCTATGCATGGGGTGAGCCTCGGTCAAACAACGAACAACATTGCAGAATACAGTGCAGTGGTTGAATTATTGTCTGAATCTATTTCATTTGGAATTCGACGTTTGATAGTGAGGTTAGATTCTGAACTCGTTGTATTACAGCTTAATAGAGTATATGCCATTAGAAATCCTGTGTTACTAAGATTGTTTTTGAGAGTGCGTCTCTTGGAACGTGAATTTGATTACATTGAATATCAGCATATTCCAAGGTCTCTAAATACATTAGCAGATGCAATTGCTTCTCGAATGTTGGATAGACATTTACGATAATCATACAAGTAAATTTAAAAACATTTCATCACACATGTTTAACAAGATAAGCCGGTAATAATGATATATATATAGATAGGAGTGTGTCAAAAAATATACATCGTCTTCGATCATAGGTTGAAAAACACCTTATGATCGGCAAAAATGATAAGTACAAAAAGTCAAAAATGTCACATGTGTCTACAAAGTGACCATCCAATCACTGGTGGTGCTCCCTATATGACACCACTGCACGGGCTACCTTACACAAGAACCTCCTAAAAGGTCCAGGGACTGCGACTACATGGCGCTGAAGTCTGATAGGAATATCATCTATGGTAGTCTCAGGTATATCCGCCGTTAGACGCTCTAGATCCTGCTCCAACTCAGCTAGTGTCTCTGCAGCCGCGTCCTGTGGAGCCGGTACCGGTGCAACTGGATGTCTCCTCTCAAAAGGCCGGAGGTTGGCTGGGCGCTGTGGACCAACATCTGCATTTCGAAAATTTTTACTGTCAGTTTTGAGACAATATATAAAAAATAAAAATAAAAATAGATAAATTAAAAACTTGTGAAAAATAAAGTACCTCTGTCGTCCCATTGTTCTCCCTGTGGAAGAACCATGTCCGGATCACCTCGAAAATCTACTCCGGCATACGGAAAGTCCTGGATCGCAAAAACCTGGTCCTCTAACCAGTGAAAATAACTAGCAGGGAATCGAACTACTGCCGCTCCCTCGTCAGGATGCCGGGCCATCACCGTAACCCATCGTATCAACTTTGGCTCCCGAGGACCCAAGATATCAACAGTGAGATGCTGAGGGATCAGCATCGAAACTCTCTCTAGGGAAAAGCTCACAACTAGAGGCCCATATCCAAAGGTCTTCAGTTGTCCATTCTTTTCCCTAGTCAGTTGGCCCTTCATATTGGCCGACACAGCATCGCACCAGTTGAAGATGGTGCCTCGGAAACAGTCAATCGCCATCCGCATTTGGGACCCGGTGGCGATATGTAAAGCGGCTACGCCGCAAATTCTGGTAATCGTGAAAGCTATCACCATGAGTTCACACCGAGAGATGTATTTGATTTCTATGCCTTTCGCATGGTTTTGATTGTTGCACCACTCTGCCCGGAGACTAGCAAGGGATTGGCCACCCGGCCTAGTCCCAGCTAGAGAAAGTTGCTCGCCCCTATTTGGCAAGCCAGTGAGAAAGTATATGTCAGAGGGCTCTATCTCGAGCTGGTGCCCTCCGATGTAAAAGCATTGCTCATGAATGTTCCATCTCTCAACCAGCCACTCCAAGAATCTCACCTGAGCCCTCATGCCAGGTATGGCCCAGTATTTATATAGTCCGCATGCTTTTAGGGCATCAATGGAAGGTTGGTGACCTATTGCGGCTAAATCAACGTCCTCGTGCTCTCTTTCTCTCCAATCCAACATGGTGAGTGCCCTACACACCAAGAAATAATCATTAGAATTCATTTGGTAAAATTTAGATGGTTATTTTTGGGGTTTGGGGTTTCAAAAACCGCCCTTCGCGGGGTATGCACCCCGCGTTTATGACACAGAGCGGCGGTACGCAGCTGGCCTGATGGTGGGCTGCATACCCCGACCTTTTTCCTGTGTAGGAAAAGGTCGGGGTACGCAGGTCACCCATAGGGCACCTGCGTACCCCGCAGAGCGGCCTTTAAAACCTAAAACCCCCTAAAAACAAAACTAAAGCCTAAAATGAAATTTCAATTGGATGAAATTGAAGAGGAGGATGTTGTAAAATACCTGGAAGAGACAGCGTTCGATTCTGACGGTCGGATTCTCCGCAATGACCACGGGAAGTTTCTTGCCAAAAGCCCTTTTCTCGACCTCAACAGTAAAATGGTAAAAATGACATGGTAAAAAGTCTTTTTATAGGTTTTTTGGATGAATGAATGCTAGGTTTGTTTATTTTTCACCATGGAAGGATGTTTTTCGATGTATTTTTGCCTATCTTAAACAGGTATGAGTAATGTGTCATTTTTGTGCAGGACAAAGGGATTTAGAGAGAAAATTGTCATTTTTCACGAACCAAAATATCAGAGTCATCTTTTAAGCCCTTTTCTGACTCCTAAAACATGAAAAGATTGCCGAGCGTTTCTTTTACACTCGTTAAAACAGAACTAAAAGACGGTCCCCTTATAGCCCTTTTCTGACCGTAAAAACAGGAAAAGATTGCCGGGTTTTTGTCGTTTCAAACTCGATACTGGAAATAAAACGACGTGTCCTTGATCGCTTTTTACTTTTCAGGTCAGTGGCACTAACTATGAAAGTACTCCTTGGTCGTAAGATCGAGCGGTTCCCCCATGTATTATTTTATACTTTTTCGGGCTTGAGGGACACAAATTTATGAAAAAGTTCAACTTGGAGTCTTCTTAAGTTTTTCAGACTCTCTAAAATTGAAAAACGCCGAGTTTCTCCTATACTGGACTCGTTAAAATTTCACAGTAAAGGACCTGTTCAATTACAAACGGGAACGAACCGCTCCTTCCTAGGGTTCGAATCAAAACTAGGTTGGACTCATCCGAAGGATGAGCTTATAATCAAGCATATGTTATCCTCCTCAAGCTTGTAAAAAAATAAAGAGGTACTTGCCAGAAATGGTGGGGGAAAAGAGAGAAGAATGAGCCTATTTGTTATCCTTTGTCACAGAAGAAACCTTATAACCACTCTTGAACACGACACTTTTCATTCACCTGGGTTGGGAAATCTTTCGCCTCACAGTTGATCAAGCCACATTGAAAGTCTTTAACCAGGTTCCGGGGATTAACTTTGAGTCATTCATCACCAAGCCATATGTTGTGTCGTTATGTGTTCAAGAGGTCTGCAAACAAAACTTTCATCTGCAAAATAACTTGTCATCCATTTGACCATCCCTGAGTCAGTCCTTACAGCAACATTTTCTTCAACTTGAACTATGATTTCGTGTTGTGGGCTTGCCTGCAACGGGTCGCTTTCTGTCGACATCAGCACATTATCTAGAGAGATGACTTAGAAATCGTTAGTACCTTGAAGTCTGCATGCATCAATGGCAGGTTTCTCGCCTTTGACGTCAGTTTACATCATTGACTTTCAATCAAAGGACTCCGTGAAATGTTCGACATCAACTCATTCATTCACATCTCATGGATTGTACTGGGTACTTTGAGAACCATTGACATTACTGGTGGTCTCTCTCACGCTTGTTAACAGTTTACATCATCGACTGGTAATCAAGTGGTTTCTACCATGTTCGACATCAACTCATTTATTCGCATGGCTAGAATCGTACCAATTCGGGAAGTAGAAATGAAGACCCTGGATCTAGTTTCCACCATCCAGGCTGCGAGGAGTTTTGTATTCATTATATAGTAGACCAATTATAAACAGATGGCTGCGTCCATACTGTGTCTACGCAAGTCTATGATTCTGATGTACTGCAAAATCATTCCTGTATCAGAGTAGTTAGTCTGTTAGTTAAAAGTTTTTGATCTGAGTATGGGAATGCCTACCTCAGCGATGATATAATCTTATACAGGTATTTTGTGTTGAAAATTGCAGGTTCTGACCAGGCTCTCCACGAGATAATCCTTGAAATGATAAAGTGCTTCACCCTTCCTAGATAAAACAAAACCCTAATCTACTACAGGCTTCGCACTTTGGGGGGCAATCTGTTACACTAAAAAATGTCACCATGGTTATATACAATTAGTATGGCTCTATCAACAGTCATGCTATCCTCCTGGGCAAGTCTTGTGCCTCTGCTTGCCATGTCAAACTCCAAAAAGAGAGAAAGTCTTTGTAAATGTGTTTATCTTTGGGTACGCAGGTTCTCTCAGCCTTGCCTGCGGGTACGCACCCAATGTTCACAAAAGCTGCGTACTTGTACGCTCTGTATGTAAAGGGGCAGGTGCGTACCCCTGTAAAGGTCAAAATGCGCAAGTTTCATCTTTAAAAAGTTACTTGTGGTCATTTCTAGAGCATTCTAGAAGGTTGTTTGACGTGTATTGAGCGCCTCCAGATGGTTCATGTATCCCTATGAAAGAGGAACTTATCCCATCAAGAGGGGAGCTATCCCATCCAAAGAGGGACTTATCCCATTGATGGTGGACCTGAATAACTTCCTCTTGAGCACTATAAATACATGCATTGGGCCAGAAGGAGGGGAGGTTGAAAGATAAACATTTCTAAGGGTAGATGCTGCTGGAATTAGGACTCCCATTTAGAAGCTTGTGAGGAGAGATTCCCATCTTTACTTGTTCTATTTGGAAGTGGGTGAGCTTTGTCAAAGTAAAGGAGAACTCTTGAAGGACCCTGGGAGGGACTTGCACAACACCAAGGCTCATGTTGTAATTGTTCCTTTTGTTACCTCTTAATGCAAATAAACTTATTTTTCTCAACAGATTGTTATTCATGGTTTGTTTCATATACTCCTTGGTCAATATGATGGATATGTATTGTTTTATAAGTTTATCAGGTGCTATTTAATCTTTTGGCTTGTTAGTGAATGCAGGTTTCGAAGATAAGGAGGAGCTCATCCGGATCGGCGAGACTAGACTACTACGAAGCGTTGGACTAAAGGTATGTTAAAGATCCCCTGATTACTTGTATTTGCAATGCATGTTTAGAGAAAAGTAGTGTTTATTTGGTTTGTTTGTCACTAGAGAGTCTTAGGCTCCTAGGGAGGTTGGTTGTGTCCGCACTATCAACTCTTTCCGCCTGACAGGTCTCAAGGCATTGATAGTATGGAGATGGCTGCTCGCACAAGAATGTGGACATCTGCACTGGCACATAGAAAAGTGACTAGAAGAAGAAATGAGAGAATAAGAAATCTGAAGACACCATTAGATTTGTGGCATCGAGTAGTGCTGAATCGACTATCCAAAATCCGAATTCAGAGAAGTTGAGAATTCTGGGCTCAAGGAATCTTTTAGATTCCCCCGGGATTCCTCAAAGATTTTGTTCGATGCATGGACTGGAAATCTGCAACTCAGATGATGAATTTGATCTCGCCATTGCAATCCCTATGGAAAACCATGAAAAACAAGTATAAACTTGACTATATTCTGACATATCAAAATTTTACCTCCTTGGGAAAATTTCATGGCTCATGGTTCCGCTCCCTGTTTTTGCTGAAATCATGGTTCCACGTGCATTCTGGAAATGACTGAAAAATGCATACCTCTGATGAAGAAACGGACAATGCCACTGTGCCTGTGGCGACGAGAGGTGTAGAATCCATATAAAATTTGTCAAATTCTGACAAAGTGAAAATTTTGCCCTCCTACAAAATTCATGGTTCCTGCATTAAAATATTAATTCACTGCCTCGAAATCCATGCCCGCCTACAACCTTCTCAAACTATGTGCCCGAAGTCTCTCTCCTCTGTCTCGAAATGTGTGCGTTGGTAAAAATGACTGTTTATATAAAAATTTCGACGGATTTACCAATGTAATTGGTTAGCGCATTGGCAAAAGAGGCATATGGTTGAGGAGAGGTCGGGGGATCAAATCCCACCCCTCCATATATATGTTTTATAAAAACCAAAATGATGTATTAATGGGGGATGGGTCCACATTGGGCGGCCCGCCCCTTAAACCCCGCACTGACACAACCGTATATGAAATTGGTGCTTTCCAAAATCGTCGATCGGCGTTGTCGGCGCCTTTAAAATTGGCGATCAGCGTGGTCGTTGGCATATATATCGGCGCAATTCAAGGGGTATTGCCAATATATAAATCGGCAATCGGCTTGATTGGCGCTGATTAAATCGGCGATCGGTGCTGTGTATGTATCGACGATATTATCGGCGATATAAAATAGGTCCGGGCGATAGGGTGTGGGCTGGGTCCACTGCCGGTGGCCTACCCTCCCCGATATACAATGTAATAATAATATATGGTTATGATATATATATGCGGAGGGTTGTGGAGAAGGGTTCGGCGGGGGTTATGGCCGCCGATCCCGAAACCATATATTGACTTGTTTTTTGGTTGCGATTGCGATTAGGCTGGCGAGGGTTATGGCCGTTGGCCTTAAAATATATATGCGATTTGTTTTATGACCATTTAATAACCATGATATTTTATATGGTTATAACCATATTTTAATAATTTTAAAAACGGTTTTATTTTTAAATGGATTTTGTTTTTGGGTACTTAATATTATATTTTGTCTTTTGCAAGGTAAGGAGCGAATGACTAGAAACCAAGTGCTAATCGCTGATGGGCTACCATGTGGGTCCCACCTGCTTACTGGGATGCCATGTGGCACACTGTGGGCCCCTCTTTTCCCCTGTCATGTCAAACTTTGAAGAGCTCTATATTTCGCATACGAGCTCGTTTTGATGAACCGTTCACACCTCCGTGATCAGGACGACGAGATCTACGCTTTGGTCTTGTGTCAAATTCATTCTGAGCACTTTGATTTTTGAGCCCTCTTTGTCCTGTGTGTCTCTTTGGAGCCACCTGGTTCATGGTCTGAGGTCTAGTTGGGACTTCTTACCAGGGAGATCTCCTGACATGTTGGCAGGTCCAACACCATCAACATAAACCTAGACTATGCCTTGTTCACCTAAGAATTAACTATAACTCATCTTAGGCTACTCATGTATAATTTCAACTATCCAACTTAACAAGTTACAAGTTACCATGTTAAGGCTCATGTCCAACTGTGGCCATAAAACAACTGAGCAACATACTTTACATCTTTACATGCCATAACACCTGGCACATCTAACAATCCCTTGGCACTATGTGGCATATGTTAGAAACTCCTACATTCCTTGACATACTTTGGCACTCCCTCGCACTCCCTGACATGCCTTGGAAATCTAGCATGCCTTGGCACTGCCTAGCATAAAACCTTGTTACTCCCTCCCTAACAAACTTGAAACTCACTGACACTCCCTATCACATGTAGATTTTCCTCATAGTGACAATATGGTATCCTAGGTTGTGTGTCAGGGATTACATGATGGGGGTTCTTCTTCATGCATGAAGCTAGTGGAATGAGACAAGTCATCCAAGATACCTCAAAATATTTGATTTGTGCCTTGGGGAATTTAAAATATACCCTCAATAGAAAAAATGCATACAAATTTGTAGCCAAGTGCCCCAAATGTGAGAAGGGCCTAAAGGAATTGTGCAATCCAAATTGGTGAATGTCCTAATTAATAGGGGTCTGATTCCCAAGGGAACAACATAAGGAAATAAGATCTTGGTAGGCTGAGAAATTGGCTAAGTGTTGGCTTGAGTCAGTTTGTGAGGCAGCGAGATAGATTATACTAGTGCAGAGGTTGCTCAGGCTTGAGAAAGCATTGTATTTATTCTCCATTCTTTGATTAATGCAATATATATAGTAAGGGGTTTTGAGCAGTTGCTTTCCCCTAGATAAATCTCTATGTATGTGTGTTGAATCTTTATGCATGTTAATGATTTTTGTTCTCAATCTTGATCTACTTTCCTTAGATGAGTAGAGTAACTTCAAGTCTTGTGATATAGTAAATTTCATGAGCAGTTTTGAATCTACACATTAAATTTGTACAAAAGCTCAACTTATCCCACTTAACTAGTTACCAAGACAATGATCACATCTAACCATGCCCATAAAACAACTAAGCAACATAGCTTACACATGCAATATTTCACATGTATGTCTAGTTCATATAAATAATAGAGCATTAACTGAGATTTTGCAATAACCACAAGATGCACAAGACACACAAGATATAAGACAACAAAATCCGAGTGCCCCAAAATTTATACACAAAAATGTACAATATGAAATTATCTATAATAGTTTAAAACATGAGTATGCAACCAAAGTGTGCCACATATCATATAAAAATAATAGCTAAAGGAAAAATAGTGTTGTGCCAAAAACAAAGTCTCCCTTTGTCTAAAACTGCTATGTCGATCCCCTTATCACAGCCATAGGATTGCATCCTGCCAATCCTATTTTGAACTTCTCCTAACACACTCCATCCTTGGCACACTTAAATTGGCTGACACTCCCTGACACACACTCTTATTCGTTCCTTCCCATGCATTTTGACCTAATTCTCCCTTGTGATGCTCTGACACTGCTTAACACTCCTCAACATGCATTTACATTGTCTGGCATGTGTTAGCACACCTTTTCGTTCCCTATCATACCCTAAACCTACCTAGCTATCATGCCCTCACAAGTACCCTTAATTTGCAACTTGGGAACCCAACTGTTATAGACATATTTGGGCACTGCAACCCCAATCACATATGTCCATAAACCAAGGGCTTCTAAGTCCCTAAAAGTGTTGTTTCATACCCTAAAGGAACAAGGTTAGCTAATTACATCATCTCCCAGAAGTTCTCCATGAAAAACTACTCAGAACTGGTCAAAACTGGATCATCTCACTTGCTCCATGGTCAAGGTGCGATGCATCGCACCTACTACACACGAGAGGTGTGATGCATACTGAAAAGTCCTTCTATAGGGTGCGATGAGTGAGAATAGACAAATGGTAGAGACAGTTTGTTAAGTGGATGATCAAAGAATCTTCTAGAAACTTCTCATATGATACTTGCCTCTTAGAATTCGCCCAGGGATGAGTAAGAGATCAATGAAATATCCAAGTGGAGCCAAGAACTATCAATGGAATGACACTAATAAAAAACCCAAAGCTGACTCACACCTCTACAAATATCTATATATGGATCCCTCATCCCATAGATCCAGGGGGGAGGGGTTGGAATCTTGTATCTTGTAAGGAAGTGCTGTTGGTTTCCTGGTGGAAGATCATAGTGTTGGGTGATCTAAGCTTTTCATGAGGTGAAGAAGGGCTTTTATGCTGGGAGGATGACATTGGATCAGATCAATGGGTTTTAATCCTCTCTTCTAATCTTTATATCAATAAAACTATTCAAGTTTTCCTCCACATTCTTGTATGTTTGATGATATATGCATTTGTGTGGTCAATATATATATGGTCCTATATTGTTTATGATTGTAGATCTCTGCACTTTGGAGGTATTATGCTGCTTTAACTTTACAGGTACTCTTTGAAGCGGAGTGGTCAAGGAAGGAGCAACAAAGACCTGTTAGAGAGGAGGAGGAACAAGCAAGGAACCGAGCGAAAGATTTAGGTTGGTATTCTTTGCTCCTCTCCTATCTACTTCTCATAAAGGAAAATGAATGTAACTTTAATCTGTTTGTTTCTAAGATAGCTACCTATCTTAGTGAGACTAGCAGCTCTACATAGACACTAGATTTCCCGATAACAAAATGGCGACTCCGCTGGGGAGTGAATAGCTTGTTTGCTTGTCTATATTTGTTTGCTTTAAAAACTTATAGACGGAGCCTGAAGTCAAGTCAAGTAAAGTCAAGTCCGGGTTTTGTTTATAAATTGAACAATTGATTTTCAAACATCCTAATTGCCCTGGTGGTGGCTCAAGTAGCCTCATTAGATCAGCCCCTGTGATTTGCATTAGCTCAGCCTAAATCCTTGAACTAAGCTGCAAAATGTGACTCAGAACCAAGTTGAAGTCTCGTCCCTGGACCATCGCACCTTCTCCTCTTGGGAATCTGGATGCATCGCACCTCCCGTGTGCAGTAGGTGAGATGCATCGCTCTTTCCCTGTGTTACAGGTGCGATGATCAGATAAGACCTCTTCTGCTTCCAGATTTTGGTTTTTTGTTCACTCTCTTCAGCTTTATTTAAGAGTTTTTCTGTCTGTGATCAGTATACCTCTGTGGAAACTCCCTTCCTTTGCATGATTCAGCCTCCAAAGTACAAGGAACTGTAAATGTTTTTTATGTATTGTTCACCATTTACGGTTCTCCTTTACAAAGAAGTAGCGTAATCAAACTGTCATCTTTTGATTTGGAAGTGTCGCAAGTGTCGTTTTCAGTCAAAGAAAAGAATCCTATTTTTCTTGATGGTCGATTACACTGTTACTCTTGTATTTGATTTGAATTAATAGTTTTTCAAGTGTCGAAAGCAATTTTCAATTCAAAATCACAAAGTGTCGTCATTATCTTCCTTTCGTTTTTTGAAGAGAAAATCGTTAGTACTGTCGCTTGAAATGATTCAGATTTGTACTTAGCATTCTTTTTGTCATTCACACATTAAGAAAGTGAAAACAAATACATGCATGTGCATTTGCATTTAGACTTCTTGTTGATTTTGATTTAGGACAGTGCATCTAGTGTGTGCTCTTTGCTCTATGTTGAAAGAATTCTGCTTCTCTTTCCTTAGTAGCTAGGATTTTCATTGCAAAAAGAAGATTAAACGATTGTTTATCATCTTAGATTGCATTTTAGGAATTTTATATCTACATCACGTGGTGAACCTGAAAGGCAAACTTCTTAAGAAAGATCAATTGTAAAATAAATTCAATGAACATGAAAACGCTTTGGAACCTAACGCACAACATTTAGAAGTCTAGGCTAGAGACGTATTCCGGTGTCGTAAAGCCTGGTAACTATCGCTTTCATCGTAGGTTGGGTGATTCCTCCTCTTTGAGATGACAAGTGCCAGTACAGACTTGTGCTCCCACGTACCATCGAGTATATATTGGGAGACCATAATAGGCTATATCCTTTATCCTTAGGAAGTCGTGTCTGCCGCCCTATCGATTGCAATGCATTGAACACAACATTCGAGAAGATTGTCTGTCGTACCGTAAAAAGTATTCTGCAGTTTTGCAATTGGTTTGGTAATCCCTCTGTCTAGATTTCCAGAGTAGTCTCTTTCGTTCCTTTTCAGACTCCTTAAAAGAAAAGGTCCACCTGAGCACTTGTCACTTCAGGCTCATTAAACATCGAAGGTGACTAGAGTCATCTTTAGCTTTTTCTCGACTCTTAAAAATTAAAAAAGCGAGTTGTGTCAAAGCGTCTAAAATTTATTTTAATCAGAATAACGTCACTATTGCCTCGTTGGTCTTAGGTTGAGAAAAATGGAGTCCACCAACCAAGGAGTTCCCCTTGAGGGAAATTCTAGTCCTTTCTCCTCTTGGGGAAATGATAGTGCACCTCATATGGCCACATTGTCCCTCCCAGGATTGACAATCAGCTTGCAAATATGGCTCTTCTCGACCTCTATCGTTCAAACCACCACGATTCCTGAGTAATCAAGTCAGCAACTAGATGATACTAGAGTTACCCCCCAACCTTCTGCTTCACTTGTTTCTCCCTCCCCTCCTTCCTCTTCGCTTGGTGAAGTTGGTAAAGCTAAAAACCAAGTAACTAGGAAGAAGAAGAAAGGGAAGGAGAAAAAGAAGAAGGAGCCAAAGGCAAAAAGGGGCAACCATGCATCATCTAGCAAAAATCCACACACTGCACCATCCAAACCTAAATCTCCATGTGTCATTTGCAAAGGAGACCACTATCATTGAGATTGTCCTTGCATCCCTCAGATCTTAAGGGACTGGTCTCCTCGTTTGCACAATCTGGTGTCGTCAACCTCTGACGATCATGTTGAAAGTACACCGTCAACTAGTGAAAGCGAAGTCTCTGGATAGAAAGGAAAATGTAAATTTCCTTGCAAACTGTGTGAAGGCAATCATGCCATCCACCGTTGTCCCTTCCTGGATGAAGCTAAAAGAGTCTTGGATAACCATCCTGCTTCACCGCTACGGCTTCCTCCTGGGTACAAGAAACTCTTGCCGAGTCCATCGCTAGTTGAAAATCCGACTGACACAACTTTGTGGTCGGTCGAAGCATCTATCATTGAAGATAAACCATCTGAATCCATACCAGACGAAAGTCAAAAGGTTGAGGCGGCAGTCGACCCGGTCTTGTCTTCAGAAGGTCCATCTTCAGATGATACGGTCACCGAAGAGAATGAGAATGACACCGTTCAAATTCTTTTCATAAGCACAAACTCCGATGAACATGGGGGAAATCTACCCATTCCTTTACCACAGGAAGGAAGTTTGTCAGGGTCATATCTGGCCGTTTATTCGGTCCCACCTCCGAGCAACCTAGTCGTTTCCTTCGATTGGAATCTACTAGGCAGACCCCGTTTACCGTCTAATGTACCATTCTGAATCATTGTACAAGCTTACAGAATGGTCATGGTCGGTACCATCATAGATGAGGGGGCTTCTGTGAGTATCCTTTCCTCAACTGCTTGGAAAGCGCTTGGTTCGCCATCGCTTCTGCCTGAGATGCGAAATCTAATAGGCTTCAACAAAGGAACCAGTCGACCGTTAGGGATCCTTCCAAGTTTGCCTATAACTTTGAGAGGGAAAACCGTGTATCTGAACGTAATGGTAGTCCAAGGACCTTTAGATTATAATCTGCTCCTTGGGCACGACTATATTTATAGCATAGGAGCCATTGTCTCCTCACTCTTTCGAGTAATGTGTTTTCCGCATGAAGGCCGAGTGGTCCAGCTCGTAGACCAGCTTTCATTCCCTGACTCACACATGGATAATAGTCAAATGCCATGCCTAACTGATCTTTTCACACAAGGAATGTCTCATCAATCTCTAGTCCATTCGCCTGAAGAACGCGAGTAATTCGGTGCCCATGACTGAAACCCAGGGGGCATGCACCCTGGTCTGCCTCGGCAGGAAAACTTCAGGTATAGGGTAGGTTTCCACGTAGGAATATGACTAGTCTGACACGCCCATCCGTTTAGGAAAATGGGGTTAGACTAGAATAAGATACCTCCATTAGAAGGTAGGCCTTTCCCGATAGAACAAATGTTTTGTCTGCAAATTGAAGGGTAACCTGGAAACTCTACTTCGCTATACCTGGGGGCATGCAAACCTTTTTGCATGAAAGTGAAGAGCGACCATTTATTTTCTTAGTTTGTACGTTCTTAACCCTTTAAACTCGTAGGATTGGTCGTTCCTGGCTTACGTAAAGAAAGGATCCAGAGAAAAGTTTCGAATGGTGCAAGCTCCTTAAAAATTGAACCTATCGATGAGACATCCTTATTATATGACTGGCACGAGCAGTTTTTATGCGAAGTTCAAGCTCGTTAAAAATTAAACCTAAGCAATGAGAAAATTTTCCCCCAGAGTTTAAGCTCACTAAAAAATGAACCAACCTCTGGTAAATAACCATTGCGAATGCATTATCATCAGCTTCTGAGCCCTGGTCGTGTTCTTGCCATCACCTCCACTCCGTTTAGCTGATCATACGCCTCCATTTGATTGTTTACCCTTTTGAGGAACAACTGCAAAGAGTGATTCTGTTAGCCATCCTTGTGACACTGCCATGATTGGAAAATTCCAAACCTTACCTGGAATTAGCAGCTACCCGAAAATATCACTCGTTCCTCAAAGACGAGTCTCCTTTAAGCTCTTTTCATCTGACTCGTAAAATGTGAAAAGATTGCCGAGTAGTTGGCCTCTCCAGCTCGTTAAAGCTACCGGGAGTGCTATCCCTCCTCTAGATTTTAATCTTTTTGGACCTGAGGGATTATTACACAAAAAGATCGAGCACTTGTCTTGTTCGACTCGTTAAAACTATCGAAAATTCATCCCTTTCGTATTATTTTATACTTTTTCGGACTTAAGGGATTATATGACGAAAAATGATTACTGGAGTTTCCTTTCCGTCCCTTTTCAGACTCTCTAAAATTGAAAAAGGACCGAGTTATCTTTGTCGTTAAACTCGTTAAAACCAATAGTGACAAACTTGTCCATACAGACAAGAACGAGTTTCACTGTCACTAGGCTCATTAAAACATAGCGACGGGTTTTCCCGAAGGGAAAATTATAGAACAAGCATATGTTATCCTCCTCAAGCTTGACAAAAATAAAGAGGTACTGGTAAGCAATGATTGGGGAAAAATTGGGAAGAAAACTTGAAGAAACTTTATTGGTAGCAAGTTGCTCTTGAACATGAGACTTTCACTCCATCACCATGATTGAGTTGGGTTGGGTTATTCCGTTTGCCGGTCTTATCACCATTGGTCCACCGTACCATCCATTTTTGGGGTTAACGCTACCAATCCATTTCAGTGTCACCGATATGTTCAAGAGAGGTTGATCAGAGAATTCACCAACCCAGCTCATGTCTCACCCGCTGCAATACCTTCACACTTCATTCTTTCATGACCGCCACCCTGAACCCTGTATCATCAGATCGTTTTCACCTCCACAAAATCATTTGCTCCATTCCGTGTCATAGATGTGGGATTCATTAAGGCCCTCCTACGACAGGTTACTTCTTGTCGACGACAGCTCATTATCCAAGAAGTCAACCTAGGAACAACCCTTTCAGTACTTTGAAGCTTGCATTCCTCAATGGAAAGTTTCTCACTTCCGGTGACAGGTTTACATCAATGGCCTTCGACTGAAAGATTTTGCGTGGTGTTCGATGCCAAGTCCCATTTTCACACCTCACGAATTGTACTGTAGTACCTTGAGGGTCATCATCATTATCGTTGATTCCTCTCGCACCTGTTAACAGCTTACATCATTGGCTGGTAATTAGGCGATGTCTTTCCATGTTCGACTCCAGAACATTTTTCACATGGATCGATGTGTACTTCGGGCGAAGATTGGATGAGTTTGAAGACCCGGGATCTAGTTTCATCCATCTGGGCTGTGATATATTCAGGAAAATAAAGACATCAAATGTACATCATTGCTGCACAGATGATCATCCAAATCAAAGGATGATGGCTCTATCACGAAAATATTATGAAGATAATGTATTGTATTGTATCTTATTATAGGTCACCTTCCAGTGCGAAAAACCTCAGATCCTCATGATAAAGCATTTCACCTGACATCAAAAGATTTACAACCTCATGCTTTAGGGGGCAACTGTTATAGACATATTTGGGCACTGCAACCCCAATCACATATGTCCATAAACCAAGGGCTTCTAAGTCCCTAAAAGTGTTGTTTCATACCCTAAATGAACAAGGTCAACTGATTACGTCATCTCCCAGAAGTTCTCCATGAAAAAATACTCAGAACTGGTCAAAACTGGATCATCTCACTTTCTCCATGGTCAGGGTGTGATGCATCGCACCTACTACACACGAGAGGTGTGATGCATACTGAAAATTCCTTCAATAGGGTGTGATGAGCGAGAATAGACAAATGGCAGAGACAGTTTGCTAAGTGGATGATCAAGGAATCTTCTAGAAACTTCTCATATGATACTTGCCTCTCAGAATTCGCCCAGGGATGAGTAAGAGATCAATGAAATCTCCAAGTGGAGCCAAGAACTATCAGTGGAATGACTCCTAGAGATCCAGGGGGGAGGGGATGGAATCTTGTATCTTGTAAGGAAGTGCTGTTGGTTTCCTAGTGGAAGATCATAGTGTTGGGTGATCTAAGCTTTTCATGAGGTGAAGAAGGGCTTTCATGCTGGGAGGATGACGCTGGGCTAGATCAATGGGTTGTAATCCTCTCTTCTAATATTTATATCAATAAAGCTATTCAAGTTTTCCTCCACATTCTTGTATATTTGATGATATATGCATTTGTGTGGTCAATATATATCTGGTCCTATATTGTTTATGATTGTAGATCTCTGCACTTTGAAGGTATTATGCTGCTTTAACTTTACAGGTACTCTTTGAAGCGGAGTGGTCAAGGAAGGAGTGGCAAAGACCTGTCAGAGAGGAGGAGGAACAAGCGAGGAACTGAGCGAAAGATTGAGGTTGGTATTCTTTGCTCCTCTCCTATCTACTTCTCGTAAAGGAAAACGAAAGTAACTTTAATCTATTTGTTTCTAAGATAGCTACCCATCTTAGTGGGACTAGCAGCTCTGCATAGACACTAGATTTCCCGATAACACCAACCAAGTCCTTGTTTGGCTACAAGAGCTTGAGTAAGTTACAATTACTACAACTAGACTATGTTTTTTAATTGTTTAGCTTGGGAGGTACTCCACAAGCCTATTGAGATGGGTTTGTGTGAGTTTGGTCACAAAAGTCTTTGTGGGAAAAGAACCCAAACGAAGGGGTTTTGGACCCAAGATGGGATTTAAAATCTAAAACAAAATTAAAAAGGAAAATTAATATTTCCTAAGGTCTAAGTGGATAAAACCCATAAGTTCTAGAGGGTTCCTAAGAGGCCTAGGAAAAACTATTTAAGGAGGCCTCAAGATGAAGGCAAGAACATCAAGTGAGAAGGAGCTCATTTGATCAAGAAGGCCAACAAAGATGTAGCCCTAAAGTAGGTCGAGTTAGATATTCGAGTAAGGTTTGCTAAAGGGAGGCCATGATCATCCACCAAGAGTAAGATCATCATGTGAGGGTTCAAAATAATGTCACATACCTTAATGGGTTCGAGCTAGGAAGTAGGATGACATATTGTTGGTTCTCTTTTGGAAAATCAAACTCAAGAGAGTCTGCTCATGAGAATATGGGCATGTGATTTTAGTGGTGTCTTTGTGTGAAGGTCACATCAAATTCTAAAATAGCAAAGAGGGTTGGGACCCTGTCTTGTCGTAATTAGTAGGCCGCAAGGTCTGTGATAAAGACCAACACAAATGGAGGAGGGTTTGCATTGGAATATAGGGCCAAAAAATAAGTAGTTGCAGGTGTAATATTGACTAAGGTAACCCTAGTTTAAGGGTCGTAGAGATATGAAGTTCATGTTATGATTCAGTCAAAGGAATTCCCAAAATATATGGATCCATATGAGCTAGGATGGGTCTCCTATGGAGGCAAGAGTTTTTGTTGTTGTTTTTTTTTTAATATATGGGTGGATATGGTTTGTTCTAAATAAATTATAATAGAAGTATAATTCCCTAGTTAGGGTGGTTTCCTAACATGTTTAATCCATAAGGTATGCACTTAAGATTGTGAAAAATCTACATAGAAGAAGAGGGGTTGTGACCCTTAGAGCGAGGTTTATCTCTACAATATATACCATAGATCTGGAAGATGGTTTGCCAAAGTATGTGTGGAGATAGAAGATCCAAAGGAGGGTGGATCCTGAGTAGAAGAAACGTGTCATATAAATAATGGATTAACATGAAGAGTTGATTTTGGTGGAATGTCCATAGAGTTTTGGACAAAGATCTGAAGCAGCCTATAAACAATTAGTCAATGGAATTTTAGTGGCTGATTTGTGACCCTAGTTCAATAATATACAGATTGTTAGAAGGATTATAAGAGGAGTAGCTCAATTTTTTTCATAGATTAGACAACAAAGAAATTACCCCATTCCTCTAATGGTATCCTGAGGGGTCGGGTATGTTACAGAGTGGTATCAGAGCATCCAAGTTCAAAATTAGGCTTGGATGGGCTTATCACAAGTAGGAAGTCAGAGCCATCATTGGACTCTATCATGATCAAGCAATAGTAGAGACTCCTTTACAATAAAGGTCTAATTAAAAAACACATAGTTCCTTTAAATATTTGTAGGCTTAGGCAACTACTTCAAGCCCTTGAACTTCAAGATAATACAATATTTACAATTGTTTACAATAATAAGTCCATTATGCACACTCCTCATCTTAGATTTGGGAAAAGAGGGACAATTCTTGATTGATGCCAACCTTGTAAATGAACAACCTTTCTTACTCATTGGTTGGACTCTCCACCACTAGTTGAAAAATTATGTGTGCCATAAATCAAAGATGATATCTTAACACAAGTTATCGACACTTGAAAATAATGGCCATGGATATCATGGAAAAAATATGTAGAAACTCTTTGAATCTTATGAAACATTTTCTTATACTTTACTTAACCTAAAGGTGGTAGGACTTCAAATTTTTCCATTCACTGGGAAATCTCACCCAAAAACTCAATCATTGAAGAATCAATCCTACACTAAATCACACCTACCTTCTCATTTTTAAGATCTTCATGAGCTTTCACCTATGACCCTTAAAGTCAATGACCTTTAGCACCTTGAATGGTGGAATAGAAGGAATTACAATAGGAGGTAAACTCCATTCCCTTCACTTTTGTCAAGACCTCTAGAGACACCTGCAATATATACCCCTCCTTTGACTCAACATGATTTTTTTTTCCACTTCCTTTACATACCCTCCCTTCAAGTGCATCCTCATAGGAAGAGCTCATGGTTGAAATATTACGACAAAAAAATGAGGCACACCATCTCTTTATAGGGTTTCAAGGGAGGGGTATTGGAAAAAAACCATCTTATTCCCTCATAGCCCTTGAAACCTTCTCAACACATAAATAAAATGATAGACTGATAACTATATCTAAAGATAAATCTCAACATTCAAGGCCAAACTCAAATAGAAATAATCACGCCATGGATTAAGCACTGACATTGAGTTTCAAGGACCTACTTTCGAGATCATGACCTTTTTTTTAGCATTCTCAAATGGAAGGTTTAAAACCCACATTAAAAAGGGCAGATTTGCACCTTAGCCTTTGCAACCTTTGCCCAAGACGAATCTATCTAATGGACTAGCTTGGATATACTGGGTCTTGGATTTCTAGAGTACCCAATCAATGCTTTTGAGGCCAAATCCCTAACTCTAACTAAAATCTAATCCTATTTAAGAGGAAAATTGAAAAATACTACTAATAGGAGACATTTTTCCTTCCTTTTGATTGATTTACAACAAACATCAGTGCCTCTCCTTTTTTATCTTCCTCTTCCATTCTCCAACAAAAAATCATTAATCTTATATCATGAACACTTTATATAGGTAAGAATCACAATCATTTTCCTCAACTCATGCAAGTGGACCTAAGTCCATGGTACAACCCATCACACTTTAAGATGGTTCTAATTGTCTCCTTAAAACTAGGGCATAACACACCTTACAATGCCAAATGGTTAAGGCATCTCAAAATTGTGGGCCTTTCGCCTTCATGGAACACAATATGGCTAGTGCTCATCAAACATAATGCACTAACACCACTAACACACACCAAAAGTCCAAGATACCCGTAAGATGTGGCCTGCACCCAAGTGCTCAGGCTACACCTCCATAAAATGCACCTTCGACTTTGGATGTCCCCAAACAATAATATCCTAACTCAGTATGGCCTATTTGTTAGATTTGTGTAATTCACTCCTTATCAGATCCTTGCCTGACAAATCTACTCTGATGGTCACCTTCTAAGTTCCAACACCTCCTCTTGCAACACGACAAAACCACCTATATATGTTGCAACAACCTTGCAAACTTCTTTAGTGGGTTTCACATATATTTCACATTTCTTCTTCGTCTTGCAATGTGGTAGTGCCAAGGAGAGGGTATCAAATCCGATCAAGAAATTTTCACTTAGTACCACTGCCAAGGTGTCATTGTGCAACTCGTCAAATGTCTTAAGTTTGCTTCACAACTTCTCATGGTTCTTAACTTGCTTGTATACACCTCTAAGTGAGACTACAACCCCCCAACATCTCTAATGATTCAACCTCTTTAACCCTTGTTAAAGTCTTCTTAGACATGCACTCATGCCTCAAGTAGAACATAACACTAGCATCCCAATGTGCATGCTCGTTCCATCTTTTAACGCCTCACTAAATCCACCTAAACTAAACTACGACAACCTAAACTATGTGAGTGACTTGTAGAGGACTCCATTTTCTCAAGATAAAAAATAGAGTCTTACAACCCCAGTCACCAAATAGTTCAGATATATTTAGCCTAAATAAGAGTACATACCCTGCTCCTTCCAAATTTGACATATAACTTTTAAGAAACTAACACTTGTTTTTAACTTTTAAATCCACTTACTATATATTCTCTTTTGTTTGCACCCACCTAATATGCAAGAACACTTAAATGATTTCAATACAACCAAGTTAAGAGCACATGTTTCCTTCTTACACTTAAATGTTCTCAATACAACTAAATTAAGAGCACGTATTTCCTTTTTACACTTAAATATTTTCAATACAACCAAGTGAAAAGCATGTTTCCTTTGACAAGCCTCACATTAAAATTCCAAAAGTACATGTCTACTCCATAAACTTTAACAACAAAATAAATGTATAAAAAAATAACTTAAAAATAGATTATTATTATGATAAATATCTTAACAACAAAATAATTATATAAAAAAATTATCTTAAAAATAGATTATTCTTATTATGATAAATATCCTACATATGCTAGAAATACTTTTAAACACACATAATTATTATAATAAATATCCTAAATATGCTAGAAATGCTTTTAAACACAACTAAAAGCATGGAAGAGGGAATTAGTTTCATTTTTGAAAAAGTTAATCTTTAATTTTGTTTTACAAAACCCCTCTCAACCCAAAAGAAGTAGTATGTTCACTTTTCACAAGGCGGGAGGGAAATAAGAAGAAGTCTGGTAATTTTTCACAGGGTGGGAGGGAAATCGATATTCAAGGGAGTTGTGAATTACTAGTAGACCCCATATTGAACCCCACCATTGGATCTTCAGTCCATTGATGGTAAGATATGTTCCATTTTTAAATTTACTACATTTTCAACTCACTTTCAGTCTTCCACATAGAGTGTACAGGCACTTCAGGGCTCTCGTTCAAAGTCCACTTTTTTGTTTTTTTCCATCCACGCTTGTATGTCTAGGGGGTTAATCTCTGTGTTTCATTTTGTTACTATTTGCAGGGATGAAATTGGCATTTGATGAGTTGTCATTTATCATAATAAAGGAGCAGGAGCAGAAGAACTAAATGATAGGCTTAGATGTTTAGAAGGCCAACATTGTGGTTTCCAAGGACATTGTGAGAATCCTCTCCACCTCACTTGGGCCAAAGGGAATAGAAAAGATGGTCAGAGCTATAACATTGATGTCACCATCCATAAGTTCCTATTCGATTTATTCATTCTCCATTTTTGGATCAGCAAAACCCCTTAAATTATGAAATTAAGTAGAATTTACCTTAAAAAAACATATGATTCATAAGTAGAAATTACTCTAAAAAAATGGATCAGTGAAACCCCTTAAATTATGAAAATAAGTAGAATTTACCTTGAAAAAACGTATGATTCATAAGTAGAAATTACTCTAAAAAAATTGTAAATATTTTGCAAGGAGTGAAATAAGAATATACTCTGCGATCTGCTCATTCTTTCTCACAAACTATGAGACCCATCGAGCTAGATGCTCTACATATGCCTATGCATGTCTGCGAAAGCTCTCGAAATCGGTGAATGTGGTCAACTGTCAACAACACTGGGACATAGACTCTCTGTAGGGATCTACTTGCATAGAGGTACTTTTGGTGGCCTTTTCACTAACCAAGAACCACTTGGTTACCTACTCGTATACTCATTGCTATAATGGAAACCTTCCTGCATAAAAGTCCCTGGATCCCAAGGCCATATTGGAAATCTGACAGTCTCATATTCAAACTTCTCACTAGCATGGTTTACTGTCCCATCACGAGAAATTGTTAGATCATATAGAAAGGCTCTTAGATTTTTAAGTAGTGTTCATGGACATCGACATTTAACAATTGCATTGAAAATTTCAGTCAGGGATCTTAGCAAATAAAGATAATTTGAATCTGTGAGTGAGTAGCTTCCTTGAAAGTTGACATGAAAACTTTGTTGAGATAAGGAATGGGGCTTTGAATGAGTCGCATCATAAAGATCCCCAAGTTCAACCATACTGATCTTTACATAGAAAACTGATATTGACTTATTGAGGAGGCTGGAAAGCTCCATGTTCTGTTCATCCCAAAACAAATTTGGCTGGTGTGTTTTGAGCAAGGAGAGATATTCATGACCAAGGATAGGTGCACCATCTCTTGGAAGAACATAATCCTCCATAGAAATTTATACCCATTAAGGTTTTTGCTGCTAGCTGATAATTGGTAGTCTTCATGTATATTTTTTCAACTCTTTGGTGCATTGCAGTTGGAACAGTAAGCGAAAATTGCAAACATGCACGCACAGAACCAATAGGTGCATCTGGACCATGAAATAATGTCTCTACTTTAGCTAAACCCTCTACAGGATCTATCTATTCCTAGAATCCCGATGAAGAAGGTTGATCTGTTTTTGGAATCTGTATTAGGTTCCCAGCTTCCTCAACACTCTTAATGCATTCATCAGCATGATCGGAAGTGAAGGATTTGTATCCATTATCATTTCTAGTAGCTCCAACTACATTTATAGTGCTCTTCTTCAACTCAATATTAATCTATAGGTAAACATTATAAAGAGATTCATTGTTTGCATTATGTTTTGTAGGCATGTCACAACCCAAACTGTCCCCCATGTTTGAAAATCTAATTGTTGCTTGGTTACAGATCATATTATCAATTATCTCCCTGCACAAAATCAACCACTTGTCACATGTTATTCTAGAGTGTAACATTTCCTCACATTCTATTGGGCGCCTGATCCCCCAAGGAAAGTTTTGGGGCTTAAAGCCCAGATTTTGGCTAAAAAGTGTAAATCTGATGTAAAGACTCTGGATTTTGTGTTAGAAAATTATATATTACGGAGCAATGGAACACATAAAATATTGCAGAAATATAAACACAAAAAACGAACAAAACAAGAGAGACACAGATATACGTGGTTCACCCAGTTTGGGCTACGTCCACCCCGAACAGCCAGTCCTTCCTTTCTATTTTCCAGCAAAATGAAGAGACACAACCTACATCAAATCCGCTGTAATATCCTCTGTTTTCTCTCACAATCTCACCTCTCTGTTTCTCACTCACAGAATACACATCTATTTCACAGCCTCAAATACAATACCCTCATATGAAGAGAGGGGTTGCCTTCTAGGGCAAAAAACCCTAAACTAAACATAAGTTCTACTGTCAAATCATCCGCCTAATGAACGGTCCAGATTGACTAGAAATTACTATACTTTTACAAGGCAATTTTACAGCTGTTTTTAGTTTCGGGGGCGCTGCCCCCGAAACCCCCACCAAGGGGGGGGGGGGGGCTCCCAAAGGTCGCAGCCGCCCCCCCTAGACCCCCCCTGCAGCGAATATTTTACGGGCGGCGTTGCCGCCCCCATTTCGAACTGGGGTCCTATGTGGTGATACCTTTGAATATAGAAGATAATCAGGCTCCACACCCAACAATCTCCCACTTGGAGACTGATTGTAGCAACTCCACCGTTGCTCCATTTGCTGGACAATGACTCCTCTTTGGACCTGGTTGTTTCTCATCTTCATCGTCATCCTTGAAGACCAACTGAAACTGAGCATATTCTTAGTTTCTCCCTGGTTACAACTTTTGTTAGCATATCTGTAGGATTTTGGCTAGTGTGTATCTTTTCCAGCTTCAACTCTCCATCTTCCAAAACTGATCGTATGAAATGGTACTTGAGCTGTATGTGTTTAGTCCCGTAATGAAATGCTGAGTTCTTTGCAAGATGAATGGCACTTTGGCTATCACTGTATAACGTGCCCATATCATGCTCCTTACCTAATTCACCCATAAACCTTTGTAACCAAATAATTTCTTTACTAGCCTCTGTAGTAGCAACATACTCTGGTTCTGTTGTTGAAAGTGCAACAACACTTTGGATTTTTGAAACCCAACTGACAGCTGTTCCTCCAACAGTGAATACATATCCTGTAGTGCTCCTCCTGTTATCTCTGTCACCTGCCATATCTGCATCAACATATCCTTGTAGGGAGATGTTTGAACCACCAAAGCATAATGCTTGATTTGTGGTACCTTTCAAATATCTGAGAATCCATTTCACTGCCATCCAATGTTCCCTTCCTGGATTGTTCATGTACCTGCTTACAACTCCCACTGCATGTGTAATATCAGGCCTTGTGCAGACCATTGCATACATTAAGCTTCCAACTGCTGATGCATATGGAACTTTAGACATATAATCCATGTCTTCTTGGGTCTTTGGGTACATTTCCTTGCTAAGTTTGAAATCGCTAGCAAAAGGTGTACTAACTGGTTTTGCATTGTGCATGTTAAATCTTTTCAACACCTTTTGTATGTACTCATTCTGAGACAATGTTAATTTACGATTTTTCCTGTCTCTAGTTATTCTCATACCAAGGATTTGTTTTGCAGCTCCCAAATCCTTCATTGCAAATGAATTTGCCAATTTTCTTTTGAGCACATTTATATCCTGCATGTTAGATCCTGCAACAAGCATGTCATCTACATACAATAACAATATAATATAGCTGCCATCATTTTGATTTTTCAAATAAACACAATGATCAGAGTGACATCTTGTATAACCTTGTTCAGACATAAACTTGTCAAATTTTAGATACCACTGCCTTGGAGCTTGTTTTAAGCCATACAAGCTCTTCTTCAACCTGCACACTAGTTTCTCCTTCCCTTTCACCTCATATCCTTGTGGCTGCTGCATATATATTTCTTCCTCCAAATCCCCATGGAGAAAGGCTGTCTTTACATCTAACTGCTCAAGATGCAAATCTTTAGCTGCTACAAGACTTAAAATGGTTCTGATTGAAGTCATTTTAACAACAGGAGAAAATATTTCATCAAAATCAATACCTTTCTTCTGTGCAAACCCCTTCACCACAAGTCTAGCGTTATACCTCTGTTTTCCTCCATCTTCTTCCTTCAGCCTGTAAACCCATTTATTCTTCAATGTAGTTTTTCCTACAGGAAACCTGACTAAATCCCAAGTCTGGTTATGCATTAAGGAGTCCATCTCTTCTTCCATGGCTACCTCCCACTTCTTCCTGCTTTCAACCTACATTGCTTCTTCATAACGTTCAGGTTCACCGGAATCAGTCAACAATAAATAATATAATGAAGGAGAGTATCGTTCAGGGGGTCTACTTATCATGGTAGATCTTCTAACACCACTTTCAGGTGTTTGGGGTGCCTGTTGTTGTTGTGGTGGTTGCTGTTGTTGTGGTTGTTGATTATTGTTATTTTCAGGCACCTTTCCTTTTTCAGTGATTTCATCAAGAACTGCGTATTCCTTGTTTTCCTTTTCCTGTTTCTTTTCCTGCAATTGATTCTTATATAAGACCTTTTCATTGAATATTACATCTCTGCTCCTAATGATTTTGTGATTTTCGTAATCATATAAGCAATAACCAAAATCATTAACACCATATCCAATAAAGGTACATTTCTTTGACTTTGCCTCAAGCTTTGTTCTATTTTCTTTATCAATATGGACAAAGGCCTCACAACCAAAAGGCTTTAAAATAGAGTAGTTTACCTTTTTACTTGTCCATGCTTCCTCTGGAACACCACCATCCAAGGAACTTGAAGGCCCTCTGTTTATTAGATAAACAACAGTATCTATAGCATCTGCCCAAAACTGTAAAGGCAATCCTGCATGCAATCTCATGCACCTTGCACGCTCCATGATTTTTCTGTTCATCCTTTCTGACACACCATTTTCTTGTGGTGTTATTGGAACTATCTTCTCTCTGCGAATTCCATGCTCTGAACAGTACCTATCAAACTCTTTGCTGCAATATTCACCTCCATTATCTGATCGAAGACACTTCAATTTCTTTCCTGTCTCAATCTCAACCAAAGCTTTCCATTTCTTGAAAGTATCAAATACATCAGATTTATTCTTAATACAATAAATCCAAGTTTTTCTAGTTGCATCATCAATAAAAGTAACATAATAACGAGAGCCACCGAGAGATGATACTTGAGCAGGTCCCCATACATCTGTATGCACAAGCTCTAATTTTTCATTCTTCTTTTCTTTCCCAACTCTGAGAAATCTGACTCTCTTCTGTTTTCCATAAATGCAATTCTCACAGAAGTCCAAATCAACATTCTTCAAACCTGGCAACAAATTCCTTGAGTGAAGAATCTTCATCCCCTTTTCACTCATGTGCCCGAGCCTATGATGCCATAATGCTGCATCTGTTCCTTTGGAAGTTAAAGCATTAACAAAGTTAGAAATACCATTGCATAAATACAATGTACCAACCTTTTCACCTTTTGCTATTACCAGGGCTCCTTTGGTGACCTTCCAAGCTTTATCTGTGAAATTTGTCACACAACCTTCACCACCTAACTGCCCTGTTGAAATCATATTTTTCTTTAGATCTGGAACATGCCTTACCTCCTTTAATAGCCATTGGTTTCCATTCTGCTGTTTTACAAGAACCTTACCCATTCCAACGATGTTACAGGGTTTATCATCACCCAGACGAACTTGTCCAAAATCTCCTTGAACATAGTCATGAAAGTATTTCTTATCAGGTGTGGCATGGAATGAAGCCCCTGAATCTACCACCCAGGAATCAATAATATTTTCGAAAGAAAGAATCAAAGCATCTTGTAACACCTCACCTATCACATTTGCTTCATGATTGTTTTCTTGTTGTGCATCTCCTTCTTTTCCCTTCCGAGATCTACAGTCTTTCTTTAGGTGTCCTTTCTTTCCACATTTCCAGCACACTATCCCCGATCTGGATTTGGATCTACCTTTCCTTCATTTACTGCGATATCCTGAGCTCTTTCCTCTTTCCATTTTTCTTCCTCTAGACTCTGCACTCAAAGCATTTCCCGATGTCTCACCGGAGCTTTTCCATCGCATTTCCTCGCTAAGGATAGCACCGAGAACATCATCAAACTTTAAAGTACTAGATCCAGAAACGGAGTTACTAATGGCCATTACCAAACCATTCCAACTTTCTGGTAATGAGCACAACAATAACAGAGCTCTAACTTCATCATCAAAGTTTACCCCTACAGAACTTAACTGACTTGTAACTGTATTAAAATCATTTAAATGGTTTGCAACAGATCCACCTTCCGACATATTCATATTAAATAACCGTTTCATAAGAAATACCTTGTTTGAGGCCGAGGGTTTTTCATATAGTTTCGACAACGTCTGCATCAAACCCTCTGTCGTGGTTTCCTTCGAAATGTTGAAGGCGACTAACGCAGCAAGGCGCAACCGTATTGTTCCGAGTGCCTTTCTATCGAGAAGGTTCCATTCTTCGTCTTTCATACCCGTCGGCATCTTTGTTTTTCCGCCCAATGGTACGTATAGATCTTTCTGATACAGATAATCTTCCATCTGCATCTTCCACAGCGAGAAGTTTTGGCCGTTAAATTTCTCGACCCTAAACTTACCATCTTCCACCATTGCTCCCACTTGAACCAAGAACCCTTCTTTCCTGCGAGTTTATCAGCCAAATAGACCTTCGGCTCTGATACCAGTTGTTAGAAAATTATATATTACGGAGCAATGGAACACATAAAATATTTCAGAAATATAAACATAGAAAACGCACAAAACAAGAGAGACACAGATATACGTGGTTCACCCAGTTTGGGCTACGTCCACCCCGAACAGCCAGTCCTTCCTTTCTATTATCCAGCAAAATGAAGAGACACAACCTACAACAAATCCGTTGTAATATCCTCTGTTTTCTCTCACAGCCTCACCTCTCTGTTTCTCACTCACAGAATACACATCTATTTCACAACCTCAAATAAAATACCCTCATACGAAGAGAGGGGTTGCCTTCTAGGGCAAAAAACCCTAAACTAAACATAAGTTCTACCGTCAGATCATCCACCTAATGAACGGCCCAGATTGACTAGAAATTACTATACTTTTACAGGGCAATTTTACAGCTGTTTTTAGCTTCGGGGGCGCTGCCCCCGAAACCCCCCGCCAAGGTGGGGGGGGCTCCCAAAGGTCGCAGCCGCCCCCCCCTGGACCCCCCCTGCAGCGAATATTTTACGGGCGGCGTTGCCGCCCCCATTTCGAACTGGGGTCCTATGTGGCGATACCTTTGAATATAGAAGATAATAGGCTCCACACCCAACATTTTGTGGGCGTAGAGCACGAAGTTGTAAATGATTCATAGGGTTATCTGCCCTCAATTTTGTAATGTAATGTTGTCTTAAGAGATCTACCCATGGTCTGCGGACCATGGGATTGTATAAATAGAGCGAGACTCTAAGTTGTAAAAAGAATAGAATGAGAGTGATCATAGAATAAAGATAGTGAAAGATCTAAGTGTAGAGTCGAGTCTTTGGGTTGTAGAGTAGGAGAAGGCTGTGTAGTTGAGTGCGCAAAGGCCTAGTAGTCCGCAGCTGAGTGCGCGGACCCCTGCAGCTAAGTGCATAGGGTGATTCGAGTCTGTAACTGTTGAAGAATTAATAAAGAGAATTTTTACATCAATTCTGAGTATTTATTTCTTGTTTTCTGTATCGAATATATTGGGTATAAATAGCATTTATGTTGTCTATATGGTGCGCGAACATATATGACTACATAGATTAAATAATTGTGAGTTAAAGTATCAAGTTACACGAAGTTGACTAACATCTATAAGAGGATAATTAAGATACATGGTGTACTTAGGGAAATAGAGTAGATCACTGCCCTAGCAGTGCGAAAGCATCTCGGCCCCTGGTTAGGCCTGTGCAAAAGGAAATCATAACAGATCATGAAGGTCTCGCAGGTCAAGACAGTGCATGAAGAAAACTGTGTGAAGGTAGGCACAGTTGGATTAAATCGACCCCTCAGACATCTCCAAGGTGTGGAAACTTGGTTCCAACATCCCCCAATACTGCTTCGCGTGAGACTTCTGTCCTTGCACCGCAGGCTGATGCCGAAAGGGCCAGTAGTGTAGGGATTTTTTGGCTAATTAACTTCGAACCTGGGTCAAGCCCCCTCAAGCCAACAAATGGTTTCGTTTCCGGGACCGGAATCTGCATAGAGATGTCTAATGTCGTATCATTGGAATCCAACTAAGAAGGAAATTGAAGGTTGGTTGGATAGGAGAATTCACAAGTTCACGGCACAGGAGAACGTGAACCTGTGACTGACAAAAGATGAGTGGTTAGACTGCTACCTGTACACAGAGATCCACGAAATATTCTTCACGTCTTTTCCTACTGAGCTGTACGAGTGGATCGCGAAGCTAGTAGATAGCCAAGGAAGGTGGAAAATCGACAATCCTATTGTGTGGACCCCAGAGTTAGTGCGAAGGTTGGAAGCATCAGAGGATAAGATCACATGCACCATTGATCACTAGCTCAATCGAATTATAGGAAGATTCATTACTGAGTTCACAATTGACACCTTAGTTAGCTACAGCGAGGCAGAGCGACGCTTTCTCAAGGGATCGTAAGGTAAGTATGTAAAGTCTCTAAATACTTGGATTAAAATGTTATTGTGTGAAAACAGGGTTATGAAATTACCTTGATGTTCGGGGCTACGCGAAGTGGAAAAGCTTACAGGAACGAAGTAAATAAGGGACCAGAAACTAGCCCCTTGATTTCACCTCTGTGAGGAGACGAGGAAGAACTCACGAAGGTCTCACCGCGAAGTTTGATCCATCTCATAAGGAAAATAATTCTGTGAATACCACCCCCACCCACACCACCACTAGCTTCACCGCCTTCACCTCCATCTTCACCCATATCACATTTGCCACCACCGCGAGTCAATATGGCAAACACGATAAAGTTTCCTGTGTTCAAGGGATTGAGAAATGAGGATCCAGACCAATTTTGGTTCATCGTACGAGCCGTATGGGAAGCACAGGGAGTTAGGGATGAAAATATAAAGAAAGCGACACTGGTTAGCACCCTGCAGGACCACGCACAGACCTGGTATATTAAGCACTCCAATGATAATCCAAATGTGGAAATCGCAGATATCCAAGTAGCGCTAAACAAAGAATTTAGCAGGCTGAAGTCTGAAGCACAGTCGATCATTGGATTCAAAGAAAT
Organism: Pinus tabuliformis; assembly: GCA_031772625.1. Lineage (NCBI taxonomy): Eukaryota > Viridiplantae > Streptophyta > Pinopsida > Pinales > Pinaceae > Pinus > Pinus tabuliformis. The sequence goes on from CM062806.1 coordinate 777,284,252, forward strand.
CACGATGCTATTAGGTGAAACTCCTTGGGAGTTGGATCAGAGAATGAAGTGTACGATTTGCGAAGCTAATATGAATCTGACAGATGGACAACATCGTGAATGGTTTGTAGCATCGCTAATGCCACATTTAAGGAGCGCGCTATCATAATAGAAGTTAACGACTCAGGAAGAGGCCTTAGAGATCATGATGAGGCTGCATGAGACCCTGATGCAGGATCCTAACTTGGGAGTTCAGCAGATCCATGCGCAGTTTAAAAACTTATGCCTTGAGATGTAGAGTCTGAAACAGGACAGGGCAGCTTGACCAGAAGTGTGCGAACATGTTTGGTGCGTAAAATGCAAGGGTTAGGGTCATGATAAGGACCATTTCCTGATGTTCGCAAATTACCTCACAGGAGGAGGAATGATGCCATTAAGGCCGGAAGCACAAGAAATACCTAGCGCAATGCCTGCTTTGTGGTGCACGATTTGTCAAATAGGTGGAAAACATGCTATGGACAACTGCCATTTGCTACATAAGTACACGCAGAATTCACAACAATTGTTCCATAATTTTTGTAGGTCGATGGGACATGATGAGTGCACTTGTAGAAGCTATGAGCTAATGATGGATAGAACTCCCACCTACAAAGTTCAGGCTGAATCGCGGCCCCTAGACCAGAATGCAGGAGTGGCGTGAATAGGATTTCAGGGGCGCGGACGAGGTCGAGGTCGAGGAGGACCTAGAAGAGGTTGCAGTCAGTTGATCTCCTACAATTGTGGAGGGCCAAGACATTATGCTCGGGATTGTATGAATCCAACACGACCATCATGTTTATATTGCACCTTGTTTGATCATGAGACGGAAGATTGTCCTACGCTAATAGCTAGGATATGTGACAAAGGAGCGCTACCTCCTCCCCCGACTCAGAACCTGCAGATGATGTGGTTTGAGACGCATGAGGAAGACCCAAATGTGAACATTGTGCTCTAAAGTGGAATCGCGATGGGAGATGACAAAGGAAAACAACCGGAGGATAGTACTGGGGTTCGCAAAACCCCAGCGAAGGAAGTGAAGTTTGACTTGGAGCGCACTCGGGAAACTTTCATGGAAGCTAAGAAGAGCTTCGCGGAGGCCTCCACTTTAGGAAGCAAAGATAGACCAGAGCCAGAGATGGATCCATCCATGCTCACAACATTCTTGGAAACATGTATGAAGTTACTACGCAATAGTAAAGCTGTAAAAGGATTACAAGAACTCATTAACAGATGTGCTGGGACCGCGCCAGGAGAACTGCACGTAGTCTGGAAGATTGGGAAGCATAAGACAAGGACAGGAAGAGAAATGAGGTTAACTGTGTAGATTGGAGAATATGAGATGGACCAAGTAATTCTAGATTTAGGATCAGACGCGAATGTTCTACCGAAGCATACATGGGAGCGCATCGGGAGGTCTACGCTGCAGTGGTCTCCTATTCAGCTGCGAATGGCGAACCAATAGAAAATAATACCCATGGGGCGATTGCAGGGAATCACTATGGATATTGAGGGAGTGAGCGCGCTAGCAGACTTTGAAGTAATAGAGATTGTTGATGACAACAATCCCTACCCTGTGCTCTTAGGAATTGATTGGGGCATTGAAATGAATAGTGTGATTAATCTAAGGCCTAGGTGAATAGGGTTCTGCCATGGGATAGGTGAATGGGATATCCTATGTGAAGGGTTCATGATGATCTTCAGTTTTTAGGATGGATGGGGGGACAGTATTGATGAAGTGTTATAAGTGATAAAAGCAACCATCTTTAGGATACTGTAGGAGTCTTTAGACCTGAGTCAGCTTGAATGGGCTACTCAGCTAAGTTGCGTGTTAAAATGTTATAATGTAACTACTGAAGAGGAGGATGAGGATATGAGGAATATTAATGTTCCAGAAACAGAAGGCCATCAAGAGGTTCAAGGACCACAGATTGAGAACCCTGACATAACCGCGCCAGTAAAAACGAAGCAGGTGAACATTGGTACGAAGGCCGAACCTAAGTTTGCAAAGATCAGTGACTACTGGGATGACGTAATGGTGGATAAGGTCGCTGAGTTACTCCACGAGTACCAGGACTTATTCCTGACCATGTTTACGGATTTAAAGGGAATCATCAGATATTTAGGAATGATGAGGATCGCGTTAAAACCCAACGCGAAGCCAGTTAAGCAGAGGCCTTACCGCTTAAATCCAAAATACAAGGAGAAGGTCCGTGTAGAACTAGACAAAATGCTCGTAGCAGGAATCATTGAGCCGGTCGAAGAATCTGATTGGGTTAGTCCAATGGTGGTGCAAGAAAAGAAGTAGAAGGATGAGATAAGAATATGTGTGGATCTTAGAAAATTGAATGATGCTTGTGTGCATGATCCATTCCCAACTCCGTTCACGGATAAGGTGTTGGACAATGTCAGTGGGAAGGAAGCATATTCTTTCATTGATGGGTTCTCAGGGTACCACCAGATCAAAATCACGCCAGAGGATAGGAGAAAGACAACCTTCGCGACTGAGTGGGGTTGCTTTCAATACATTGTCATGCCGTTTGGGTTGAAGAACACGCTGACCATATTTTCATGCATGGTTGTTGCAACATTCAAGGAATATATTCATAAGTTCTTGGAGGGTTATTTTGATGATTGGACTGTATTTGGGCTGGTTAAGTGCCATGTAGCGAGCTTATGCTTGATGCTGGATACTTGCCAAAGATACCAAATCGTGCTTAACCTCAAGAAGTGTGTGTTTCTTGTTCCTTTTGGGAACCTATTGGGACATATGGTTTGCAGACAGGGATTGATGGTAGATCCTGCAAAGATTATGGTGATTTTGAATTTGGAAGTGCCGCGAAGTGTGAAACAGCTACACGCTACTCTAGGACATACAGGGTACTACAGAAAATTTATCAAAATTTAAGCCCAAATCACCGTGCCGATGGAGAAACTGTTGAAGAAGGATGTTACATTCTGCTGGAACGATGACTGTAAGAAAATCCTGGATATGTTGAAGGAAAAGATGGTCACTGCACCAATTCTTGTCTTCCCAAACTCGAACAAAGAGTTTCATGTCCATGTTGATGCATCATGTATAGCGCTGGGAGCGATACTACTTGATAGGAGGTCACAGATTTTCTAAAGTAGAAAATAACTATTCCACCACTGAACATGAGGGACTGGCTATGGTGTATGCGCTCTAGAAGTATCGACACTACTTGCTAGGAGGTCACATTAAGATGTATAGAGATCATTCCGTGCTGAAGTACTTTGTTAATAAGCCTGTGTTGGGGGGGCGCATATGCAGATGGCTTTTATTGTTCCAAGAATATGACTTTGAAGTTGTTGTGAAACCTGGACGATTGAACGCAGGACCAGATCACCTGTCGTGCATTGAGACAGGAGAGGAACCTACTAGTCTGGAGGAAGGATTACCCAACGCACAACTCTCTGCTGTGCGCGTAGCGGATGGAAATTTTGAAGATATAATTCACTTTCTCACAACTGGAACTGCACTGAAAGGATAATCTATCCAGCAGAAGAAGGAACTAGTGGTGCGCGTGGCAGATTTCTCTGTCATTGCGGGGCACCTATATAAGATGGGGAATGATGAGATACTACGAAGATATGTACCTGAATTTGAATGAAGTAATATCCTCGCAGATGCTCATGGGGGCACTATTGGAGGACATTATACAGGGAGAGTGACCGCGCAAAAGATTCTCCGTGCAGGGTTGTGGTGGCCAACCCTTCATCAGGATTCAAAAGCACATTGCAAGGCTTGTGATGTATGTCAAAGAATAGGTAAACCATCGCGGAGGGATGAGATGCCTTTGAATCTAAAAATGACATTGTAGCCCTTTGAAAAGTGGGCAATTGACTTCGTAGGACCTATCAAACCTCAAGGAAAAATGGGCACGAGATATATTATCACTGCGACAGAGTACCTGACTCGTTGGGCAGAAGCACAGCTGGTAAAGATTGCACGGTTGCAATAGTTGTGAAGTTTCTGTTTGAACATGTATTGACACGATTCAGATGTCTGAAGATCTTGATGAGTGATTGCGGTACACATTTCCTGAATGAGACGATCAGTGCGCTGATAGAAGAGTTTCAGGTGTATCATCAGAAAAGCACACCATATCACCCACAAGCTAATGTGATAGTAGAAGCATTTAACAAAGTACTAGAGACTGCGCTAACCAAGGTATGCAATGCGCAGTGAAGTGATTGAGTATTATGGACTTATAGAATGACATGCAAGAAATTGATAGGACATACACCTTTCCGGCTGGTCTATGGAGTGGAAGTTGTAATGCCGATGGAGTATATCGTGCCTAGTCTACGCATAACAGCACTCATAGGTATGATAGACTACAAAGGCCTAGAGGAGAGGCTCGCGTAGTTGGAGGAGCTTGAAGAAGAATGATTTTTGGTTGGATTCCATCAGCAGGTGCAAAAGAAGCTCAAAAAGGCTTGGCACGATCGACATATCAAGTTACGCACCTTTAAGGTGAATGATTTGGTATTGTTATATGATAGTAAGTTTGATAAATTCCCAGGGAAGCTCCAAATGTATTGGATGGGACCGTATGTTATTAAGAAAATCACAGATGGTGGCGCGGTGCAGTTGGAGAAGTTAAACTGCGAACTCTTCCTAGGAAAAGTAAATGGTAGTCAGTTGAAGCCTTACACAGGTGGCTCGACCATCTGACTACCTGCAGGAAGCATAGTCTTAGCACTCTAGGCAATTGAAAGGAGGCTCGGGACTCTAAACTACTCTGCCTAAGAGCTGCACGATGTCAGGACTGCGCGCAGTAGCGAGGTGTCACAAGGTCTGCGACAGTGCAAGGGTAGCTACACTACCACACAGGTTGGCTGGGAAGTGACTGTTATAGCCACTATTCATGATGTGATGCTTGGTTTGAGACCAAATGGAGCAGGTGGTAGGCATTTAAGGCAAAATTTATGGGCTAGATTTGGGAAAATCTGCCGCCAAGGGAGCATTAATGGACCTAAAGTGGGGGGAATAGTCGAATTAAAATTCAAAAGGTGCTATAACGTGCAAAGGGTTTCCCAACAAACAACACTTGGAAATTTGATAATTGAGCTATTACGCGCCCAGAGATTCATGAACCTCAATTTGTTCGATCTATTGAAGTCGAAGGCATTGTTTGAGCACTTACCTGAGCTGTTGAGAGATTTGTGGAGCAGCAATATGGTAGTGTCTGAAGATGCCATGGATATCAGAGAGATGACCGTTGAAGCACAGGCCATGATGTTAGGGTATGTCCCAGAAAGTGCCGGGATAGTCGTAGAAATGCCTAAATCGCTGTGCACACCAAGACCTAAGAAAGATAAGCAGCCTATGGTATCAATGCGCATGTCCCCCAGGAATCCGTTAAGGATGAGGCTCACCATGGAAGAAAAGGGGAAGGTGATCAATTTGGAAGCGGATGAGGAGGAAGAAGACTTCAAAGAAATCTTGGTAGAGGAGGAGGACGAAGAAATGGAGGAAGAAACCCAGGCCCTCTGACCAGGTTGCCCACGTATGTTCCTCCGCGGAAGGGGAAAGCACGGGTGCCCAAGGACTTAGATGAGAGCAAGAGCTCTCCGCAGACTCCACTACTACCCGATGATATCATTTTTGATGGAGCGCACTTGGGACGGGTGCCAGTTCTAAAATTTGAAGACTGGGATCTCACGGACCACGAGAAATTCCCACATTTGGCAACTTCTTAGCTAATGCGACCGAAGAAAAATACAGCAGTGGGAGTCATATAATTGGAGCTGCACAAGTGGTTGCAAGGAGTAGAGAAAGCAGGGTTGTTAAACCTGCTCTGGGTGTCGCATAATTATCGCGCCCCAGTGACTATCTTTGAGATCAAGTAGCTGCTTTTCCTGGTGCATGATGGGTGTTTGTGGTTGGAGGAGCCCATCCCTATCACATATCATATGATTCACAGAATTACCCAGCTCCCTTGCAAAGGGGAGGATCTAGCAAACATATCTGAGGGTAAAAGTGATGATTTGGCCATCGCGGAGGCCATGAAGAAAAAGTTCAAGCTGGAGAAGAAAAAGAGAGGGTATGCGATCTCCAGTATCAATAATGTTGTGGTCAAAGTCGTGATGCAGATATTTGATGGGAAAGTTATGCGGAAGTGCCGCGCGGATGAGGTGCCTGTGTTAGTGGTTGAACTTGCCGTGTAGTGCATAGAGGGGGTCCAGTTTAACTGGGTGGATTACTTGTGCAGGGAGTTCCTGGAAAACTGCCGCGAGGCATAAGAACAGGGGAAGACTTTCCACTATGCATGGCTTCTGCTATCCATAGTGCTGGTGACTTGGGAATTTCTTGAGGACAACCGATTCCCCACAATTTCGCAGGATCTTCTGGAAGCAGCGAAGTATGCTTCGCTGTGGGAAACTAAAGAAGCACAGAGGATCAGAGATAACAAGATATTCTAGGTGTTCATGGAGATGAACATCAAAATGGGGATTAACCGCAAGCCAGGGTTATCGCCCACTCTCTATAACAGTCTGTAGAGCTTCGCAGAGTTTAAGGTGGACTTTCATCATGTGTACATCAGGGCGAGGAAGGACCCCATGAAGGCATGGAAGGAGCTACCTTATCTAGTGACAGATGATGTTGTTGGGCATGGAATCCCCCCCGAGGCGCGTTTTGGGGCTCAAAGCCCATATTTTAACCAAATGATGTTGTAAAGCTCCATGAATTATGGGCGCGGGGCGCAGAAGTAGGTTAGAGTCATAGGGTTGTCCACCCTAAGTTTTGTAATGTAATGTCGGCCTACCCATGGTCCGCGGACCATGGGAGTGTATAAATAGAGCAAGGCTCTAGGTTGTAAATGAATATGGTTTTTGAGATGATGATTCAATAAGGGAAAATTGAGTCCAAGTGCATAAGTGTGTTCTGGGTCGTAGAGTAGGAGAAGGCTCTACATTTGAGTGCGTAGAGGCCTAGTAGTCTGCAGCTGAGTGCGCGGACCCCTGCAGCTAAGTGCGCAGGGCAGAGTCGAGTCTATAACCAAAGGAAAGATCTAATAATAAAGAGAAGTTTTGGCATACATCATGGGTATCTGTTTTGAATTGATTATTATCTGTTATCTGGTTTATTTACTTTGCGCATTTGTATGAATGGTTTTTGCTCTTTATAACTAAAGATACATAATGAACTAATATAATTGCAAATGAGATCTATGGTAATAACATAAGAGCGCAACAACGGTCTTGAGCAAAGGGTGTGTGAAGGCCAAAACAACGCGTAGCAAGGTACAAAGGAGCGCGCAAGGCGATCTGCATGCAGAGGAAAGCTGTAGACTAGTTGTCCCCATCAGACATCTCCAGGGTGCGAAAACCTGGTTCTAACACCCTCCCATACTACTTTGGGTGAGACTTTAGTCCGCGCTTTGCAAACTATTGTCGAGAGGGCCAGTAGTAGCAGGATTTGTTTGGCTATTTAACTCTGAGCCTGATTTAGGCCCCATCAAGCCAAAAAATGGTTCCGTTGCCGGGACCGGGATCTGCCTAAGAGATGTCGGATGTCAGATCACTGGAATCCAACAAAGAAAGAAATTGAGGATTGGTTGGATCAGAAGATCCATGGTTATCAGAAGAAAAGTGGCTAGATTTTTATCTGTATACAGAGATCCATGAAATATTCTTTGCATCCTTCCCAACTAAGTTGTATGAGTGGATCGTGAAGCTAGCAGACAGTCAAGGGAGGTGCAGACTCGAGAGACCTATTGTGTGGACCCCAGAATTGGTGCGCAGATTGGAAGCATCAGAAGATAAGATCGCGCACGATGTAGATCACTGGCTTGACTGCATTATAGGAGGATTTATCACTGAGTTCGTGGTAGACACATTGGTTAGCTATGGCGAGGCAGAGTGATGCTTCCTCAAAGGACCGCGTGGTAAGTACATTAAATCCTTGAACACCTGGATTAAAATGGTATTGTGTGAAAAACGGGTGATGTGAGTAAATTGATGTTTGGGGCTACGCGAAGTGGAAAAATCTACAGAGACGAAGGAAGTATAGATCTAGGAACAAGCCCCTTGATTTCACCTCTGCGAGAAAGCAAGGAATGAAGGTCTCCACAAGAAGTGCGGTTAACTTGATAAGGCATTGAATCCCGCGCACACCACTCCAATCTACACAACCGTCAGTTTCACTAGTTTCAACTTCACCATCACCCACACCACCTCCGTAACCACCGCGAGGCATTATGGCAAGTGCCATTAAGTTACTCGTATTCAAGGGAGTAGGAAGAGAAGACCCGGACTAGTTTCGGTTCATGATAAAGGCTGTATGGGAAGTGCAGGGGGTCACAGACGACAACATAAAGAAGGAAACACTGGTTAGCGCGTCAGCGCTCTGCAAGATCGTGCACTGACATGGTACATCAAGCATTCCAATGACCATCCGAATGTAGGAATTGCGGATATCCAAGCCGTGCTAGACAAGGAATTTAACAGGCTGAAGTCAGAGGCATAGTTAGTCATCGGGTTCAAAGAAATCGTGATGCTACCAAGAGAAACCCCGTGGGATCTAGATCAGAGATTGAAGTGTAAGATCCGCAAAGCAAACATGACACTGAAAGATGGGAAACACCTCGTGTGGTTTGTAGTGTCATTAACACCGCACCTATAGAACGCACTGTCGCAACAGAAGCTCACTACCTAAGCCGAGGCCCTAGAAGCTGCGATGAGGGTACATGAAACCCCGTTGCAAGATACCAACTTGGGAGTTCAGCAGATCCATGCGTAGTTGCAAAACTTATGTTTGGAGATGCAGAGTTTGAAACAGGAAAGGACAGCTCGCTCGGAAGCGCGCGAAGAAGTATGGTGTGTAAAATGTAAGGGCCGAGGACATGACAAGGACCACTGTCCAGAATTCACGAACTATTTGGCGGGAGGAGGACCGATGCCACTAAGACCGGAGGTGCAAGAAGAACCCAACGCAGTGCCTACATTATGGTGCGTGATTTGTCAGATCGGAGGGAAGCATGCAACCGATAACTGCCACCTATTGCAGAAGTATACACAAAGCTCTCAGCAGTTGTTCTGTAATTTCTGCAGATCAGTAGGTCATGATGAGCATACCTATTGAAGTTATGAACTAATGATGGATTAGACTCCCACCTACTGAGTTCAGACCGAGGCACGGGCTTTTGAGCAAAATGCAGGGATAGCGCACACTGAATTTCAGGGGTGTGGATGAGGGCGAGGTGGCATGGGACTAGGAAGAGGTCGAGGACAGTTAATATGTTACAACTGCGGAGGACCGGGACACTATGCCCGAGATAGCACAAATCCAACGCATCTCTCATGTGTGTATTGTGCGATGTTTAATCATGAAGCAGAGGACTGTCCCACGCTGATAGCAAGTCTGCACGATAAAGGGACACTTCCACCTCCCTCGGTGTAGAACCTACAGATGATGACGTCTAAACCGCACGGGGAGGACTTGAGCGTAAATATAGTACTTTGGAGTGGGATCACGACAGGCGATGAGAAAGGAAGGCAGCCCGAAGAAACCACCTGGGTGCCGAAGGATCCAGTGAAGGAACCCGAATTTGACTTGGAGTGCGCCAACAAAATCTTCATGGAGGCAAATGTAGAAATTTTGAATAATATGACACTTATTCACAGAGATTATCCTGATTATACACTATTTGCAAAATGCATGCATAATACATAACCTCCTCTACGTTGATCATCAATTTGCAGTATAAAAGAAACAAGCGCATGCGCACATTGAAGCATCAATCACACATATCAACACAATATGTACTGGGGAAAGAATACAGCTGAAAACCCCTCAAATATCTGTATATTATATTGATTGAGAACATGTAACAATACATAGTACAATGCTCCTCGCAAGTACTCAGTACTATCTCCACCTATTACACACAAACTAGCTCAGATATGAATCAATCACAGGTTCAAATCCCCTCTGCTGCTTACCTGCCTCCACTGCGCAATCCTGCATGAGAATAGATGAGAATGGCTGATCCAAACTCGTATTTCCCTTGTGTGACACTACGTAATCCTCATTGGCAATACTCAATCCATTGATTGTGTAAATCACATGCACAACTATAGTCACAACTGACAGCTATCTTGCCCTTTCACTCACCTCTAACACTTGTCTCCACTGAACTGTCCATGCACTGAGTTAACTGATGTATTCTTTAGTTGCTTTATGAGTTAATAATTAGTGAATTAATTAATAATTAATTCACACCACTCATCACTTAGTCTATTTGTCAGTTAGACTAAATACAACTAGTTCAACTAAGTCAAACTGAACACAACTCCATCAACTCCTCATTCAACTCCACCAAACTCAATCACTTGAGTTCTAACTGAAGTCCCTCATGCAATAGCTCAACTAACCCATAAGAAAAATGTATTTCCTTTTGGTAGTTGCATGTGCCACATCTGTAGCTCGAACTGAAGTGCTCCAAGAGGATAAGATAATGTTTATAGTCCAAATATTATTAAGAGCTAATAATATTTGACTGTTTTATATTTAGACTAGCAGTCTAAAAATAGACTCCACCCATATGTCTAAAAATAGAAGTTCATCTATTTTTACCAACATGACCAATCATCCACAAATAGCATCCTGCAACTCATAGACCATGATCCATATGTCTAAAAATAGACATAGTCTAAAAATAGACTTTGCGCCAAAAACAACCAGCGGGCCCACTTAGTGAAGGCGACTTATTTTCACTAAGCTCCATCATCTTGTTGCATTTTCAAAACTCCCTCTCAACAAGATATGGATTATCTGCAACCCCTATCCTGCCTCTGTGGTATTCTAATTTTCTCCTGGTGAGCACCTTCGTTAAGATATCAGCATCCCGATCCTCCGTGGGAATATATGAAAGTAACATGATTCTCCGCTGCACACAATATATGATATGATGGTACCTGATGTCAATGTGCTTGGATCTATCATGAAATACTGGATTAGATGAGAGTTTAATGCAACTCTAGTTATCACAATAAATCACAGTAGGCTCCAAGTGTGACCCGAACAACCCGACCATGATCTTCCTCATCCATATCGCCTCGCATGCAGCCAAACTTGCTACCATATACTCGGCCTCTGCTGAACTAAGTGCCACGGATCTTTTCTTCCTGTTGTACCAAGAAACTACTGTCGACCCGATACTGAAGATCCCTCCAGATGTGCTCTTTCTGTCCGTTGGGCTCCCTGCCCAATCTGCATCCGTGAAGCCACATAGCTTCACCTCATCCTCCTGTCTGTACCACAATCCATATCCCAATGTGCCTCTGAGATAACACAATACATGCTTTCCTGCCTTCCAGAAGAGCTTGGTTGGCTTAACCATAGCTTGTGAAAGCTGGTTAACAGCATAGCATATATTGGGTTGTGTATTGACCAGATACATAAGCGACCCCACCAACTGTCGATAAACAGTGGCATCCACTACCTCCGCTGAAGTAGCATCCTCCTTCCTCCAACCTCCAGGAAGAGGAGTATCAACAGGCTTGCAGCCATGCATGTTGAACTTCTCCAGTATCTCCCGGGCATACTTACCCTGAGAAACAAATAGTCCATCACTGCACTGCCATATTTCCAATCCCAGGAAATAATGAAGGAGGCCCAAGTCCTTCATCTCAAACTCTCGAGCAAGATCCTCCTTGCATGAAAGTATCAATAGCTCATCTCCCGTTAGAATCAAATCATCTACATAAAGTACAATGATAAGCAACTTACCCTCCACCACAATCTGATATAGGTTAGGATCCGCCTCACTCTCGAAGAATCCAAGTCCGGTGAAATAACTGTCTATGCGTGTGTACCAAGCACGAGGTGCTTGTTTCAACCCATACAGTGCTCTCTTGAGCCTGCACACATGTGACTCGCTGTTGAAGATCTCGAAACCTTCGGGCTGCTCTATGTACACCTCCTCCTCAATGACTCCGTTGAGGAACACAGTCTTCACATCCATCTGATGAATGTGCCACCCCATCTGCGCTGAGAGAGAAAGAATCGTCTGTATGGAAGAATACCTTGCACAGGTGCAAAGGTCTCCTCATAATTGATCCCCTCTATCTGTGAGAAGCCTAGGGCAACAAATCTTACCTTGTACTTCTCCACACTCTCGTCAGCTGCCTGCTTCACTTTGTAGATCCATCTCGAACCCACCACTGATTTCCCCTCCGGTCTTGGGACAATCTCCCATGCATTGTTTCTGACAATCGAATCATACTCTTCCACCATGGCATCTACCCATGCAGGATCCTCCACAGCTTCCTCGAAAGAGGATGGATCAGTCACGACACATTTTCTCACAAGATCCATGTATCCAGTGTACCGATCAGGTGACTGTCTCTGTCTACGTTGTGCTGTAGGTGGTCCTACAACCTTCTCTGCATCTTGAGCCAGTCGCTCAGCTTCCGTAATACGCTTTCGCCCTCTGATGGTTGGCGTTGCATGAGTGGTCTCTTCCAATCCATGAACTTCATCTTGTGGCTGATCCACATCCTGAAGCTCATCCTTGGGAACTAATAGCTCCTCATCTACATGCAAGTGTGGCTCCCTCTCAAGTGAACACTTCATGGCTTTCTCCTCCTGAAATTTTATATCCCGTCGCACAATAGTCTTGCGACTATCTGGAAAATACGCACGATAGTTGTGGGGCGTATCAGTGTACCCCACAAATATCCCAACCTCTGCTGTCGACTCCAGCTTCTTCATGGCATCCTTTGTCACATGCATGTAAACAGGAGAACCAAAAATCCTCAAATGGGAAATATCAGGGCTCTTACCAGAATAAGCCTCCTCAGGTGTACTCATGCCAAGTATCCTGTGAGGACAACGGTTCTGCACATATACTGCAGTATTTCATGCCTCTGCCCACAAGTGAAGGGGTAGGCCCTGATCATGCAACATTGCCCGTGTAGCACCCATGATCATTCTGTTCTTCCGCTCAGCAACCTCGTTCTGTTGTGGGTTATGGGGAGCTATGAGCTCTCTTCGAATCCCTTCTGTGCTGCAGAAATCCTTGAACTCGCCAGAGATGAATTCACCACCATTGTCGCTCCTAAGAGCCTTCACCTTCTTCCCCGATTCCTTCTCGACCAGTGCTTTGAACTCACAGAACTTTGAGTCTGTCTCGCTCTTCTTCTGCATGAAGAAGATCCAGCACTTTTGATAGAAATCATCAACAAAGATCACATAGTACCCGTGCTTTGCTGTCGAAGCTACTGAGAAAGGTCCACACACGTCTGTGTGAATTCTCTCAAGGATCGTCGTGGTGCGACTATCCTTCTTGTGAAAGGTGGCTTTCACAAATTTTCCCAAAATACACCCCTTGCACTAATCTCACTGCGCAAGAGTGCCTTTAGGAAGCCCAGTAGAAATCTGCTGCAGTATCTTCAAGGCTCCATGGTGAAGGTGGCCCAATCTCCGGTGCCACAGCTCGCCATCATCCCGGCTCACCACTCCTTCTACCTTGCATGCCATTACTGCGCAGCCATCTACATTCGACTGATAAAGGTTCCTGACCTTCCCCTTCTTCCCCGATTCCTTCTTGACCAGTGCTTTGAACTCACAGAACTTTGAGTCTGTCTCGCTCTTCTTCTGCATGAAGAAGATCCAGCACTTTTGAGAGAAATCATCAACAAAGATCACATAGTACCCGTGCTTTGCTATCGAAGCTACTGAGAAAGGTCCACACACGTCTGTGTGAATTCTCTCAAGGATCGTCGTGGTGCGACTATCCTTCTTGTGAAAGGTGGATTTCACAAATTTTCCCAAAATACACCCCTTGCACTAATTTGACTGCGCAAGAGTGCCTTTAGGAAGCCCAGTAGAAATCTGCTGCAGTATCTTCAAGGCTCCATGGTGAAGGTGGCCCAATCTCTGGTGCCATAGCTTGCCATCATCCCGGCTCACCACTCCTTCTGCCTTGCATGCCATTGCTGCGCAGCCATCTACATGCAACTGATAAAGGTTCCTGACTCGAACCCCTATCTTCTGGGTTTCTCCAGTTGTCTTACTGCGCAGGAAAGCCTTTCCCTCACTGAAAACAACATCATATCCCTTGTCTTCTAACATCGTCATAGAGATAATATTCTTCTTCAATCTTGGAACATGCATCACTTCCTTCAATACGAAGGGTTTACCAGACTCCCTCTCAAAGGAAATGGTACCGATACCGGTCGCACTGTATCTACCATCATCGCCCATCTCGATGTGCACTCCAAGATCTTTCTCATCCAGATCAGAAAATAAATCTCGATCTCCTGTCATGTGAAAAGATGCACCACTATCAAAGAACCATACCGATCCCATCACACTTGATACCAAGCATGTGATCAGCGAAAATCCCAGCTCAAACTATGAGGCTAAGGCCTCTCCTGCTGCAGAACCAGCAGCTTGCTTATTTTTCTTCTTCTGCGGACAATTTGTGGCATAGTGTCTATGCTGGTGACAGTGAAAGCACTTCACCTTGGACATGTCCTGCTTCTTTCCTTTTGGACCGGAATGAGAAGCTTTCTTGTTCTTCCCCTTCTTTGCTTTGGCAGGCAAAGCACAATTTTCTTCATCAGATGCCTTTGATGAAGATCCGTCCCTGGTATTCCGCCTGATCTCCTCTTGCACAAGATCCGACCAAAGTCTCTTCCATCCTGGCAATTTCTCCCGACCATTGATAGAGTCCTGATAGGAATGCCAACTCTTCGGAAGACCAAGTAGAGCCAAGCTTACCAACTCCTCATCATCGACAGTCACCCCCACACTTCCCAGCTCATCCCGGCATTGGGTGAACTTCGTGAGATACTTGGGCATACTGTCTCCTTTCTTAGCTTTGATGTTTCTGAGTTTATCCTTAAGCGCCAACTTCCTCCGGTCGCTCTTGCTTTGGAATAAGTCTATCAATGCTTTCCACATCAAGTATGGAGAAGCATTTCCATGGAGGCTGGATACAATGTGATCTCTCACGCCCTCCAATAGAATCCTTCGACACTTTGCTATCTTCTTTTGCCAAGCCTCAGCTTCAGCAGCATCAGTAGGTTTTGGGACATCCGCATCTATGAACTCCTTCAACCCATTGTCATATAACACCACCTCCATCATGTCTTTCCATGCAATATAATTCGAGCTGCCTTCAAGAGCATACTCCAATTGCAATCTGTTGAAAGACATTTCAACTTCGACACCAAGAAAAACACTGCTGCAAATTCAAATTCCACCAGCTCAAAACTCAACCGCTTCTGATCTAAAATTCGTGAGAACAAAGTATTTCTCATACAGAGATCGACTGTATGGGCATTCACTAGATATCTCACCTTCCAAAATAAGGATGAATCCAGAGGCTACCTGGCCCGATTACAGACTCTGCCTGAAGAAATAAAATGTAATCACTTTCTGAATAATAGATCTGATGATCAACTCTGCTCTGATACCATGTATAAATTTTGAATAATATGACACTTATTCACAGAGATTATCCTGATTATACACTATTTGTGGAATGCATGCATAATACATAACCTCCTCTACGTTGATCATCAATTTGCAGTATAAAAGAAACAATCGCATGCGCACATTGAAGCATCAATCACACATATCAACACAGTATGTACTGGGGAAAGCATACAACTGAAAACCCCTCAACTATTTGTATATTATATTGATTGAGAACATGTAACAATACATAGTACAATACTCCTCGCAAGTACTCAATACTATCTCCACTTGTTATACACAAACTAGCTCAGATCTGAATCAATCACAAGTTCAAATCCCCTCCGCTGCTTGCCTGCCTCTACTGCGTAATCCTGCATGAGAATAGATGAGAATGGCTGATCCAAACTCGTATTTCCCTTGTGTGACACTACACAATCCTCACTGGTAATACTCAATCCATTAATTGTGCAAATCACATGCACAACTATAGTCACAATTGAAAGCTGTCTTGCCCTTTCACTCACCTCTAACACTTGTCTCCACTGAACTGTCCATGCACTGAGTTAACTGATGTATTCTTTAATTTCTTTATGAGTTAATAATTAGTGAATTAATTAATAATTAATTCACACCACTCATCACTTAGTCTATTTGTCAGTTAGGCTAAATACAACTAGTTCAACTAAGTCAAATTGAACACAACTCCATCAACTCCTCATTCAACTCCACCGAACTCAATCACTTGAGTTCTAACTGAAGTCCCTCATGCAATAGCTCAACTAACCCATAAGAAAAGCATATTTCCTTCTGGCAGTTGCATGTGCCACATCTGTAGCTCGAACTGAAGTGCTCCAAGAGGATAAGATAATTTTTATAGTCCAAATATTATTAAGAGCTAATAATATTCGACTGTTCTATATTTAGACTAGCAGTCTAAAAATAGACTCCGCCCATATGTCTAAAATTAGAAGTCCATCTATTTTTACCAACATGACCAATCATCCACAAATAGCATCCTGCAACTCATAGACCATGATCCATATGTCTAAAAATAGACATAGTCTAAAAATAGACTTTGCGCCAAAAACAGCCAGCGGGCCCACTTAGTGAAGGCGACTTCTTTTCACTAAGCTCCATCATCTTGTTGCATTTTCAACAGCAAAGAAGAGCTTCGTGAAGGCCTCCACCTCAGGGAGCAAAGACCAACCAGAGTCTGAGTTGGACCCGTTGATGCTTACTACTTTCTTGGAAACATGTATGAAGTTGTTGTGTGATAGTAAGGCAGTAAGGGGACTACAAGAGCTCATTACTAGATGTGTTGGGACCACGCCGAGAGAACCCTGCGTAGTTCAAAAACTGGGAAAGCACATGATGCGAACAGGAAGGGAAATGAGGTTGACTGTGCAAATCAGAGAATATGAAATGGATCAAGTGATTTTAGATCTAGGATCAGACGTGAATGTTCTGCCAAAGCAGACATGGGGGTGCATGGGTAAGCCCCCTTTGCAATGGTCACCTATCCAGCTGAGAATGGTGAATCAACAGAAGATCATACCAATGGGAAGATTGCAGGGAGTTACAGTCGATATTGAAGGAGTGAGCACATTGGCGGATTTCGAAGTAATAGAAATTGTGGATGACAGTAACCCATACCCTGCACTCTTGGGAATAGATTGGGCTACTAACATGAACGGGGTAATAAATTTGAAAAAGTGCAAGATGATTTTTGAGAAGAAGTCACTATGCATAGTGGTCCCTCTGGACCCTGTGGAAGGATCACGCTACACAGAGCCGGTGCGCAACTACGATAGTGCCGATGAATTGGACTACATTTACTAGATAACCACGTGAGAGCAGGATCAGGTGAAACCCACTGAGGATGGACGAGTCTCTTGGGAGCGCGAAAGCTCCTGCACCTTGGACTTTGATGAAGAAATGGAACGATGGCAGAACCGACTGCATGACGTAACCACACTCAATTGTAATATGATGACGCAGTTGTTGCGCTGCATTGCAAAAGAGGTTAGGAATTTGCCTACGTATGACGGGCTAAGCAGGGTGGATGACTTCTTGAACATATTCGAAATGGAAGTACCCGAGCCACAACGGTTCGATGCACTAAAATGGGCATTGCATGATACACCGACAAGATGGGGGGGTACGCATCAGAGAAGTTTTGGGAACTGGAGCGACTACAGGAGAATGATGCTGATACAGTTTGGAAAGCCTCAACCACGGATGGAAGTCGGGTATGATGGACGAGACAGTCTACGCGCCCACCTCTCCAAATGGGTACAGGCGTATGGACCACAGCCTGCACGAGCACATACCATCCTCATGATTGGAACCAGGACTAATAAGTAGGAGTGGGCACGATGAGGGCGTGACTGATGAAGTATGATAAGACCATGCACACCGAAGGTTATACGCGGAGAGAACTTTGGCAAAAGGTGCGAGGTACTGAACATAGTCCCCCATGTGAGACACACTGACAGGGACCTACGTGTACCCGCGGTTCTATGGGATTATAGGACCATGTGCAAAACCCTGACCGCGCGAACATTTCCGAAGCTGAAGTATGAGGCAGGGATGGTAATCCCTATGGAGCATGTGAAGCCTAGTCCACACATAGCAGCCCCCTTAGATACGGTAGTCGGCGAAGCCCAGAATGAAACAATCACACATTCACAAGACACATAACACATAAGACTTAAGGATGAAATCCGACAGGGAAACCTTAGACTTCACAAACTTGAAAAAGGCCGGGTATGGCTAAGGGAGAAAAGCGCTTTGATGAACGCAGAGATCATGAAGATGGAAAATGAAATGAAGGAAGAATTTCTCGACGAAACACCGAGGATGGTAAGGCAAGGTGCATACGATCATACTGACAGGTTGAAGAACTATCATCGTGAATTGGGTAGCCTGCCGCCTTGGCTGGGACCATATATTGCAGAACATAGTGACCACGGTAGTGCATTGAGAGTAGTAAAGTGCGTGATGCCGATCACAACAATAACAGGTGTGGATTCTCCGCGAACGATGATGAAGGACAAGATGAAGCCCCACATGGGTGGTGTGACCACCTAACTAGCTGTAGGAAGAACAGTCTTAGTGGTCCAGGTAGTTGAAAGGGAGCGCGGGACTATAAATTACTCTGCTTGGGAGCTGCATGATATTGGTGATGCGCGCAGAAGCAAAGCATCACAGGGTCTGAGATCGCAGACTAAGGGTTGCGCTGCCGCGAGGGTTGGCCAGAAAGTGACTGTTGAAATCACTATTCATGATGGGATACCTGACTTGAGGCCAAATGGAGTGGGCGGCGGGTATTTAAGACGCGCGTTATGGGCAAGATTTGGGAGAATCTACCACCAAGAAAGCATTAATGGTCTCAAATTGGGGGGAACGCTCGAATTAGAATCCAAAAGATGCTATAAAACACAAAGGGATGGCCAACGAACAACACTTGGTCATTTGAGAATTAAGCACTTGAGAAAAACACTGAGCATTGAGATCTAAGCGATAATTGAGCCCCTAGGTTCGCGAGTGACAGAATACAACCTCGATACGATGACAACCACTAAGGATGGTTTGGGAATTGAAGAGGTAATTTCCGACGAGGCCACAATGGTGGAATGCATTAGGGGTGTGGCAGAAGTCCCCAAATCATCGCGAACGCTGATGCCCAGGAAAGATAAACAAGTAATGGCCCCCATACACGTGTTCCCGAGGAACCCACTATGCAGCAAGCTATCAATGGAAGAAAATGGAAATACAGTTACCATAGAGTCGGATGATGAAGAAATCGACCTAGAGGAATTCGTAGAGGAAGAGGATGTGGGTGAAGGCATGGAGGTGGCCAGTTCGACAAAACTGCCTGCCTATGTTCCCCCATGGAAAGGAAAGGCAAAGGTCCCCACGGATTTGGACGAGACTAAGAGTTCACTCCAAACCTCGCTCCTCCCAGATGGGATATTGTTTGAAGGAATGCACCTGGGCTGCGTATCGAGCCTGAAGTTCGAATATTGGGACCTCGCAGACCATGAGAAGTTCCTGCATCTTGCAACCGGCAGCCTCATGAAGCAGAACACCATGGAAGGAGTGACAACCTTAGAGCCACGAAAATGGTTGCATGGAGTGGAAAAGGTCAGGCTGCTAAACCTACTCTAGGTGCCGCATTTCCACCGCGCCCCAATCACCGTTTTCGTGATTCGATAGCTATTGTGCCTAGTGCACGGTGGGTGCATACGGCTGGAGGAGCCTATCCCTATCACAACAACCATCGAAGGAAAGCTAGCGCACATACATATTGATGCAGAGCGGCGCCCCAGGCACGGAGATCTCAGAACAAAGGATGTAGCAGATCCAACAAGGAACGGCTCAGTTCGCTACTGACATCAACACAGTTCGAGGACAGTTGGAGGAACTTCACGCCAAGATCGCCGCGTCGATAGAGTGAGTCGAGAGCGAGTCACGATGTTTGTGTTGGGGGCCTGTTGGGCATGGAATCCCCTCGAGGCACATTTTGGGGCTCAAAACCCATATTTTAACCAAATGATGCTATAAAGCTTTGCAAATTGTAGGCGCGGGGTGCAGAAGTAGGTTAGAGTCATAGGGTTGTCCACCCTAAGTTTTGTAATGTAATGTCAGCCTACCCATGGTCCACGGACCATGGGAGTGTATAAATAGAGCAAGGCTCTAGGTTGTAAATGAATATGGTTTTTGAGATGATGATTCAATAAGGGAAAATTGAGTCTAAGTGCGTAAGTGTGTTCTGGGTCGTAGAGTAGGAGAAGGCTCTGCAGCTGAGTGCGCAGAGGCCTAGTAGTCCGCAGCTGAGTGCGTAGGGCGAAGTCGAGTCTGTAAGCAAAGGAAAGATCTAATAATAAAGAGAAGTTTTGGCATACATCTTGTGTATCTGTTTTGAATTGATTATTATATTTTATTTGGTTTATTTACTATGTGCATTTGTATGAATGGTTTATTCTCTTTATAACTAAAGATGCGTAATGAACTAATATAATTTCATATGAGATCTTGGGTACAACATAAGAGCGCAGCAACGGTCTTAGGCAAAGGGTGCACAAAGGCCAAAACAACGCGCAACAAGGTACAAAGGAGCACACAAGGTGATCTACACATAGAGGCAAGTCGCGCACCAGTTGTACCCATCAGACATCTCCAGGGTGCGGAAACCTGGTTCTAGCACCCTCCCATACTACTTCGGGTGAGACTTCAGTCCGCGCTCTGCAGACTGTTGCCGAAAGGGCCAGTAGTAGGGGATTTGTTTGGCTATTTAACTCTGAACCTAGGTTAGGCCCCATCAAGCCAACATATGTCATATTCGTCGTGCTTGAGTCGTGGCCGCCGGAGTGGCGCGCTTCGGCCAGCTCCGCGGTGGAAGAAGAGAAGTCAGCTGCACAGAGGAAAAAGGAGGAGGCAAAACTGCGGATGGCACAGTTGGTAGAGAAGAGGAGGAACGAAGCAGCAACAGCCAAGGCACATGAGGCGTGCGATGCTGCGAAGGCAGCAGAAGAGCAGTAGAGGGAAGCTGAGAAGGACTGCGAGGGAGAAAAGTCGCCTTCGCTCGCATAGGAGATAGATCCAGAGGAAGGTGGCACAGACCCACAGACAACATCCACACAACTAAAACGACAATGCCCGAGAGAGCAAGTGGGGCCATGGAAGAAGTCGAAAGCTTCCAAGACTTCTTTCGACCTGATCACCCTCACTAAGGGGGATCTCCATGACATCGGGGAGACCGTGGCGGGACATCATTGCGAAGGCCCTCCAACAGTTCACAGATGAAAACCAAATGGTGTTGGGGGCCCTTTGGACACAGATACAGGAGTTGCAGGTGTGCACTCCTTAGGCTGGTACTCTGTTGACTAGCCTTGCAGTAGACACGGCCGTGGCTGAGGAAATGTTGCGCATCTGCATGACCAACACCATAGTGCTGCTAGAGGGTGCAATGGTTATAGAAAATGAGGCTGACAGGCCTATGGTTAGTGCACTGAAGGGAGTTGGGTTAAACATGGTTGCGCTCCCTTGGGAGACGCTCTATGTTCTGCAAGATGGAGTGACTTTAGAACTACGGGCCAGGGAGGGTCGCGCGCTCCAAGTGATGAGCGAGCAACCGATTAATATTGAACAATTGAGCCTACAGCGCGACGAGGTCGTAACAAAGAATAGACATCTAGTGTAGGTGGTTGAGGAAGCCTGCCAGATGGTCCCTAAGTTGGCCATCCCAACAAAGGAACCAGCGGAGGCGTGCATCCGGAGACTATCAACAGGGGTGCGTGAGGTGAAAGAAGAAATGGCTAAGGTTCATCTAGAGCTGAACCTTTAGATAGCTGAGCTGCAATTGAAGGCGCAACCTTCAACTCCACCTGAGGTGAAGGAATAGCGCACCAACGCCATTATAGCAGGAATAACGGAGATCAACAATGCAGTGAAGGACTGCACCAAACTTTTTGAAGAGGCATTCAAAGTCCTCACCACTCTGTAGGAGGACTTGAACATGTAACACTTAGAAACATAGGTGCGTGAGCTACAACAACAATATGATGAAATAAAAGGGACCACGCAGACGGTGGCCCTTACAGAGAGGCTTGCGTGGATACAGTAGGAAAAATCTCTCAAGGAGAAGGTAGACGTTGTGCAACATAAGGAAGTTGTCTTGAAGGTGCACGTACAACCATGGATCGATGAGGCGTTTGTCATTACAGCCTCGATTGAAGCCAAGCTTGCGCAGATGCAGGGAACAGGTGCAGGGTAGTCCAGGAAGAGTTGGGATGTCTCCACGCGAAGATATCCACATCATAAGAGTGACTCAAGGGCAAGTCACGATGTTTGTGTTGGGGGCCTGTTGGGCGAGGGATCCCCCAAGGAAAGTTTTGGGGTTTAAAGCCTAGATTTTGGCTAAAAAGTGTAAATTCGATGTAAAGACTCCGAATTTTATGGGCTCGAAGCGCGAAGTTGTTAATGAGTCATAGGGTTGTCCGCCCTCAATTTTGTAATGTAATGTCGGCTTTAGATATCTACCCATGGTCCGCGGACCATGGGATTGTATAAATAGAGTGAGGCTCTAAGTTGTAAAAAGAATAGAATGACAGTGATCAAGGAATAAGGATAGCGGAAGATGTAAGTGTAGAGTCGAGTCTTTGGGTCGTAGAGTAGGAGAAGGCTCTGTAGCTGAGTGTGCAGAGGACTAGTAGTCCGCAGCTAAGTGCGCGGACCCCTGCAGTTGATTGTGTAGGGTGAGTTGAGTCTGTAACTATTGAAGCATTAATAAAGAGAAGTTTTACATCAATTCTGAGTATTTATTTCTTGCTTTCTGTATCGAATATATTGGGTATAAATTGCATTTATGTTATCTATATGGTGCGCGAACATATATAACTATGTAGATTAAATAAATGTGAGTTAAAGTATCAGGTTACGCGAAGTTGACTAACATCTATAAGAGGATAATTAAGATACATGGTTTACTTAGGGAAATAGCACAGATCGCTGCCCTAGCAGTGCAGAAGCATCTCAACCCCTGGTTAGGGCTGGGCAAAAGGCGATCCTAACAGATCGTGAAGGTCTCGCAGGTCAGGACAGTGTGTGAAGCGACCTGTGTGAAGGTAGGAACAATTGGATTAAATCGACCCCTCAGACATCTCCAGGTTGCGGAAACTTGGTTCCATCATCCCCCCATACTGCTTCAGGTGAGACTTTAGCCTGCGCACCTAGGACTGATGCTGAAATGGCCAGTAGTGTAGGGATTTGTTTGGCCAATTAACTCCAAACCTAGGTCAGGCCCCCTCAAGCTAACACATTCTGTATGCTACCACATCCAATAGATTCCTATCCTATAGACTCATGTTGGTTTCCTTGCATATCAGATCCTATGATACCCTTTCCTATCGTGCTTTGGTGAAATAATAAAATCAAGGCTTTATTACTCAATGAAACATTCAGTCACACATGTCTATTGAATATTAGCCTCGACGACGATTAAATTACATAAACAGGGTATTGAAAAATAAGAAAATAACAAGCAAAGAATTAATAAATGGAACCTTTAAACATTTCAAAACTTTGAATTAGATGCCAGTCACAATTACATTTTATGATCTTTATTCGTAGATGGGCGGATACCCATTTTTTGCATAATGTGGGACACACTCCTTCCACCTGCGAACCTTCATTTTCTTCTTACCGTCACATGAATTTAGTGAACCTGAACGGTTCCTTGCTAAGCAGACACAAAATGTGCACATCTTCATAAACTCCTGCCTATTCTTACAATCCACCATAACGACCCCAACTTCTTCACCATCAGAGTACCTCACATCAACAAAATAGTTAGCTTAACCTTCATCATATGCACACACGATATCAATGGGTTCACAATGAAAGGTCTTTTCTGTTTCTTCTTCTCCGACATTTAACCAAGGTGCCACCGTTGCATTTTCATTATCGACTTTTGCACCTCTAGCTATGGGGTCACATATACCCAATGAATACACCTGCCTCCTCATTGAATAACGTAGTTTGTCACACAAAACATGCAATGAGTTGCAGAACAACCGATTGATGTTGCTATAAAGCCATGCCCTCAGTTTTGTGTTGAACTCCAATACTACCGACGCTAAACTTAACAGTGTGGGAATCAACCAAAATACTTTTTTGGTTTGGAGAAACATTAGAGCTTTAGTACTTTCTCCTCCGACAATGACAAATTGACGAAGAGAAGCTAAAGACTATTTGAATACATTATAGTGTCATTTTCAAGTATGATGTAATCAAGCACTTTTGAAAACTTCATGACACCCCTTGTGACCACTAATTCCCAAAACTCCTTATAACCTTTCAAAAGCACTAATTCTCGTTGGCATTCTTTGATGAACAACAGAGTTTTCCTCATTGCATGAGTAATGTAGTAGGACATTTTGTCATTCACGAAAACTTGTTTCTGTCCCTCCTCTCTAGCTGGAAATCTTCCCCCAAGTAGGACATATTGAAAATCTCAGAACTATTCCAACAAAAAATCACAATCTCTGCAAGATGATCCTGAAGCCTTTCCAAGAGTGGAACTTGATGGACTATTACTCTGTGACTAGCTTGGACTACTTCTTTTCTCTTCATTTGTTGATGGGATTAACATATTAGTAGTGCCACTAATAAATGTCTCCTTACAATAAAAATATTTGTAACCATGGATTGAAGAGTGTAACCAAAATTCTTCAATTGACCTTGGAGTGGCAGAAGTTGAACCTTCCATGACACTACTTCAGATAATCTATTTGTAATTTCATTTACCTTAGCGGTTAATGTTTTTTATGCTTCAGGAACTACTTTGGCAGATCCTCCACCCTTATATTGGAAATGAACTTCTTCATCCAATTCCTCTTTAGAAGGACAATATTCACCTTGACTTGGTCCAGATATTGCATCATTATCCTTTAGTTTTGAAGCCACACGTTTTTTTCCATGTGTCAACTAAATATTTAGCTCTCCTCTTATTCTCAAAAATTTTTGTGGCTGTGCAATAAATTCAGTGATCTTCCAACACTCGAATTTTTAAGATCATAAGATCTACATGTAACTTGTTGAAAGCATCTAGTAGCATTAAAAGAGGTTCATCATCAATGACATCACCTCCCTTTGGACTGTCACCTTCATAATATTTCCTTTATGTGTGGCTTGAAGCCACTGATCCATACTGAGAAGTACAATGAGTTGGATGGATTGATTAAGACAATCATACATGTTTTTGTTTGAAATTACTTCTTCAAGCTATGCCATGAAAGTAAGTCAGTTCATTTCTTTTCACTGTCATCTACATGTTCTTGCATCATATGAATAAGATGCTCAACTCCCGTTGAGTTCTCCAGACCTCCATATTTGTCAGTAATGTTAGCAATTTCAACTGGCCTTATAACATGCCCCTGTTTAAAATGTCCTACACAACTATCATCTCCCTTCGAAGAGCATTCCATCTTAGAAGGAACAATATTATGATCAGTACACTCTTTTTTTTTCTCCTCTTGACAAAGAAATGAACCATTCTGCATTTGTTATGAACTGAATTTCAACTGTTGAGATAGACCATGCACGTTCAAGGTTCTAATGGACTGCCCATCTATATGGGTTTCTGTTAGGATGCCAGGTCTTCTTCTAGTCAGCAGTCGATCCACTTCTTCTTGATGTTCATTGTTTTGTTCCCGATCAGTCAGCCACAATAAGTACTTGCTTGTGCTGTCATACACACTCTGACATACAAAAAAGGATATTCCCGAGGGAAGTTCAACACCCTTGAGAAAAAATGCAACTTTACATGAATGAAGCAAAGATTTGGCTACTACCAATAAATCTTCTATAGTGATCTTAGTTCTTCCATCACTCATAATATTGAGAGCTGCAATGTTAAGTTAGTTGGCTAGTTGGGGTCCAATCATTCTTTTCATTATGCTAGCCACAACATTGTAATCAATATCATCTACCATAGGTTTTTTCCACGCATGGATATTGAGAATCTCAATTTGACCAATAAGCCCAGGCTTAAGAATGTAAATTTCCCTATTAAATCGTCTAGGTTTCACTAGAGCTAGTTTAGGATGTCTGGCCTGTTGGTGGAAGCAATGGTGATGACTTTGCCTTTCCCTTCAAATCCATCCAAGCATGTAAGCCTTAAAGATATAATTGAGAGTGGCATCATGTTCTTTTCCTATAGAACCTTTAATAAGACTATGTTGTTTCCCAACAACATCCAACTCATCAATGAAAACAAAAATAGGTGCCTTAGAATGAACTCCAGCAGGAAGCTGACTAAAACTATCTATAAAGGCACCTTGCTTGGACCAAAAATTGGCCATTCCTCTTTGCTCGTGGAAAATAAAGGGCAAAGAATCATGTATCTCAAGAAGAATTTCTTTCTTGTGGGCAATATCATTCACCAATCTACATGGTGGATTGTAGTGGAGAGGCACTGCGGTCTTATTGTGACATACTTGAAAAATCTGCTTGTACATTTATTGCCAATGTGGGCTTGAACCAAACTTGAAACTGAAGAAAATGTAGACATCCTTATGAAATTGCATCTATAAGGTCATAGCAAGAACAATTTCATTAAGGGTCCAAAGTATTCTGGCATAATCATTCTCTTCAGGAATATGAAGAGTTTGGTTTCTTACCAGGTAGACAAATCCATATTGCAATTGTAGAAAGTCATGAAGGTATTCACATAACTATGGTAATAAAGTTGGATCTATCAAAAGCATGAGGGCCTCAACAAAGGCATATCTGAAGCAAAAAGAACAGTGAATTTAAAGGGGATCCAATAGGCAGAAGCTTCCAACTAACCCACCATCGTTTTTCTAACAATATTCTACTTTTGGGGGATGGATCAAGAAGGGATACTAGTGCTCTGAAGGAAATCATAGATCTTTATTGTATTGCTATAGGTATTTTAGTCAACATCCAGAAATATTCTATCTATTTTTTCACATTGGAAGAAATCCACGCAGGAGAAATCCTTCAAATGTTTCCCTACAATTGGACTGAGTTCAAGGATGGATTCAAATGTTTATAATTTTACATACATCCCAACAAATATGGGAAAAATGTTTGGATTTGGCTTGTGTCAAAAAGGGAAAGCAAGATAAGTTGCTAGTGCCATAGATGGTTATCTAGGGGTGGTAGACTCTAGAGTGGTCCTAGTAAAGTCAGTTTTGGAAGCATTTACTATTTACTGGAAAACAATATTTTATATTCCATAAGGCATTCTAGAAAAAAATAGAAGGGTAAGTTTCAAATTGTTATGGTCAGGCAGCAAGGAGAAAGATGTGATAGCCCTTGTCAAATGGAAAAATATCTCAAATCCAAAGAACATAGAAGGATGGGGTTCATAAAATATTTTCTAGTTTAGGAAACCACTATCAGCTAAGAGTGTAAGGTAATTGATGCCATGAATTGTCTTTGTCAACAAACATCGAGCAGGAAGAGTCACCAGGATATAATACCAGGTGTTTTGAAGCCTTGCATGATGAGCTTCTTATGAGAGAGACTTTCCATAAGGCACCTGCAACAACAAACTTCTAAGAAGCTTACCTCAGAACAGAAAGAAAGCTTTGTAGAATCATCATGGTCCTTCTTCAACCAAAATGAAGAAATGGCTACATTATCCTCCTTTGCTAGATGACGATGACCAATGAATTAAATTATCCAATCCATGATATTCAGGCATCCATATTCATAAGTATATCTTTCATATGATCTTGGCTTAATGCATCAAGGAGTTCAATAACATAATTAGGATGTCAAGGTCAGGGTCCTCATAGTTCCATCTGCTTATCGTGCTTGTCAAGACATAGGATTTGATATGTTTTCATGCTGATCAGGGCTGTCATAAGGAATATCTCCAAAAGTGCCATGCACTTTTTCTCCTAGCTGCTAGTCTTCTAAGGATACTCAAGGGTACCAATATAAAGGTGTCGCATAAACTTCCATTTCTCCAGCTACTAGATAAAGATGTAAATGTTCTATTCCATAAATCATCATTGCTCCTTTGATTATTGCTACAATTCACTACATCAAATACCACCATCATTGATTTAAATGACTATTGTCATTGCTCCTCCATTCCTCTTGCACTTATCTGTTTAAAAATATTTTTCTGATTTCTTAACTAATCAAGTTCTTGTAGACATTAAAGTCAAAGATACTGTCTTATTTATTATTTCCATGAATACTCCCAGTGGAGCCTCTAGTGTCTCTAAACTTAAAGGCTCTGGTCTAGAATCATATATTAATCAAAATCATCTGAAACAACTTGCCTACTATACTATGTTCTGTATGCATTAATGATAATTACACCTCAAGTGTAATGATCCTTTTTGTACTTGAAGCATCTTGCTATCAACAGTACATCACAAGGATTAGGTCAGTTGATGCTTTTAGGATCCCTTTAGGTTGATGGCCTTGATCTACAAACCACTCATTCAATACCATGCCAACAAACTCTAGAAGATATCTGTGCTAGTGAAACAGTGTGATCTTCAGAACTTCCTTACCACAGGTATTCTTTAGTTAGGCCCATAAGTGGACTATCATGAAAACTTTAGGATTACTGAACGGTTACTATAACAATGGTGATGTGTCAAATTGATAGTCTTAAGCAATTGCTGTAGGGAAATGATGAATTTTCTCTTCCCTTACTACTGTCAAAGGATGCTTGACCTGTTGTAGTAACACTGCAAATATTGATGAAGTTCTATCAACTATAATATTGCAACTATCCTTTAAGTCTCTTTACTATAAAGGCCATATCAGGGATACATATACAGTCATTGAGATGAGCCTTCAATTTTTCCTTCTACCAATTTAAGTGCACTATAGCTTTCTTTATGAATTTTTTATTCAAGTTTCAAGAGAATAACTTCAACATGTCTCTTACTTTTCTATAGGAAGATAATCACTTTCCATGTTGCTTCTCAATAAAAAATTCTACAATGAAGGCCGAGCTTGGAGAATGCCTTTCAGTGGCCTGAACCTTCAAGCTCTTTCCTAAATTGGTGCCCTAAACTCTTTGCTACCCAAAAAATATAGAATAATTTTCTCAGATCCTTCAAAACTGCACAATAATGATGTCATATATAGTCTTGGGTTGAACCTATAGAAGATGAAACTTAGCTTAAGAGACATGTAATGATCCTTCAATAGTTTTAGAATATTCTCAGATCCAAACCCACAGATATTAGACACAAACATTGTTCTTCACCTTGCAGAATAGTTGCCCATAAACAAGATAATTATGTTGTGTCTTATGTCTTTAGGTCTGCAAAATAAAAATAAAAAATCTGTGTTCTGCAATTGATGTCCTAATTGGGACTTGTCAACGATACTTATTTCTTCTACCTCAAGGATGAACATATCCCAATTGGATTGCTTGATCTTTTTCGGTCTGGGATATAAAAGAGGATGTCCACATCATACTTTGCATCTTTACGAGCAAGAGAAAGGAATACACCTCAGCAAAATATAGCTATGCAAAATACACAGCTCCTTGGTCTAGAAGAAAAACAAAAGAAAACTTTTTTTGTTGTGCGTTATCATACCAGGACCGCAAATATTTAGAGAGAATCCAATTCTCTATCTTGGAACATTCACTTTGATCAGAATGCTCTAAAATAATGCACTTGGATCTTGACTTGAAATAGGAAATTGGTTCTAGGTATGCGACTATGAAACTGACCTTCTTTTCATCCCTCTCTAAAACTCTGACAAACCATAGATCTGCAACTTCAACTGTGGCTATTTCCATAAATATTCTTCAAGAGAAAGGAGCTCCAAATTAGGCCTTGTGGAGACTTGGTCTGGTACAAGGTTTCTTTGACTTCTGATTCAAAATAATGAATTCATCCTTCTTTCTGTTGTTTATCAACAAACTTCACTTAGTGATGCTTTCTCTTTCACTCTTGCTTGGGCTTGTCCTCACCTGAGCCCTGATACCACGTTGAGTTTAGGATGACATGTTCTTGCTTAAGATAGATACTTCAAATTCTATATTAGCCCATTTGTTAGTCCATTTCACTTTCAATAGCACTGAATCATTATCACATTGATAGCAACTTAAGAAAGAACATATTATCGAATCAGAAGACAAGATAAGAAAAGAGAACACAATAATTGGCACAAGCTAGGGAAAAAACCCAAGATGGGGAAAACCCTTGATCATATATTCTTATTATCAATATCAAATTTTCAACAGAGAAAGAAAGAAAGAGAGTACAATCAATGTCAAGGTTGACTTTCCAATATGATGATTAGAACCACTGACCATGTGCCAAATATACAACCTAGACAAGTTTGCAATTCTATCTTCAAATAATAGTAGACAAGTTCTGCACTAACCAGTAGACAATAGTATTCAAAGCTGCAACTCAATAGGTTCCAAAATGAGCTTGGTCCTGGTTTACTTCAAGCGGCTTTCTTTGCTAATTATAAAGAGGCCAAGACAGTCCCAAATTGAGTAGTGAAGTCTGGTCAAAGAGTTGATGAGTTCTGAGGTTGAAGACCTGCAGTTAGGGCTTGTAGATTAGCCCAGATCTTGAGACACTTGCTGTGGTCCTTCCTTAGGAAAACTTAATCTAAGTTTTTGTGCTACAAACAACCTCCATCGAGGTTTCATGTCTACTTGTTCTATGACCTGTTCTTCTCCTTAGAACAGCCTTTCGCCCCCCCTGTCCAAGACTCACAAATCCTGCGGCCCTCCTGAAATGATTATAAGAAGATGAATCCTTCAATAGAGGAGAAATCTCACCAAAATTCTTTTTCCTGACCTGTGGCTGCCATACTGCTTCAAGATTGAACCTATGGAAGGAAGAACACACCAAAAACATACCCAATACTTGTCCTCCTATCTCCTTCAAGATGCGGTTGCCTCAGAGATATATCAAAGCCCTTGAGTTGTGTTAAGTGAGGTTGAAATACACCTCTTTATATACAATTCAATGGGGTTGAAGAGACGTGACTTTTGGGCTTATTGAACCGACATATAGGTGAGGCCGACCTTGATGATTTTATATGATAGACACATAAATTCAAAAACACACTTTTACTTAACCAAATTCGATGAAATTTAGGTCGATTTGGGTCCTCTCAGAAAAAGGAATTCAATGCCATAATTATCTTCTTCAAGATACCTTCCCAAAGTGGAATTTGGCCCTAGTTGCCAATTTTAACAAAATTTCAACAGTTAAAATTGTGAAGAAGATGACCATTACTTTGGCTCCATGCAACATCAGTTGTAAGAAGATAAAGCCCTTCCATTATTCAAATCAATCCCTGAATTTAATTGGAATACCCTTTATTACATATTCACATCCTAAATGTTTAGAGAAACATGAAAGTTTGTATTTGTCTAGTCTTTAATTACAAGGAATATATTTTAGTTAGCATGGCTAACATGCACACCATGTACTCGATTACTTCTTTCAGATATATGATCCAAAGAAGTTAGGGTTTTTTTCAGGGTCCTGAATTACATCCCAAACATGTGACCTTCGGAAAATTGTCATAACTTTCTCTCTGAGTATCAGATTGAAATTTCGTAAGACGTTACACAAAGAGGATGGGCTGTAGTTTTCTGTGCATCGGTTTCAGATCCGATGGTTGAAACAGTGACACGTGGCACTTCATACAAGTTCGATCTACTAAAAAAGTGTATAATCATGTCATCTTGGGAGATTGGGCATAACACTTTCTTGGAGAATCCAATTTCGATCAGACTGGTGGCGTTGGAAAGAGGACTCAGAGGGCTACCACAGTTCTCAATTTTATACCTTGGAGATCCTAAATTTCAGAGATAAATCAGATTCAATATTGAGCTCCTACAAAGTGAAAAAAGTGTGTAGTTTTATTTTTATTTTTTTGCATAAGTTTGGTTTGAAAAATTAGTTTGAAGGAATTCAAAGGGCATAGTGAAGAATAATTATCATTAATTGATGCCCCAAAGAAAGAAAATGGAAATACCTAGTAAGCAACCTGAAATCTCTAACCTAACTCATGAAGAAGAGGAAGAAATGCAACATGGTATATCAAAATTACAAGAGCAAGTGCAACAAATTTCACTCTCAGAAGAATTAACAAAAGCTAAGATGGATGGTTTAAAGAAAGGCATGGAAGATAAGATGGATGGTTTAAATAAAGGCATGGATGCTAAGATGGATGGTATGAAAGACAACATTGAAGATTGGAAGAAGGACATGAAAGGTTGGAAGGAAGGTTTGACAAAGTTTCTACAAGAAAGGCTTCCTAATGGCGAAAATGATCTGGATTTAAATAGGAACGCAATAAATTATAGAGATGACCATAAACCCAGAGATGCAATGGAAATAATACTTCATTTCATTAATGTAAAATACTGAAATATGCTTACAAACAAGAATGGAAATAAACCAGCTAGGGCGATGGTAGCTTATCTCTGAGAAGAGATGTGGCGGTTACATGCCTCTGAACTATGTCACAATGAGGCTTGAAGGCCTATTTATTGTTGAGAAACATGGGAAAACCCTAAACATCCAAAAACCTAACCCTAGAAGATGAAATGCCAAGCTATGGGCCCCATTTGGGTAAATTGGTACATCAACTTCCAGGGGTCGTCACTTTGGCATACGATCTTCGTTTGACGCGTACAATATCTCGTTAGAAAGATCTATCCGAGAACTACAACTTTGGGAAGAGAAACATCAGTCCATGGACGCATGTTGCTCCTAGTTTTCCAAAAAAAAAATTGTTTAGGGCCTCAAAACGGCTCCGGAAGTTCAGGACCCAAAAAACTGCTAAAAATAGTAAATTGTGCTACAATTAAGGAATCTGAAAAGATGAAAGAAACAATGGTGGGGGTCCAAGTGGACTTGGTAGGTGGCCACCAATATCCACCTGGATAATTCCTCCCCCCTTAGGAAGCAATGGTCCCCATTGCGTTGAGTTCCTCCATGAGATGAGGAAACTTCTGCTGAACTTGGTCCCTGGTGAAGGAGTTGGCCTGCTTTGACAACTCGATACAGTTGGATATTCTACTAGAGAGTGTGCTTGATCTGTGTGTCCACGATCTGATCAGTTGCAGCTTGTTCCATGCAATCTGGATTTAACTCTGTCGGTGTGAGCTGTTCTGCATTGTCGGATGTGTCTAGTAATGGTGGAAAGTATGGCCAAAGGCGGTCCACATTGAACACTGGGTGCAAGCTTAGGAATGGGGGAATGCTGAGCTCAAATGCATTGTCTCCCACAGCCTTGGTAATGGCATAAGGACCATATTGGAGTGGTCTAAGTTTTCGATAGGCTCCATTAAGGCGTTCCTTTTGCAAATGCAACCAGATTTTGTCGCCCACCTGAAACTTGTGTGGCACCCGATGTTGATCATGTTGCTGCTTGTACTTGGCATTTGATTTCTCCAGAATGTCTTGGACCTACTAGTGAATATGTTGTATGTTCTTAATGAAGCTATTTGCCTTATCTGTTTCGAACTGGACATGAACCGAGTTTGCATGAGTAGCTGCAAATGGCATGACCACATCAATGGGACATAGTGGCTGGAATCCCAAGCCCACCTGAAACGGGTTGTGGCTAGTCGAGCTGTGGAGAGCCCAGTTGTAGCTGTGTTGAACATAGGGGAGGCTCTCGTCTCATGTGCATGGATGCATTGAGTTGTACATGCACATAATGTGTACAATCATCCTGTTGACAACCTCTGTTTGGCCATCAGTTTGAGGATGGAAGGCTGTGGACTTAGTGAGTTTGGTGTCCAGCATCGACCAGAGACTGGATGAAAATGTGCTGAGGAACTTGCTATCCCAATCTAAGATGATAGACTGTGGGATCCCAAAGTGTACCCACACTCGTTGAAAGAAGAGTTTAACTGTGGCTTCTTCTTACAGCCCGCTATAATGGCCATCTTCAAGAACCTGTTGACGACAAAAAAAACACAGTCATTTTCATGCTTAGTGGAAGGAATGCCTGACATGTAATCCATGGAGATAGATTCCCAAGGTTGTCTAGGGGTAGGTAGCGGGGTATAGAGGCCTCTCTTCTTAACGGTCGGTTTGGCAATGGCACAGGTAGTGCATGATCTGATGTACATCCCGATATCCTGTCAAATATTCGACCAATAGAAATACTTCTGTAGTACTGCCACCATTTTCTCAACCCCAAAATGCTCAAAAGCCCAACTATAGTGTGCTTCCCAAATAATCTTAGCACGCTCGCTCGAAGGAACACAAAGGTGACCCAGGTGGCATAACAGGGCATCCTGGAGGTGAAAATCTGGAACATGCCGACCCTCCAAGAGTGTCTGGTATGTGTGGCCGAATTCTAGGTCGCTTTTGTAGAGAAGTGGCCAATCAGAAGTCTCGTGCCCACAAGAGTTGAGCACGGTGGTTAATGCCATGATCGGTGGTCGACTGAGGCAATCTGCAACATTAATGGTGCTGCCCTTCTTATACTTGATATTCAAATGGAACTGCTGCAAGTATGTGGACCACTTTTGATGGCGATCATTTTGCAATTTCCCTTGGGTCTGTATGAACTGGAGGGGTCAGTGGTCTGTGTGGATGACCATTTCCTTCCCCAAAATGTAATGTTTCCATTGTCGGCAGGCCTGCACAATGGAATACATCTCTTTGTCATAAGTGGGATACTTCCGGACTGTGTCTAAAAGTGTCTCACTGTGATATGCCACTGGATTCTCATGTTGAGTAAGGACTGCCCCAATAACATAGTCAGAGGCATCTGTCTCGACCTCAAATGGTTGTTGCAAGTCTGGAAATGCGAGCACTAGTGCTGAGCAGAGGCGATCTTTCAACTCTATGAATGCCTTCTATTGAGGTTCAGACCAAAAGATTTTTTCTTTCGCTCCTCCCTTGGTGACTTGACTCAAGGGCCAAGTGATATGAGAAAATCCCAACACAAACCTGCGGTAAAAGTTGGCAAGACCTAGAAAGTTGTGGAGCTCTATTAGAGTGGTTGGAGAGGGACAATCCTAAAGAGTTAGATCTTAGTTGGATCCACATGCACCCCCTGTTCATCAATGATGTATCCCAGATACTGAACCTGGGTCATGCCAAAAGTGCATTTCTCCAAATTGGCACATAACTTGTGTTGCCGCAGTGTTTGGGGAACCTGTCAGATGTGGTGGAGGTGCTCTTCCCAGCTCTAGCTGAAGATCAGGATGTCATCCAAGTATACCACTACAAATGAGTTAGTGAATGGCGGCAAGATGTCATCCATTAGCCTCATGAAGGTTGCAGGAGCATTCGTCAATCCAAAAGGCATAACCAACCATTCGAAAAGGCCCTCCTTGGCTTTGAAGGCAGTCTTCCACACATTGGAGGGTTCGATTAGTACTTGGTGATATCCTGACTTCAAATCGATCTTGCTGAGATATTTTTCCCCCTTCAGTTGGCCAGGAGGTCATCAATCCGTGGGATCAGGTACCTATTATGGACAGTGATCTTGTTCAGCGCCCGATAGTCAATACAGAGTCTCCAAGTTCCATCCTTCTTCTGTACCAACACGATCAGGCTTCCATAGGGCGATGAACTCAGACGAATGTGACCTTTCTACAACAGCTCCTGAATCTGCCTCTTGATTTCATCGTTCTCCAGAACGGAGCGCCGATAGATTGGTCCATTGGGCAGCGGTGCACCTGGGGTCATATCGATGGAGTGCTTGAACTGACAGTGCAGAGGAACCCCTGCGAGGAAGGTGAAGATGTCCTCATACTCCTCCATGACCTTGTCCATCTATAGTTGTCGTGCAGAGGGGCCCTGTCTGGAGGTAGTGGCCACCGTCTTCTTCTTTCCTTGAGGGGATATCATCAGGAAAACAAATTTCCCGGTTTTGGAAATGATCTTACTACATTGTTTTGCAGTAACCAAAGAGATGGCGGTAGGCAGTGCTACCTCCAGTATCCTGTACAACTTATTTCCCAAAGTAATAATAATAGAACGGGGCCTTGATTCATACACAACATGTCGCTTCCACAAGTATGGTTGTCCTAATAGTACATCACAAACTTCAAGGGGAGCAATGTCACACAATACCTCATCCGTGAAGGGCTTGACGTTGTATGGAAAGTGACACTATTGGCTCATGCGAAGATCCCGTCCTTGGTGAAGCCACCCGATGGTGTATGGTTGTGGATGTGCTATGGTCGGTAAGCCCAGGCGCTTCACGACCTTTGCCGAAATGAGTTTCTTTTGGCTCCCACTGTTGACAATGAACTATATCAGGGATCCCTTTACCCACATCTAGGAGTGGAAGAGACGCTCCTCCTCCTCTAGATCTTCAGGTTCCTCTTTCTGGATATTCGTGGTGGCAACGGTGGCGTTGGGCTCCGCATCGATAATCTGCTTCCCTTTGTCATTACCCTTGTCAAGTTCTGACTCAGAGTCAGAACATGCATTTGATTCTGAAACGTTTAGCTCAGTCACTAGTGACAGCTTGGCCCGACACTCACTTGTGTTGTGAGTGGACCTCTTATGGAACTCACACCATTTTCCCTTGTCCTTTTTTTGGCTTCGCGGCACTGTTCTTTGCTTGCAGCTTTGGCGGGTTGTCTTGGGCCACCCCACCTTGGCTTTGTCCTTTGTTTTGTGGTTTGGGGGCACCTTTCACTTGCTTCAGATTCGCAGATCCAAAGTCTCGCTTCTTCTGTTTAAACTTTTTCTCGACCTTAACGACATATCGGTATGTTGTGCCGAGCGAGGAGATGTTCAGGAATTCTATTTCTTCCTGGATGTACTTGTGCAGGCAGCCGCGGTATTTGAGTATCAAATGCTGCTTTGAATTCTTAATACCCAACTTTGTACGAAGGGTATGAAAAACATTGGTAAAATCTGGCACATCTTGGTCCCTTCCCTGCCGCAGCGTGGTCCACTTTATGTATTGATCCTCATAGCTTCTGACAGCGTAGTACTGCTCCTTGATGGCATCCCAAAATGAATTCCAGGTGGGTGCAGCTGAAAATAGTGAGCTAGTATTTACATCCTTCTACTCGCAGTAGGTTTCCCACTAGTCCTTGACGTGGGGGGCTACTTTGAGAAGAGCGAAAACAATCTTTTCCCGACTTCAAAATTCATGAACAGAAAAATAACCCTCTAGCAGATTTAACCATTTATCTACTACATATGCATCTATCTGACCCTCGAATATGGGGATTTCAAAATTAACTTGTACCTTAAAGGGCGTGGCATTTCCAAAGTAGTTGCTGGAAGCCGATGTGTCGCCTCTGGGTAGCTGCTGAAGGATCTAGGCAAAGTTGTCCATCATCGCGTTCCTTTTTCACTCGAGGGATTCCTCGAGCAAGATTTTGATAGAATCTCCTACCCCCTCATCTTTCTTCTCATCTGCCATGGGAGGCCGTCGGGATTTGTGAGGCTAATCTTGCAAAGGTTCGACCAGTTCAAGCCCTAACTCCTTATATCTCGACCTCATTGGGGACATGCAAAGCAAAACAGAGAAAAAGCAAACCACTTTAATACCACTGATCCAGATTTAAACAGGAAAGAAATAAATTACAGAGATAACCATAAACCCAAAGATGCAGTGGAAATAATACTTCATTTCATTAATGTAAAATACTGAAATATGCTTACAAACAACAATGGAAATAAACCAGCTAGGGCGATGGTAGCTTATCTTTGAGAAGAGATGTGCTGGCTACATGCCTTTGAAGTATGTTAAATTGAGGTGAGAAGGCCTATTTATAGTTGAGAAACATGGGAAAACCCTAAACATCCAAAAACCTAACCCTATAAGATGAAACGCTAAGCTATGGGCCCCTTTTGGGTAAATTGGTACATCAACTTCCCGACGTCGTAACTTTGGCATACGATCTCTGTTTGACACGTACAATATCTCGTTAGAAAGATCCATGCGAGAACTACAACTTTGGGAAGAGAAACATTGGTACATGGATCCATGTTTCCCCCAATTTTCCTAAAAAACATTGTTTAGGGCCTCAAAACGGCTCCAGAAGTTTAGGACCCAAAAAACTGCTAAAAATAGTAAATTGTGGGGGTCCAAACAATGGTGGGGGTCCAAGTGGACTTGGTGGGTGGCCACCAATATCCACCTGGATCAGAAAAGGTAGTAGAAAAAACTCTGAATGAGAACAAAATAAATGTTAATCATGATTCAAATAATCACAACATTGAAGATTTAAAGAAAGACATGGAAGGTTTGAAGGAAGGTTTGACAAAGTTGCTACAAGAAAGACTTCCTAATGGAAAAAAGGTAATAGAGAAAACTCACGATGAGAACAAAATAAATGTTAATCATGATTTCATAGACTCTAAAGGTGGATTGAAGACCCACCATGTTCCAAAGATCGATATGAGGAAGTTTGATGGCAAGGATCCTGTAACATGGATACTACAGATGGAGCAATATTTTTGATCTCCATAATGAGAAAAACACACAAAAGGTGCATATTGCAACTTTATATTTGGAACCAAATTAGTTTGTATGGTATCTAGGGCTTTGGTCTCATAAACAAATTGTCACTTGGGAAATTTTTATGGAAGAAATGATAGCATATGAGGATACAAAAAGCAACACTTTTTTTAGCCAATTGATAAATCTCAAACAAAAGGGATCAATGATAGAGCACATTGAGGACTTCCAAAAATTCAATATAAGGGTAAAAGATATTCCAGAGGTGCATAGGATTGATGTGTTCATATGGGATTTAAAGGATAACATCCAACATGAGGTTCACCTTTGGGAACCTGATTCATTGGAGAAGGGATTCAGGTTGGCAAGAAAAATGGAAAGAAAAATTATGGCAACAAGGAAGCCTACCACTCACAACTATAAAGATGGAAGTATTGTTTCCCCTATCCTTCCACAACCTACAAGGTTGACACCACAACAATTGGAAGAAAAAAGAGCAAAAAGGCTTTGTTATAGTTGTCATAGAAAATACACTAAAGGTCATAAGTGTGATGAGAAGAAATTATTTTACATAGATTATGAATAGGAGGAAGAGAAGGAAAAAGAAGCGTCAAAAGAAGAGGATATACACCAGGAAAAAACCCTAGAGAAAGAAGAAATGAATCTGACCATATCTTGTAATGCATTGGCCGGAATTACCACTCCTCAAACTATCAAGATAGAATGACATATCAAGAAGAAAAAGGTAATAGTGTTGATTTATTCGAGAAGTATCCATAATCTTATTCATTGTAAGATAGCCAAGGAATTGAATTTCTTCCTATATCTAGCACCATAGTGTCAAGTGATGGTTGCAAGTGGACGAACCAAAAATTTCTCTAGGAAGTTCCATAATATCAAGCTATCCATGGGAGAATATGTATTGAATAGCCCAATGCTTTCCATTCCAATGGGTGGTGCTGATGTTGTATTAGGAGTCCAATGGCTACAATACTTGGGTATAATAACTTTTAATTTTCAAGAAATTTTCATGAAATTTTCTTAAGAAGGAAAGGAAGTTAAATTAAGGGTTATCACAGGGAAACCGGGAAAGATAATCAGCTCTAACGGAATGAAAAAGCTTCTAAATAAAGAAAAACAAGGTGTAATTGCACAATTATGTTCGCTAGAGGTTCCCACATCGAAATCATCTATTTCTCCAGATCTCCAAAAAGTCTTGGACAATCATTCCAAGGTATTTGAGACCCCCCAAAGGCGTCCCACCTATTCGTGATCATGATCATGCTATTCATTTGATTCCAGGAAGTGTTCCTCCAAACATCAGGCCTTACAAATATCCATATGCCCAAAAGAGTGAAATTGAACGTATGGTTGCAGAAATGCTAGAGGCTGGTATAATTAAACCTAGTCAAAGTTCATTCTCTGCTCCAGTAGTATTCGTGTAGAAGAAGGATGGGTCATGGCGTATGTCTCGGATTATATGGAGCTCAACAAGCTCACTATTAAAGATAAATTTCCCATTCCTATCATTGATGAATTATTGGATGAATTTCACGGATCAATTTACTTCACCAAGTTGGATCTTCATTCAAGATATCATCAAATCAAAATGAAGACTAAAGACATTCTGAAAACAACATTTGGAACTCATGAGGGTCATTATGAATTTTTGGTCATGCCTTTTGGCCTTACAAATGCGCCTTCTACATTTCAAGGTTTGATGGATTCCATTTTCAAACCCTTCCTTAGAAAATTTGTGTTAGTATTTTTTGATGATATACTAATCTATAGTAAGTATTGGAAGAATCATGTTCAACATGTTGACAGGGTGTTAAAACTATTGGTGGAGAAATAATTATATGCAAAAATCTCCAAATGTTTCTTTGGAGTACAAGAGGTGGAATATCTGGGTCATATTGTATCTCATGAAGGTGTTAAGGTAGACCCTAGAAAAATTAAAGCCATTAAGGAATGGAAAATCCTCACATCCATAAAGAATCTGCGAGGATTTCTTGGGTTGACAGGGTATTATTGCAAGTTTGTTAAGAATTATGGGAGAATAGAAGCACCTCTAACAACATTATTGAAGAAATATGCATTTTCATGGACTCCAGAAGCAACGAAGGCCTTTGAACATATTAAAGGGGAAATGTGCCAAGCATCGGTCTTAGCTACGCCAGACTTCACAAGAACCTTTATTGTAGAATGTGATGCCTTAGGAAATGGAATTGGTGTTGTTTTAATGCAAGAAGAAAGACCCATTTCTTTTGAAAGTTGGTGAGCACCAGTATTGTAGCAATAATGTTGCAAGTCCTGGGCTTCCTACTTTACTTTTATCAACCCGGTAGTTCGTAACAAACTTGGAAGCGACAGTGCTGTATGCACAAGTACTAGTTCTTACTGTAGGCTGTCACTTGGTCAGCTGGTGCAAGATCACTAGGAGCTCAAGCCAACTTCTATGGATTCCAGAAGAAGCTCTATATGTGATGAAAGAAAGGAAAGCTTACTCTACAGAGGCTACTCTACTTGCAGAAAGGAAAAGAAGACTGAAATGTAAAGTAAACCTAGCAAACCCTACTTAACCAACTAATCCTACTTTTGCAGAAAGAGAGATGAAAAACCATGAAATGAATGCCATTACCTACTCAGGAAGTAAACAACATCTACTCAAGCTATTTCTAGAAGTAAATGAGAAAAAAACATCTTTTTGGATTTTTATGTATTTTTATGTGAAATTGTCATGCATGTAATTTATTTGATTGTGAATGTGGCAGCGATTAGGTGGTGATGGAGGGTGGTTTTGGGACTTGAGAAGATGTAGGATGGTGTGGATGGGTCCTAGGAGGTCTCAGGTGGCCTTCTGGAGGCTTTTCCCGCAATCGGACTTCAAAAAGAAGCCTACAGGAAAATCTACAGCAGGTTGCAGGGGATCTACAGGAGGATGCCGAGAGACGTTTTGCAGGTTTTGAAGGTGTGAGAATGGGTAGAAAGGGTAGCTAAAGGTTGGGATGATTTTTTAAGGCACTTAGGGGTCACCAAGGATTGCTAAGAGAGGAAAAGGTGGTCGGGAGAGAGGAAGGAATCTTATGGAGAAACGCAGAAAACTAAGGCAGATTTGAGGTGAACTTTGGGCGACCTGTAGGGCATAGATCAGGGAGAGAATGTGATGGCTGGTAGGCTGAATTTCTGTGAGAAGATATTTGCTGCAAAAGGACCTGAAAATCAAACAAGGAGATCAAGCAAGCAAGGAAACTAAGTACATAAAAAAACAGAATTTTTCATCAAGCTAATCTAGATTATGAGCTATGGAAAGAAATGCTGAAGAATGCTAAAATGAGAGAAAGCATGGAAGGAAACTTATTGCAAAATATAAATGAGCATGGTGGAAGGGATCTAAAGCAAAGCATTAACCTTCTAACAAAATGCAACACTAGAAATCCTATGGAGAAGGCAAATCTATGTCTTTTGTGGTAGCAAGAGGGTCTTGGCCTCAGTTCATGGTCCCAAAGGGAGGAAAGGAGGCCAAGGCTCTATTGATGGCCTTTTTGTATCTTCTTTCTATCATAGTTCAACCTGCTATAGAAAACTCAAATGGAAACAACCTTCTAAATCACCAAAAGCAACCTATTCTTAACCAAGAAAGAAATTTATCTAACAGCAACTAATTCATAAACTGAAACAAATCATATAAATACAAACAAGAGGAGCTTGGCTACTTGGATTGGACCCTAAATCAAGAGCTTCAGCCCTCTGAGGTAACTCAGTGCTAGCTCAAAAAGGATCTCATCTTTATTATCAAAATAATAATAGGATTACATGAAACTAT
Organism: Pinus tabuliformis; assembly: GCA_031772625.1. Lineage (NCBI taxonomy): Eukaryota > Viridiplantae > Streptophyta > Pinopsida > Pinales > Pinaceae > Pinus > Pinus tabuliformis. Next base: position 777,326,497 of record CM062806.1, read on the forward strand.
TAACAAAAGTAAGCTCGAAGTTGAGCAGAGCAATGCTGCAACAAAAATTCGAAAATTTGACTAACTTCCTAATGAGGCCCTAGGCCTTTATACTTATACAACTGATGCTCCCAATTACTTCCTTAAAATCAGGGAGGCTTGGCTCCCAAAACTTGAGATAAACATAAGTTATCCTCCACTTGCTCGGCTGCCTCCTAGTGCATTGATTTGGTTGTTTGTGCTCCGAGCTACATGAAGGAGAATTCAAAGTGGGGAGTCATAAATGAGGGGGATACCCTCCTATAAATCCTCTCCTTTGTCCACTTCGAATTATTGCTACCAATTGTGCATTAAATCTTTGACTTTGTCTTCAAAATTCAACAAAAATCTGCATTAAACACATATTAGACTCCATGGCAACATAACCAACCCAACTTACTCCTTAAGCATAAATATAATAAAAAAACATGCAATAAGCTAAGAGAATGGTTGATTAAACTATGTTAGGAGGAAAAATGAGCCCATATAATTACCCATTTATGGGACTCATCATCACCCCCCTACTGAAGGTGTTGCTCATCCTCTGAGAAACTTAGTCCATCTCCTCATCTTTGATGGCCTTGGTGGCCTCCCTAACATTCCATGCTTCTGATGTGAGCTCCTCTTCTTTGTCATGGAATCCTGCCTTTCTGTCCACCTCTTCCAACTATTGTTCTTCTTCTTTCTCTTTTCTACCTTCTAGCATGCCTGGCAGTAGTGGGGGACTCAATTTGAGGCTAATCCAATTGGCCTTCAAATTCTACATAGAGCGCTTGTACAGTGTCACTCTCCTTAATGCTTCTTACATCCTTGTTGGGGAGTGATACTCCTTGATTTGCAAACTGTGTGGTAGGGTGTTCCACCTCCTCATACAAGCATGAATACAGTCATCCCCAAGTAGCCTTTCTATGTCCTCAAAATGTGCAATGGCTTGAGCCTGATCATTGATATACTTAGGGGTAATTTGGGGATTATTTGCAAGAATCTGGTGTGTGCTAATGAGAGCCATGGGATATGATGGCTCAACTCTGATCATTAAGGGCTCATTGTGCTCCTTTATCATCAACTTTCTTATTTCTGTTGCCCTTAACTCCTCATGATTCATCCATGATGCCATGGCCATTAGTTGCAGGTCCCCTAGCCTAGCATTGGGGTCCCACACATTCATGTCTGTGAGGGCCATGTTATGCAAATAGAATTCTGCTATTTTTGCCTTGTCTTCTGATGAAATTTGGTCACATAGGTCCATAAATTGTCTATAATCTTGGAAAGGCATTGTGCCTCTCTGTGCCAAAGTATTTATCTGAAACTGTAGCCCTTGGTCCTTGAGGTATAATCCATATGATTTTGTTGGTGTTCTACATTGTAGTGCCTCCATGGACTAGCTCGCCATGCAATGCAATTGTGTCTCTTTTTCTTGCAGCTATCTTTTTAGCAATTCATTTTATGTTTGAAGGTGAGTTCTTGTGATTGCTTCTCTATGTCTGACAGCACTTAATTCCCTGCCCATTTCTCTGAGTTGATTCTCCATATGGCCAATATCCTCAACTCCCTTGGATTTGGTGATTTGCATCCACCTATGGCTCCTTATTCTTTCTTTCTCCAACTCAAAGAAAAGTGGGATCACAAATTTTTGTGGAATGATTCTTCCCCCCTCAAGAAGATTGTAGTAAGATCCCAAACTAGGCTGGGGGTTAGGTTCTTGTGCCTCTGTTGGTTCCTCCTTCCCTTGTGGCTGTCCTTCTATCCTTCTTTCACGTTTTTCGGTCTCCTGTAGTCTTGACAGGGTCTCCTGTAGAACAGTATGTGCTTCCTGTAGAACTGTTTTTGAGTCCTATAGTTCTACTTTTTCCTTCCATGTGGGAGATCTAGGAGTCCCCCTTTCATAAGTGATAGGTTCCTTGGAAGGGGATTCCTTCCCTTGGGCAGAGGGTGAATCTTCAATAACAATGGGCACTTTAGAAGAAGGCTGGGGTTTCCCTTGTTTGATCCTTGTGCTTTTCCTAGCCCTGAAATACATTGAGGTCTACCTCTTCCTCTTTTGTTTTGGTTTAATTGGGGTGCTGAGGGCAGTGAGAGCAGCTTCTACCTCTCTTTCTAGGGTCTCAGGAGACACCTCTGTCTTTTCTGCCCCTTTTTCTCCTCCTTCTGTCTTTTTCTCTATCTCTGTTGGTTTTGTTTCTTCCTATTCTGTTTTGGTTTCTTCCTTCTCTGTTTTGGTGTCTTCCTTCTTCCCTTCTTGTTCCTCAGTTTCTTCCCCTTTTCCCCCTTGCTGCTCTTCCTCCTCACTATCAGAAGGACTGATATCATATGTGAGGGCCTTATGTCATCTTCTGCTGTCATGTTTCGTAAAATCTCCCATGTTATGGGGATGGTGAAGGTATGGAGGGCTTCTTCCACTAACATTTTAATTAACCCATGGCGAGCCAGCTGATCTGGACCTCCTGCCTTTAACTTAATGCTGGAGTCTATGAGGGACTGCAGGAGAAAATAGGGGATGTTGAGTTTCTGGGGTGTTGGAGTGTCAATGCCATATCTTAGCTCATGGAGAAGTCTAAAATGGTAGCCATAAACTATGCTATACCTTCCTTCACAAGAAATATATTTGATGATTTGGTAACTGACCTCATCCCAAGGGTAAGGTATGCTTGTCCTTCTAATGCCATTTTTGTCTTCTATAAGATGTTCATTGTTTTGGAAGAAGTTTTTCTTGGCAGACTGTCCAATTGGCTTTTCATCTTTTCTCCAAGGTAATCCAAGAGGAAGGGTGGTAACCCTACTGATAAATTCTGGGGTGATTTCCATGGAGAGACCTCTAAAGTAATAGTGGCATGGGTCCTTGAGTGAGGGACTAAAGAAAGGGAAAATTCCTGAGCAACTTCATCAAACCCTCAAAATTTCTCAAAAGATGGCATCCAATTTGCTCTGGTGAATATGGCTACTACCTGGGGATGTTCATGGAGCCTAGTTGAATTTGTGGGCTCCTTCCTCATGAATCCCCCTGTCATTTTTCTTATACCCCTTTTGAACACCAAATGATGGAGACAAGAATTTTGTAGAAAATAGGAAAACAGAGAAAAACTGTGTTTCTTTTTTAAGAAAAAAGGTAGAATTTTTTTTTATGTAATTCCTCTTCTTCTATGGACTCAATTCCTCCTTAAAATTATATCATTCCTTGCACATATTGATAATCAAGGTGGGTATGCACAGAACCTACCTCCTCAAGCCAGAAATCGAGCAAAAACCCCGTGTTTTCTTCTTAAAAACAACTTACTTCCCCTCCTATAGAACTGCATGTAGGTGCTCCTGTAGAACCTATAAGTGCTCCTGTAGAATGCCAATAGCAGGAGGATGGATGAAAGTGATGGAGAACGATGGTTTCGAGGCTATGGGGGTGAAAAAAAGCTTGTTGCAACTAAGTGGACGAGGATGAAATGAAAGAAAAGGTGGTGAAGGAGTTTCGAGGAGGAGTACTTATTTCTTCTTTTAGATATTTCCAGTGAGGGGGTGAGCTGGCAAAAAATGTGTGTTGCCATATTTGGACCGTTGGTCCCCACTCGCCTTGTCATCATGCTTTCTTTCTGCAATCACCTCCCATCATTGCATCGGAGTTTGCAAACCCTCCACTACCTGTCCTTGGGATTTTTCTCTGAGTTTGACTACATCCACGTGTGGTGGCAACTCTAGATGAGCGCAGTCAACTGGATGAGGGTGGCCAGTTAACTGGCCACCTTTTCTCATTCAACCCAAACCATCTCATTCGCTTATGCATATTTTTCAATTACACCAATGCAACAAAGGAGCGGGTTAGTCACTTACCTGTGAGTCGAATGTATGTGCTGTGAGGCATTTTGGCTCCTTTTTCTGTTGCATGCTTGTATTTCCTTTGCTGCATGCTTGTATTTCCTTTGATGCATGCTTTCTGCTTTATGATGTGTGGCTGGTTGTTTTGTGCAGGTATCCTCTAGCTAGATCTAGCTTCAGATGTCTCCTTCAATCCCATGGTTGCACTTCTTTTGCTGTTGTGGCTTCATTTTAATGGGATCAGTTGCTACATGAATTCCTACAGGAGCTCATGTAGCTACTTCTCCCTTTAAAATTTTAGCTGATTTTTGTGCTGGGAGCAGTGAGGATGATGCCAGAGATGCTGATGGAGATGGAGAGGTACTTGGTAAGCTGCAGGTGAGATGTGAGGTGTTGCTCCCTTTCTTTTTGTTTTTTTTTTTTTTTTTTCTAAAACTGGTTTATGTGTTTCCCTGTGATAGGAAGGGAAAAAAATGATGATGATGATGTGATGTAGGTGTGGGATGGATGGCAAGGAGGGTGGATAGTTGTAGGAGGGTCTACATGCTCTTCATGAAACTTCCCAGCCCCTCAAACTACTTACTGGAACCATTTCTGGCTCTCTGTGATTTCTACAGGAGCCTCTTGTAGAAAAGACAGGGCCTCCTGTAGAACACACAGTTTCCGGAAAAAAAAACATAGTGGGGTGGAAGAAAGGTCAAAAATGATGGAGAAGAGTGTGGAGGAGATGAAATAGGCTTTGTGGCATCTTCTCTTGCTCCTTGTGGTCCTTCTGCAACCTGCAATGCACATTAAAATTCAATTTTCTTTTTCTTCTTTTCTCTATTTTTTTTTTTTTGAAAGACAACTAGGGCGCCTCAAGGAGGTTTTCACCCTGATTGCCTACCTTGGGCGCCTCTAAGGGAGGTTTTCACCCAGGGATCTTATTCTTTTTTCTTTTTTCTTTTCTTTTTTTTGCATCACTGGGCTGCCTCAGAAGAGGTTTTCAACCCAATGATGGGACTCAAGCGCCTCATGGAGGTTTTCACTTGAGTCCTTATTAATTTTTCTCTATTTATTCAGTGTGTGGAGGCTGAGACATGCCCCACTACCATCATTGTTTTATTCAGATCTTCAATGAACTCTCGCTTGGAGAGGGGCTTCTTGTAAATTTTCAACCTATGTCCATTGACAATAATGGGGATGGATTCCTCATCAATGGTTCTGATTAGAACTGAACCATTGTCATTGCATTTTTCCACAGTGTAGGGTCCTAGCCATCTTTTCCTCAGCTTGCCTTTGAAGTCTTTATACCTTGAGTCATAGAGTAGTGCCCAATCTCCCTCTTGGAATTGCTTCTCCTTGATATTTTTGTCATGCCATATCTTCCTTTGAAGTTGAACTACCTCTATGTGGAGAAGGGCCTGCAATATTTGTTCATCCAATCCATTGAGCTGGAATAGTGTTTCCTTCTGTGCATGGTTGAGGTCTAGGTCTAGCTGAGCTGCCATCCTTAGTGTATTGTATTCAAATTCTATTGATAGCAAAGCCTTCTTCCCATAGACCAGTTCATAGGGTGTGAACCCTATGGTGGTCTTCCATGTTGTGTTGTAGGCCCAGGTGGCCTCAACTAATTGGTCTACCCAATATTTTCTATTGCTGCTCACTACCTTGGTCAGAATTCCTTCCAAAGCTCTGTTAGTGACTTCCACCTACCCATTGGCTTATGGATGGTAAGGGGTGGAAGTCCTGTGCTTGATTTTATGATGTGTGAGCAGGTCTTCAATCAAATTTGAAGTGAACTGACTGCCTTGATCTGTGACCAATTCTCTTGGATACCCAAACTTGTAGAATATGTTTTCTCTTAAAAACTTAGCTACTTTTTCCTCTGTTTCTGCTTTGATTTCTTTTGTTTCTTCCCATTTTGTTAGATAATTGGTGCACACAATGATGTATTGCTTCTATTTTGAAGGAGGGTTGATAGGACCCACAAAGTCCATGCCCCACTTCTCAAATGGCTGAAAGGTCACTTGAGGTTGCATGGGCATCTCATCCTTTGGAGTAGGTTTCCCCATCCTTTGACACTGATCACATTGGCTGGTGTATCTCCTCACATCTTGATGAAGAGTGGGTCAATAGTAGCCTGCTTGCAATATTTTGAAGGCAGTCCTCTTTGCTACAAAATGGCCTCCACAAGGCCCATCATGACAGGTCAAGAGAATGTCAAAAACTTCCTCCTCCCTGACACATCTTCTCAAGATCTGATCTGGGCCAAGTTTGAAGAGATTGCCCCCAATCTAGGTGAAAGGGGCGCTTTTCCTCACGATCTTGCTCTTCTCCTTTGAGGACAGGTGTGGTGGAAACTATGTTGAAACCAAGTAGTTTTCTATATCAGCAAACCATGGAGAGAGTATTGAGATAGCAAACAGGTGTTCATCTGGCATTTGATCATCCACCATTCCTTCTTCATCTGTAGGCAAATTTACTCTAGATAAAAAGTCAGCAACAAAATTTTCTTTACCAGGCTTATCAACAATGGTCAAATCAAACTGCTGCAGTAAAAGAAACCATCTAATAATGCGAGCATTTACATCCAATTTGTTCATTAAATATCTAATTGCAACATGATCAATGTGCACAAAGGTTTGATATCCTGTGATATAATGTCTAAATTTGTTTAAGGAATGCACTACAACTAGGAGTTCCTTCTCGGTTACCGTGTAGTTTAACTCTGCCTTCGACAAGTTTTTTCTTATAAAGTATATGGCATAAGGTAACTTATCATCAATTTATCCTAAGGCTGCTCCTATTTCTTTGTTCGAGGCATCTCTGTGAATGTGGAAAGGTAGGGCCCAGTTTGGGCCTCTCAAAATTGGGGCAGTCACAAGTTTGCTTTTCAAGGTATCTAGGGCTTCTTGATAGTTTTTAGACCATATGAACTCGACATCTTTTCCTAAAAGACCAAACAATGAAGAGGCTAACTTACTGAAATCTTTAATGAATCTTTTGTAATATCCAACTAAGCCTAGGAAACTTCTGACATCTCTCACCTTTTGAGGAGGTGGGACCCTTTGGATGATGGAAACTTTGTTGGGGTCCACCGCAATCCTTGTTGAGATATTGCATAACCTAGCACGGTCCCTTCAGTCATCAAAAATTCACATTTTTTCGGACTGAGGGACAGGTTCATTTCAATACACTTGTCCAAGAATTTTCCTAGGTTAGATAAAGCTTCCTGAATGTTAGAACCATAAGGAGTGAAATCATCCATATATATTTCCACTGCATCATGAACCAGTTCAGAAAATATACTCAATACTGCTCTCTGGAAAGTGGCTGGAGCATTGCAAAAACCAAAGGGAAGGACCTGATATGTAAAGGTACCCCAAGGACAAGTGAAAGTGGTCTTATCTTGGTCTTCTAGGAAGATTTGGATCTGATTGTATCCGCTAAACCCATCTAGGAAGGAGAATTTTTTTCCCCGCCAGACCATCTAACACTTGATCTATGAAAGGAAAAGGAAAATGGTCCTTTTTAGTGGCTTTGTTCAATTCCCGATAATCGACATAGATTCTCCACTTACCATTTTTCTTTGGCACTAGCACCAAAGGAGAGACCCATTCACTATCAGAGATGGGGTAGATGAATCCTGCATCAAGTAATTTTTGCAATTCTTCCTTAACAATGTCTTTAAGGGCTGGATTCATCCTCCTTTGAGGCTGCCTAACTGGTTTGCAATCTTCCTTAATGTATATATGATGAGTACATACTGAAGGGTGCATTCCCTTCATCTCCTTATAACTCTAGGTGAAGGCATCTAAATGTTTTCTCAATAAGCTGCACATCTCCTTCTCCTGAGAAGTGGATAGGGATGGATTGATTTTCAAGGTTCTTTCTGGGCCAAACTCTATATTCTTAACACGGAGAGAGGGCAGGTCGGCCACACAGAGATCAGTTAAGGGATTGTTTTGGGTTTCTTTCACCATGTCCTCTAATGGCAAGGTACTGGGGGGTGGATTCTGAATTAAATTTTCAATGATATCATCCTCATCTTGCGGTTCCCCCCCATGGCGGTTTCTAATGCACAGAGTGGTGCAGAATAGACTTCATCTTCATCCTCATACTCATCCTCTTCCTCCAACCAGAGAGATAGATCATGGTTGAATTGATGCTTCTGTGATCCATAACATTTATAAGAAATATTTCGGCGTAAATCACATGTAGAAAATATCTGTCAACAGATATTTTTTGCATGTGATTTACGTCGAAATATTTCTTATAAATAAGAGATAGATCATGTTCTAGCAAGGGTTGGGAAGGAGGGTATAGGATTAACTGCTTGGACATATGCCTATTCTTGATGGTCATGTACCCAGCCCGACAGCTGATATAGGCATCGACAGTAGCCAACCAGGGTCTTCCTAGGATGAGAGAATACCCAGTAAGCTTTGCCTTCGGCTGGAGAACTAAGAAATCAGCAGGGTACTCCCAAGAATCAATGGAGACCATCACATCTTCCACAATCCCCTCAAGGGTCATAGTGGAGCAGTCTACTAGCTGCAGTACTATCGTGGTATTCCTCAAGGAGCCCTGGAGGTTAAGTTTGAGCATGGTGTCCTTTGTCATCACATTAATGGCAGCTCCCAGATCAATCAAGGTGTGAGGGATCATGGTGCCATTGAGGTGGACATCAACTACTGGGCTTCCAGTGTCCAGATATTTCGGACAGATTACCTGCCCCAACATCAGGTCGGACAATTGTCCTATGACATTGATGGTTGGGGCATCTCTCTTGCGCCTGCCTGGATGCCTAAGGCACTTCTCTTTGATTAACCTATTGTATATAGGCACATATTTTTGGCTTGGAGAAGTGGTATCTTCACACATAACTGTTTTGATTCTCCCAGAAGTTCAGTTTCTTCTAGGGTAAGCTTTGTTGTCCCAGATAGTATCTCAGAAAAGGGTGGAATTGCTTTAGGTTCACTTTCCTCTTTATCTTCCTCAACCTCCCTAGGGGGAGGCTGGCTATCTGGGAGAACCTTCCCAGATCGCAGGTTAATCTCCTAAATCTCCACAGCATAAGTTGGGCATGATGGTTCCCCACTATATACTTGTTGAGCCTGTTTGTTGTTCGGGTTCGGGTTTGGCTGGGCAGGCATTTGGGGTTGCCTTGGTGGAGCAGGAGGCAATGGTTGTGGTTGAGCAGGTGGTGGAGGCAAAAGAGTGGGAGGAGAGTTGTACTGGGGTCTCCACCCCTAATGAGATGCATTCCATTGAGGTTGTGGCTGAGCATAGGATTGAAATGAATGAGCAGCTGGTTGGGCATGATATTGAGATGGATAGGACCAAGGAGGAGGCGTGGACCAGGAAGGATGAGTAGGAGGGCCCCAAGAAGGTATGGAAGTGACTTGGTTGGGGTTGTAGTATGCCTGAGATGTCCCTTGCATCCCCTGCTGGTATGGTCTAGGTCCATGCAGTCTCCTTTGGTTCATGAAATAGAGTGGTTCAGTGGCTCCTTCGGCCCCCTATTATACAACTTTAAGTACAGGAAAGGAAGGGCACTTATCTGTAGAATGATCCTCTTCACAGATTGAACAAACCTCTATAGAGTTCAATGGGAATTCGTTCCTAGGATGCCTCCTGGTGCACCTAGGACAAAAAATGGCCAAAGCCCTCTCTGCTTCCTCTTGATATGCAAGGTATCCATTTGCATGGCAAGAGTCTGCAACATCTCACTCTTGAAGTCTTCCAACATGTTTACAAGTTCACCTTTGATGGATGAATTGGATGAGGAGGTACTGGCTATGGGTTGACTCCCCCTACGTCTCTTTCTTGCTGCTATAGAATGGTTTCTAAAAGCAGTCTTTATGTCCTAATAAGGTAGTTGGTAGATGTCTCCCCCAGCCAGTAGATGAAGGGTGTCTAGAAGGTCTTCCATAATTCCTTTGAGCAGGACCAACTTTAGAGATTTAAGGTCAAGTATGCACCTGGCCCTTTTGTAACTAAGCTGGAACCTCTCTTCATAATCCTCCAAGGATTCATCACTTCGCATGGTCATTCAGAAGATTTCTTCCTTGGTATCTTTTGACCTACAGTAGTCTCGATATTTGTTAGTAAAGGCCTGCTGCATCTGAGCCCAATTTGTGATGCTATTGCCAGGTAACCCCATGAACCAGCGCAATGCTACATCCTTGAGAGTAGAAGGAAATAGTTTCAACTTTTTCTCATCTTCTGCATGGTCATAGGTTTGACAGATGACAGCAAACTCAAACAAGAAGGTGTGAGGATCTTCTGTGGTCAAACCATGGAAGTGAGGTAGGGCTAAGGGACTTATATTCTTCATTTTGGTGTCCCCATTGGTCTCCCGGATGGGAAAGGTACCCTCTATTCTTTCTCCATTCCCCCTAGCATTTATGTTTTCAGCCACTGTCTTGGGAGGGATGTTTTCTTCTTCTTCTTTCCCTATAGGTTCTTCAAAGATCTCTGGTTGTTCACCTAAAGGTTCTTCTTGATCATTGCCACCGAAGAAGAGAGAAGGTTGGCTATGTGATGTAGTGGGGGTGTTGGGCAAGAATTTTCCTGAATTATCTCTGTTCCTACGAGGCATGAAAGGAAATATTTTTGGTTGGTTTTTGTTTCTTTCACTGCTTGTACCTGCAAAACTGAAATTGATTGAACAAACAAATTGCAACTAACTGAAATGAACTTGTTGAAATGAAATTGAAGAAATGTAAAGGAAAGCAAATGAAATGCAGAACTGAAATCAAGGAAATAACTAATCTACTTTTGCTAAAATGGAAATTGCAGAATTGAAGAGGAAAGCAGGGAAATGCAAAAACTTGAAAGAAACAACTATTCTACTTTTGCTGAAATGGAGTTTGTAGAATTGAAAAGGAAAGCAAGGAAATGCAGAAACTGAAAGAAACAACTACTCTACTTTTGCTGAAATAAACTACTTAGCAGAATGTTGCGATAGAAAAATAGAAGAAAGCAGTGATCACAAAATACTTTGACGCTTCCCCGGAAACGACGCCAAAAAGTGGTGAGAACCAGTATTGCAGCAATAATGCTGCAAGTCTTGGGCTTCCTACTTTACTTTTATCAACCCAGTAGTTAGTAACAAACTTGGAAGCGACGATGCTGTATGCACAAGTACTAGTTCTTACTGCAGGCTGTCACTTGGTCAGCTGACGCAAGATCACTAGGATCTCAAGCCAACTTCTATGGATTCCAGAAGAAGATCTATATGTGATGAAAGAAAGGAAAGCTTACTCTACAGAGGCTACTCTACTTGCAGAAAGGAAAAGAAGACTGAAATGTAAAGTAAACCTAGAAAACCCTACTTAACCAGCTAATCCTACTTTTGCAGAAAGAGAGATGAAAAACCATGAAATGAATGCCATTACCTACTCAAGAACTAAACAACATCTACTCAAGCTATTTCTAGAAGTAAATAAGTAAAAAACATCTTTTTGGATTTTTATGTGAAATTGTCATGCATGTAATTTATTTGATTGTGAATGTGGCAACGATTAGGTGGTGATGGAGGGTGGTTTTGGGACTTGATAAGATGTAGGATGGTGTGGATGGGTCCTAGGAGGTCTAAGGTGGCGTTTTGGAGGCTTTTCCCGCAATCGGACTTCAAAAAGAAGCCTACAGGAAAATATACAAGAGGCTGCAAGGGATCTACAGGAGGTCTACAAAAGGTCTACAAGAGGATGCCGAGAGAAGTTTTGGAGGTTTTGAAGGTGTGAGAGTGGGTGGAAAGGGTAGCTGAAGGTTGGGATGATGTGTTAAGGTGCCTAGGGGTCACTAAGGATTGCTAGGAGAGGAAAAGGTGGTCGGGAGAGAGGAAGGAATCCTATGTAAAAAAGCAGAAAACTAAGGCAGATTTGAGGTGAACTTTGGGCGACCTGTAGGGCATAGATCAGGGAGAGAATGTGATGGCTGGTAGGCTGACTTGCTGTGAGAAGATATTTGCTACAAAAGGACATGAAAACCAAACAAGGAGATCAATCAAGCAAGGAAACTAAGTACATCAAAAAAATAGAATTTTGCATCAAGCTAATCTAGATTATGAGCTATGGAAAGAAATGTTGAAAAATGCTAAAATGAGAGAAAGCATGGAAGGAAACTTATTGCAAGATAGAAATGAGCATGGTGGAAGGGATCTAAAGCAAATAATTAACCTTCTAACAAACTGCAGCACTAGAAATCATATGGAGAAGGCAAATCTATGTTTTTTATGGTAGCAAGAGAGTCTTGGCCTCAGTTCATGGTCCCAAATGGAGGAAAGGAGGCCAAGGCTCTATTGATGGCCCTTTTGTATCTTCTTTCTATCACAGTTCAACCTGCTATAGAAAACTCAAATGGAAACAACCTTCTAAATCACCAAAAGCAACCTATTCTTAACCAAGAAAGAAATTTATCTAGCAGCGACTACTTCATAAACTGAAACAAATCATATAAATACAAACAAGAGGAGCTTGGATACTTGGATTGGGCCCTAACCCAAGAGCTTCAGCCCTCTGAGGTAACTCAGTGCTAGCTCAAAAAGGATCTCATCTTTATTATCAAAATAATAATAGGATTACATGAAACTGTCAACAAAAATAAGCTCGAAGTTGAGCAAAGCAATGCTGCAACACAAATTCGAAAATTTGACTAACTTCATAATGAGGCCCTAGGCCTTTCTACTTATATGATTGAAGCTCCCAACAACTTCCTTAAAATCAGGGAGGCTTGGCTCCCAAAACTCGAGATAAACATAAGTTATCCTCCACTTGCTCAGCTGCCTCCTAGTGCATTGATTTGGTTGTTTGTGCTCCGCGATGCATGAAGGAGAATTCGAAGTGGGGAGTCATAAATGAGGGGGATATCCTCCTATAAATCCTCTCCTTTGGCCACTTTGAATTATTTCTGCCAATTTTCCATTAAATCTTTGACTTTGTCTTCAAAATTCAACAAAAATCTGCATTAAACACATATTAGACTCCATGGCAACATAACCAACCCAACTTACTCCATAAGCATAAATATAATAAAAAAACATGCAATAAGTTAAGAGAATGGTTGATTAAACTATGTTAGGAGGAAAAATGAGCCCATATAATTACCCATTTATGGGGCTCATCAAAAGGCATCCAATCAAAGGAACTTATTTACAAAAATCTATTTATGAGAAGGAAATGTTGGCAATACTACATTCACTTAAGAAATGACAACCCTACCTAATGAGAAGACACTTCAAGGTAAAAAAAGATCATGATATTCTTAAATACTTTTTAGAACAAAGATTATCTTTAGAAGAGCAGCAAAAATGGGTCACAAATATGTTGGGTTATGACTTTAAAATCATATACAAAAAAGGGAAGCAAAATGTTGTGGCAGATGCACTCTCAAGAAAGGATGAGGATGTGGAGGCATTTCTTTGTGCAATTTCTATTATCCAACTAGATTGGATAAATGAAGCAAGGGATGAATGGAAGAATGACAAAGAAGTGTACACACTCATTCAAAAGCTACAACAAGATACCAGTATGTCTGATACATTTAGCTAGAACAATGATTTGTTATTGTACAAATATAGCTTATACCTAGGTAAGAATTCCCAACTCAAACAATAGATTATTATGGAATTGCACTCCCTTAGGAGGGCACTTAGGATTTTTAAAAACTTACCACAGGGTTAAGAAGGAATTTTTTTGGGATGGCCTTAAATCGGATATTCAAAAGTTTGTGGCGGAATTTTTGGTTTTCCAACAAAATAAAGTTGAAACAATTAAGACCCCAAGTCTATTACAACCTTTATCCATTCCAAGCCAATGTTGGGAGGAGGTTTTAATGGATTTTATCACAGGTTTACCCAAGTCCGAAGAAAAGAGTGTCATCATGGTGGTAGTTGACAGACTTGCCAAGTATGCACATTTTTGTGCATTATCTCATCCATTTAAAGCCAATACAGTTTCTACTGCATTTATGGAAACAATTCAAAAGCTACATGGAAACCCAAATATTATTGTAAATACCAGAGATCCCATTTTCACTGGAAATTTTTGGACATAATTATTTTCTTGTCTTCGTACTCAGTTAGCTCATAGCTCATCTTATCATCCTGAATATGATGGGAAAACTAAGATAGTAAACAAATGTTTGGAAGGATATCTTTGTTTCTTTGTCTCTGATAAACAGACACAATGGGTGAAATGGTTGCCTCTGGCTGAATGGTGGTACAACACTTCCTTCCATAATACAGAAAAAATGACCCCATTTATGGAACTTTATGGATATCATCCACCATCCATCACATCATATTTAAGAGAAAATTCTAAGGTTCAAGCAGTGGAAGATCACATCGAGCATCAACAACAAGTTCTCCAACTCTTAAATGATAACCTAACTTTGGCGCATAATAGAATGAAACAACAGGTAGATCAACATCGAAACAAAAGAAGTTTTGATGTAGGTGACTGGGTATTCCTATGGCTACAACCATATAAACAAATGTCCCTCAAGCAAGCTAAGAAGGATAATAAATTATCACCAAAGTATTAAAGTCCATACAAGGTGTTGCAAAAGATTAGTACTATGGCATACAAATCGGAGCTTCCTCTAGCTTACAGAGTGCACCAAGTTTTCCATGTTTCATGCTTAAAGAAGGTTGTAGGTGACAAGCTCCTAGTTCAAACAATCTTTCCAAAACTTGGCGAGGAAGGAAAAATCATATTGGAACCATAAGCAGTCACAGAAACAAGAACTTGAGAGCTATGAAATTGATCAATTTCGGAGTATCTCATCAAGTGGAAGAACTTATTCGCTAAAGATTCCACATGGGAGGATGAGAATTTTATACAGAAGCATCCATAACTACTCAAGCGTTGAGGACAACTCTTTTTTGAAGGAGAGGGGCATGTTAGGTACCTATAATACTAGTGATTCCCCCTTTACTATTATCACTATAGCCCTTATTGTTATTATTGTGCCCCTATTGTCCCCATATTTTTATTATTGTGCCCCATAGAAGTACACTATTGTTATTTTTGTGCCATTATATTATTATTGCTATGTCAGCTTTGATTATATTGTGACCCCTTAGACTCCTATATGTAGAAAGGAGGATTTATCATTTGTATCATCAAAGAATTGTTCATTTGTGTAATGTAAAGGAGGTTGCCCCCTCGAAGAGGCTGATTTTGAAGTCATTGATCTATCTTTTCTATCTTTTTGTGAGCTGGTTTCATAACACTTTAAATGGTGTTTCATGTAATTTATTTAAATCTTGTTGTATTGTGATCAAACAAATTAATAATTTGTACCTTGGTTTTACATTTTTTTGGATTCCTCTATAGAGATTTACGACAAAGTTTGGTGGACCTAGATGATCTTTTCAACATATTAAGGTAATTTTCTTTAAACCCTAAGATACATGTTCATTTTTAGTTTTGCAAGACTTAAAAAATGCCATTAGATTTATGTGTGACCTAATTAGTTATATTTTTCGCATGTGCATGTTGGAATGTACATTTAAACCAATTTAATCATTTTACTTTAAAATTTGTTCAGAATATTAACAAACCATAGTATGACACTAATAATCAATTATGAAAAAAATCCAAGAAAACATAAATAATTATATAACATATCACTAAAAAGAGATAGCAAGCATTTATGGAAGCCAAATCTGCACAATGTTTATTAGCTTTTCATTGGCATTGAGAATGTAAAGTCTATTTCTATGATTATTGAGAAGTAGGGAACTTTTATAATTGGATATTTATTCACCTAGTGGATGAGCATCCCTCATGGTCTATAACTTTTACCATCTTTTCCCTATTAAGATATTTCAACAAAGCACACTTCAAGGGCCCCTACAAGAAAAACATCCTAGGATTTTTAGGTCAATTTCACATGATTTGCTTGAGGGAAGTAGAGCCAAGTTTATGATATATTTTTTGGGCTTTTTATGGTTCAAACAAACTCTATTATCGAGTAAATTTTTCTGGTAAATTCTAGATTGCAGAATGAAACAAAATGGGGTAAAAAATAGAAGAAATTTTTATTATTTTTTATTAACAAGGGAAGAAGACTAGTGCCTTGATCTATTATGGGCACATTATAGCAAAATATAGCACCTAGTGAAAAGCCACGCTATATTGAAAAGAGAAAGAGTATATGAAAATGTTGTTCTTACATAAAATGTCTTTGAGGCAATCCAACCTTCTTGTGAAAGACACTACCTTTAAAATGGGTTATGATGAACTCAATGGAAAATGATATGCTAAGTACAGAGTAGAGAACACATCTGACCTTATTGGTTTGCTTTTGTTTTTATCAACATATAGAGCACATACATCATAATCAAATAGAATAAGATGGTATTAATAGCCCGAGATTCAAGAAGAATGGAATTTTGCAATGAATATAACTTGTTCTGAGCCATCAACATAGTGGCCTTCTTTAACTCAAATGCTTCCTGAGTTGACAAAACCACATAGGAGATATGTGCTAGGCGATTATGAGTTGGGTAAAGCTACTCTTAGTAAGTAGTGAACTCAAGCTATTGCTGGCAAGCATTATCAACAAGTTGTTGTACTGATACTTTCTTTATTCAAATGCTTCAGCTTGAGTTTGTGTAAGAGTATCAAGGCCTTACAAAGAAAGACTTTGGTCATCGAGTAATAGTTTATGTTGACCCAATGACAAAGTCATTGCATTGCCAATGTCATCTATTTTATTTTGAATATTGTCTAATTGAGATGATATAGTGCTAGCCATTTTAGTGATTTGCTTTTATATCTGTGAAGTTAATTTTTAAAGGTACCCTATGTCTTGTTCTAATCTTACATAGAAATTTTGAAGATCAACCATACTAGTATCCACAGTCTTTTACATATCAAACTACTGTTCTTGCAACTTAAATTGAGTGCCAATTATCTGATGAGATTGCTCAAAAAAATGGAATTGCAATGATCTATAACATTTGTGATTTTATCTTGTAGAACCTTTGAATTTGAGCTAGTAGTTCTTCTTGACAATCAATAGAGTCTAGGGAATTATGGTTTTCCTTATTGTGCTCCAATTGAGAATCTGGCTACTGCTCTCTTTTATCCAATTTTTTCACTACTCGATGAGCAGATGACTTCAACTCATTCACAACCATTTATGTATCTTTCTTGAATGCATTTCTCTATAAATCATGGAACATAGCTTTTGTACCATATATGCAATAATCTAATATCTAGAACACTGATTTGCAGAATCTGATACTAGCAGAATAACAATAGTGAGTAGGGAGTACTCAACCTGATATGATAATCACAAGTAGAAAAGAGATGAGCTCTGCTTCTTATTGACTTGGTTCTAGAATTCTAATATACTTTAACAACAAGGTAAACAATGTAGCTAATTATATCATTGCTTCATCAATATTAGTATATATAAACCCTCAGTTCAAGTAGATACAAATTCAGTTAATAAACAAAACCAAGAATTTGTATTAAGTTTTTTTTGTTTCATCGTTGAGAAGATATTAATTTCATTTAATAGTTGATCTACTCTATGATAACTCCCAAAATGGATCCCTTTTATAGCAACAAGGTGACCATCAGTAAGCCTCCTAGAATATATAGTCCCACAAGCACTATGTCCACACTTTTTTTTGTAGTAGCAAAGATTTTAGTGGCCTTCTCCAACATCTTATAAGAGAATAGATAAAGCTTCAATTCTTCAGAGTGCATAGGTAGAAGACTTGCAAGTTGGATTCCTCCCTAGACTGTCTAATTCAAAAACTAGATTGCTTATTTTGTCTGTGTAAAGAAAGTGCAATAAGACTTGTTGCCACAAGTGCTGCCAAAGCCCCAAGCCCAACTGCAAGGACTATTCTCTTTGTTGCAGTGTAATCTCTTCGACAGTCTTATCATATGCCTTCTCACCATGATTTTTTCATACTATTACGTATCAATTGCCTTGACAGAACTCATCTCCTTGATAGCCATCTTTAGAAGCACACCTCACATTGTTAGTTACATCTACCACATGTTGATAGACCACATTGGGGTCATAGTGAACATCATCAAAAAGTGCCCATAACACCCAATTCCCACTTATCCCACACTTTTCATCCAAACGGCTCAATATGGGTGTGAGTATCCAACTAATGAAACTCTAGCACTACAACTAGGAGAAGTGAGCAAAGTCATCATCCCCATGGTGCCATATTGTCTCATTCAGAAGGGGATAGAAAAATGCTCTATCAAACATGCACTGCTCATTGCATCTCTGCATATAAGGAATATTGCACTTCAGCAAACAATATGGAAGGTTCTTACAGTTAGAAAACTGGAGAAAGTTGCTCACATAAATTGCATAATTCTTCATGCCTTTGACACTAAATCCCTTTAGGTTTTTAGGATAGTAAGATTGGATAGGATTGATGATGATCCCATCTGATGAGAAACTTCTAGTAAAGGTTGTTCACTTAAAACCTCACAATATTGTTATAGCATTTCAATTTGAATCCATCCAGCTGACAATGCCTTGAATTGATATGGAAAGGATATGGAATTGAGGCATTCCCACAACTTTCACTGTATTTTCCTTCTGCCCTGGGCTATGTTAGAAAACACTCTAATTGAGAAGACCTGAGGAAACCATGAACCCAAAAAGGCCAGAATAAAAAGATAGGAAAGGCTAATATTCATTTGTCTTGAAAGTTACCACATCATTTTAAGGCATGCTAAGACAATATATACTTCCTAGAATAACAAATAAAATACCCATGTATGTTTTGTATATCCACCTAGTTTTGAAGCCTACTATGGGAAGATTTTTCACCTGATATGATGGTAGTGTTCATCCTATGCTCATTAACTACTCTAAACTTCCCCTTTCATCTTCATTACTTCATTCAATTGCAAAGTCTACAATGGTCCGTATCAGATCAACCCAAAAGTAGGACAATCATGGCTCAAAATATATATGCATTCAATTTCTTTGTTCATATTTTTATTTTTTATTTTCCCTATATTTTATGTTGGTTCTCCACAAGACGAGAGGTTGAATAATTGCTTAGACACTATATTAGTCTATCTTTCATAGTGTGCTTGATTAGAACTTCATTTTATGTCCACAACCACTGAGTATATGTCATATATATTTGCTCAGCCTACTACATATCTATCTAAATACCAAAAATGACATTTTGGACATGTCGGTTCAAACCTCTTACATTTGGGTCATGAAGACATGACTAGTGCTTCATTGTCCAATCTTGATAGCTACTGCATATACATCCTAGTCTACAATATACACATTAGGTATATCACCAAGTACTTGAAATGAAATATTTTTTCGCGTGAGCCAAGAGTCCTACATTTCAGTTACTCATTCACAATATAAAATATTAGGAAACCACCACTTTGATACAAGTGCCAACATTCAAGTGTCGCTATGATAATATGTTTGTTTCCACTAGAACCAGGAAGTAGTTACACTGAGGCAGATGGAATTCAAGTCCATATCTCTGCAATCAGTGCAATAAAACATTTATTTTGCACATATTTTTACCAATTTTCCAAATCTTGCAACTCTTTAACAATAACCATGAACCATTCCAATAAAAAAATACAATATAGAACCAAGGAGGGGGTCTTCATTTTTGTCGAAATAGAAATATTACCAACTTGGTGAAAGTTTTCTTTGAAAAAGTTGGAAGAGACTATAATGATTTTGGATCTTCATAAACGTTTATGGTGACTGCTATGTGCCAAATTGTAAATTGATAAGACGCGATAATCGTATGACCTCTTAAGTGGATATTTAATAAGAACAGAGCTATTTTTGAGCTTTGAGCGATTTGAAATAAAATTTAATGTCTGAATATAGAGGCATTTGGTGCTACTTGTGGAGCTGATCCACCCTTTGTTAAACTTGGGGAGAAAACTTTAGAGGGAGGGAGACCATTTGTAATGCCTCAATGCATATTCTTAGTGGAATTTTAACAAACAATTCCCTTGCAAACTCTAATCTCTCATTAGGAATACCACTTCCATTGCAAACTCATATGCAGGTGTTGTCATTGGCAGGTTGCAGGTTCAAACCCCACACCAGCTAGCTTTCGCCAGATTGTATGACCCACCAGTTCGATGTGCATGGTAGTATTCAAGTCAGGTGCCTTCCCATTTTGACTTGAGTTCACTTCTGATAGTGTGTACATTGACTTGCTTGCCTTACTTCAAAGTTCCTAAATGGACACATGAAATTAAAACACTAACAAAGGTGACCCAATATGTCTTCATTCTTACCAAAAACATTTCTATAAAAATATGTAGGGCTTTCTCACCATACCCAACCTAGGAATATGTTGCCATCATTGCATTCCAAGAAACTGCATTCCTTGTAGGCATTGTATCAAATAATTGGTGTGCACTCTCTAAGGTGCCAAACTCGTAATGATTGATGTCCATGAAATTCCATATCACATAACCATTTTATCAAATAGAAGGTGTGCATCATCTATACTCCAACACATTTAATATACATGTCCGCAAGGAAACTCCCAAAAAATACATCCAATTCAAGTTCACTTATGATTATCAAGCCATGTAGATGTCTTCCTTGTTCAATGGAGTGTAAGGTAACAAGCATTGAGGGAACTATTGAAGGTGATATAATTCAGCCTCATTCTAGACCTATGCATTTCATGAAACTGTTGGAGAGATTCCTCACTATAACCATGTTGGCTATAGATCCCAATCAATGTACTCTAAGAGACCACATGTGACTCTTTCCTGGGTTGCCACATGTCCTGCTAATGTAAACATTGACTCTTTGACCTGAATCTTTGACTGATTCTAATTTCCCTATCCGAACTTGGACTTGCATGTGATTTGCACCATTAGCTTCATTTCAATGAGATCTTCAACCTTGTTCCACTTTCGCCTATATTTGAAGACTTTAGATTTAGAGGCCATGCTGGATCCATTTTGGATCACTCCTCCCCACTGGAAGCTTTTGGTCCACCAAAAGTTGGTTTTTAGCTATCGAGCAAGTGAGGATAAAGTTCCTTCACTTGTCCAATTTCTATACATCGTTCTTTACTTGGATTCGTACCTTTGAGTCCAACTCTCAAGTACTCAATATACCCTCTTCACGAAGTTATTATCCTCTTGTCAAGAACTATGTCCTCTCGTAACTCATTAAGATACTCGGGCAACAGATCCTCGATGGAAGGTAACTGACCTTGCTCTTCGGGATCTTCAATCAATGAAGGTTCATACAACCTCAAGTTTTCAACATTAATGACTGAATAGATTTGCATATAAGCTGGTAGATCAAGGCGGAAAGCATTTTCACCAATTTTATCAAGTATTTTGAAAGGACCATATCTTATTGGTTTCAACTTTTTACCTTCCCCTTCTATTCTTTCTTTGCTGATGTACAACTATACTTGATCACCAACTTGAAAACTATGCTCAACTCGATGCTTGTCATGTCATGCCTTATACTTGGCTTGACATCTTTCTAGTTGTTCCTGTACTGCCTGGTGAATTTCTTGGATTTGTTCAATGAGCTTGGTTGCTTGGTTCACATCACTGTGTCCATCAACTACTATGTCTTTACCAAATACCAAAATCCAAGGGAGACTTTGGTATAAAACCAAAACAAGTCTCAAATGGAGATCTCTAAGTAGAAGAATGTTTGGCACGGTTGTAATCATGCTGCACATAACGCAAATGCTCATCCCAAAGCTTGGGATGCTTGCTGCAATATCGTCGAAGCAACTGTATCACTGTCCTGTTGACCAATTTTGTCTAACCATCTGTTTATGGATGAAATTATGTGCTCTTCTTTAACCTGGTGTCCATTAACTCCCATAGGCTTGACCAAACTTTCCCCACAAATTGAGAATCTCGATCAGATACAATAGAAGTGGGTAACTTAAAATGAACCCATACATTTTGAAAGAACAACTTTGCAGTTTGCTCAGCTGTGACCTATTTATTACATGGTATCAAAATACACATCTTACTGAACCTATCCACAACTACATACAAATAATCATGACCTTTTCTAGACTTCGACAATCCCCCAACAAAATCCATGGAAACACTCTCCCAAGGACGAGAAGGAATTGAGAGTGGAGTATACAAGCCTAATTTTATATTACTTGGCTTGCTTGTAGCACACATGGTACATCCTTTGATATATCTAGAAACTGTCTCATGCATTCATGGCCAATAACAGAACCTTTGCAATTGTGCAACTGTTTTACTTACACCAAAATGACCTGATATGAGAGAAGTGCGTGCTTCTCGAATTATGTTAACTCTTTCAGTTTGTGGAATGCATAACTTCCCCAAGTGATATAAGAGTTGGTCCTTTACATAATAATCCAATTCTTCTACCTGCTTGCCATGAATTAAACTTGCATATACATCCTTAAAATCTGTATCTTGAGAATATTGTTCAATGTAACTTTCATGAATTACTGAATTATACTTAAGTATAGTGGATGAATTATGATTGGTCTTGATAACATATTTGCAACCTTATTATATATGCCCTTCTTATATCTGATAACAAGATGAAATTGCTGTAGAAAACCCATCCACTTGTAATGTCTTGATTGTTGCAATTTAATTTGTGAGTGTAAATATTGAAGTGGTTGATGATCTGTGTGTATGATTGTTTCTTTGCCCATTATATAATGTTTCCACTTTTTAACACTCTATACTAATGCATACATTTGTTTATCATATGTAGGATAGTTAAGTACTGCAGAAGTAAATGTTTAAGAATGATAGCATATAGGCTTCCTGTGCTGCATCAACATTGCTCCCATGGCATAGTCACTTGCATCTGTCTCAATCTCAAATGGATGTTGAAGATCTGGTAGTGTTAGTACTGGTTCTGTACTGATCCTTTCTTTCAATGTGTCGAAGGCTTTCTGCTGTTTGCATCCCCACTGAAACACTTGTTTCATACTTGTCAAAGCATGTAAAGGAGCTGCAATTGACGAAAAGTTAGCAATAAACTTTCTCCAATATTGGGCTTCCCCTAAGAAACTTCTAACCTCTATAGTAGATTTGGGTTTAGGCCAATTCACAATGACTTCAACCTTAGAGGGATCTATCTTCAATTCACCACCTCCTACAATATAACCTAAATAATTTAAATATGTCCTGCCAAATTCACATTTTGACAGTTTTACATAGAGATTTTCTCTTTTTAAAATATCTAAAATCTGCTTCACATGCTTCACATGTTCATCCCATGTCTTACTAAAAACAAGAATATCATCTAAATAGACTTTTACAAAATCATCAATAAATGGTCTAAATACATCATTCATGACTCGAATTAACGTAGCACAAGCATTAGTTAAGCCAAAAGGCATAACCAACCATTCATAAAGTCCTTGCTTCGTCTTGAAAGCAGGTTTCCATGCATCCTGTTCTAAAACTCTGATCTGATGGTAGCTACTTCGCAAGTCTAATTTAGAAAAGTAAACTACTTCTTTCAATTGATCTAATAAATCATCTATATGAGGAAGAGGATAACGATTCTTGATCATAATTTTATTTAGTTCTCTAAAATCAATGCACATTCTCCATGAACCGTCTTTCTTTCGCACCAACATAATTGGTGATCCACACGGTGATGTGCTTGGTCGTATAAACCCTTTATCGAGCAACTCCTGTACCTGCTTCTTTATCTTTGCATTCTCTAAAGCTGATAACCTGTACATTCCAATGTTAGGTAGTGGAGCATCTTGCTGAAAATAAATATCATGTGCTATCTCCCGCTTGGGTGGAAGTCCCTTAGGTTCTTGAAACAGAATATCATAATCAGAAACAACTTTAACTAAATCTGCTTTCTATTTAGGATTACAGCCTTGGAATGCATCGAATTTATCAGGATCCTTTGCCTTTACAACCATTAGTAAAAATTGCTTACTTGAATTCACAATTCTTTTCATTTGTCCTGAGTTTATGAGAGAGTAGTTATCTTTAAGTTTATGAGCTCTTACAATATATTCAATTCCATCCTTAGTGAGTTGATACTTATTTTCATCTCGATAGAAGATAGCTTTTCTATCATACAAGTATGGACTTCCTAAAAAAATGCCACATATATCCAATGGGACTATGTCTAACTCAACCTCATCTACAAATGTTGATCCAATAGCAAATCGAATTTTACATTGTCTCGTAACTTGTAGCTTTGTTTTATCACACACCCAACCTAATGGATATGTATTCTTATGAGGTTTTGTTTCTAGACCCAACTTCTTTACAATTGTTTCAGAAATCAAATTTACTTGTGACCCACTATCAAATAAAGTATCAATTTTATTGTGCTTGGAAATGACTCTAATATGAAATAGCTCGTTTCCTTTCCTCTCATTACTTTCATTATCAACAAAATGTGAAGAATTACTTGTAGATGCTTCAAAATCTTTACCTTTTATACATGTGGTTGTAACTGTTGTTTTGTCACCTGAGTTTGACCCCAAGTCCTTTTGAATAGCAGCAACATTCTTTCGCTCTTTACCCCTGAACTTCTTACGTTTCAATTCTGGATGCAAAGACTAGCAATGTGCCTCATCGTGTCCTTCCTTCTTAGAATGAGTGCATGAAGGTTTATCCTTCTTTACAATATTTGTTTTCCTCTCCTTCCATTTCAGTTTCTTCTTTCCTTTATTCTTGTTCTCAAAAGATTTGAATGATTTCCCAACATCTGGGTTTACATTTTTACCTCTAGCCTCTAGATGAGTTGCTTGGACTGATACATCATCTAAGCTAGTGGGATTAAACATAAGTATAGTATGCTTCAAATAACTATGAAGACCACCTAAATATTTTAACAATGTCTCTGGTGAGTCCAATGATATGCCTAATGTTAAAGCTCTCTTACGAAATTCCTGAGTATAACTCTGTACACTTTGACCCTTCAATTGACGTAGTGTTTACCAACTCATCATTGCTTGCTGCATGTAAGCCAAAGGATAAAATTTCTTTTTAATGGCAGAAACAAATTCATTCCAAGTTGAAATGATTTTACCATGTTTTTGAAGATCTTCTTGTGTCTTGCCTTCCCACCATACAAGTGCAATTCCTCCAAGATGAAGGCTAGCCAGCTGGATCTTCTTTCTTTCTGAATCAACTTTCTGCACCCTGCAATATACATCAATTTGCCTTATCCAATTATCAAGCTTTTCTGCATTAAGTTCTCCATCATAAATTGGAAAATCAAAATTTACATCTAATTTGATCAAAGAGGTTTTCTTTTTCTTCTTCTTAGAAGAGCTAGTTTTATGAGAAGAGGATGATGATGATGATGATGAAGGAGATGGTGGAGGAGGCATTCCTCCTTTTCCTTTATCTTCTTTATCTAGAGGGGCAAAAAGAAAAGGTTCCTTCGTTCCTTTGTCTAGTTTAGGTGATGAAGTACCTTCACCTTTACCCTTTTTGAACTCATTATACATCTCTTCCACCATGGTGCGTATTGTCATGAAACCATCTAAGAATTGGGATTCTGATCCCAGTGAAGCTTCATCTTCCATCCTTCTCTATGAAAAGACCCTTCCAATCTCTGGATTCGCCTCAACAAGTTCTCCTTCACCTTGTCCGAGCCTTAACCTAGTCAACATTCAAATCTCTACACAAACTTGTCAAACCTTAAAAACCTTAATCTTTGATACCACTTGATTTGAAATTGATAAAGGTATTACAGACTTATGTGTGGAGTTTTCTATATTACTTAGTGCAATGGATCGAAAAGATTACGAATAACACAGACAATTAAACAATTAGAAAACATAATTGAAACACATCAACACAACCAAAATTGATAAAGGAGTTCACCAGAATTCCTGGCTACATCTCCTGGTCCTAGCTTCCAGTGCTGACCTCTATATTATGTCTTCAAAATGGTTGTTACATGTGTGAGCTCAACACAAAAATGGAACTCACCATTGAGTTTCGCTCGAATCCTCGAGTCAAAATGAGTATAAACACGACCGTACTGGTCACCCTAACCTCTAGACCCCCTGGAACGGTTCCAAAATACATACCTCTCAACTTTATATGTTACTGTGTTTTTATAACACTTTTTAGTTACAATTTGCATTAAACGTGGAAAACAATATGTTTATAATAGAAACAAACTATAAACGAAAGGAATGGCAGGCGCGGGGTGGACCCCAACTGTCTGGCCTTTCCCCGGTGTTGATCTCGAGATAGGACAATCCGACGCCTATCGTGTCCTATTTGTCAACGGCTCTAGACGTTCCACACCATTGATCTATCCTCTTAAATCCGACGGTTTATGCTTAGCCTGATCACCAAACAGTTTGCTCAATCTCCACCATTCAATCAACTATCTTCGATCCAACGGTTAATAGCCATATTGCATGAGCCACTTGCACGAGGATTACCTGCCCAATAAAGCGGTTTTTCTCTCCTGCGGCGTGCTACATGTCGACTGATAAATGGAATCGGGTGATCCCAGTCTAAAACTGCTTCCTGCCTTGAGGGCACACGATAAACCATTTACTGCCCTCCTGTCAGAACTCAAAGAGTTTAGCTCCTTTTTCATAAATATATTGGGTCTGTTCTCCTAGATAACTTTCTTGCATGTTTCGACGCGATATGCGTCGATCTCCTTTGATCAGATGATCTCCGCTCTTGACCGTTGTTCCTCATCACCTAAGGACTGAACCAATCTCCAACTGCCACATCATTTGCTGCGCTAATATCATCAGGAACCTGTGACTCTTTCCCGGGTTGCCACATGTCCTATTGACGTAGACATTGATTCTTTGACCTGAATCTTTGACTGGTTCTAATTTCCCTATCTAAACTCAGACTTGCATGCGATTTGCACCATTAGCTTTGTTTCAATGAGCTCTTCAACCTTGTTCCACTTTCACCTATATTTGAAGACTTTAGATTTAGAGGCCATGTTGGATCCATTTTGGATCACTTGACATGGTTGATATAACATTAAATTTTAGGCCACTTTTATTTTAAGTCAAAGATTTTATTGATTAAAAGGATGTTCATATTTTAATTGGCTTACTTGGAGTTTGATTTAAAAAAGTTTTGTAAATTCCACGTGGATATTATTTTTTCAGGGTGAGCTCTTTGCACTAGTAAGGTCAGATGAGTCCTAGAACATAGGTATACAACAAGCGCATATTTGGCCTTTGTTGTGTATATGTTATTATTTATATCATTGATGGATGGTTATTGATTGATGTAAAGTAGAGGATGGGAAGGTCCTGCCAATTTTCTTGACAAAACAAAATTAAATGGAGTGGTAGAATTTTGTTTTAAAGGCTAAGCCAGAAATCAGTACTTGAAAGGTAGAACTTGAGAATAGAAAGCTATCTGATCTGGATCTAGAGACACAACAGAACCTGGAAAAAAAATGATGGTATTGATGAGTCTTCCCTGCAAATAAGCTCTAACTATTAGACCACTGCCCAAATTTTAGTTATCTGCAATGGCAATAGTGACTCTAGCTTTATTTGTATGAATAGCAACTTTGTCCATTGTCTTGTTCATTTCTTATGAATGATTTTTATTTTCAAACTCCAACTAGTTTGTTGTTAGACTAATTGAAGCTTTGATGACAAACATATAGTTTTCAAAGCTCTTTTCTAAATCTATTTTCTTGAGAAAACTTGTCTTTTTACTTTAGGTATTGTAGATTGCTATTGTGTGACATATGATATGATATAATTGCCTCGATAAATAGACAAAAGTGTTGTGCAACGTAGTCTGATTTAAATCTAAAGAAACAAAATTTCCAAATACAAAGTTTATTAATTAAGAAAATCTTTTAGACTTATTAGGTAAGTTATGACTATAGTTCGTTAGGGGATTTTGCGTACGCTGATATTGTGTTGTCTCTTTGGTTTCTATCAGGTAACAATGGTTAATAAGGAATGTGTTCTTGAGCATCAAGCACACATCTTATTCTACTATCGACATGGATCTCCATGGTTTTTCAGGCATGGAAACAAAAACACAGATGTCAGTGGGATCTCCAAAGTTCGTGTTGGATGAATTTAATACTAGTGATGATTTTGATTCCTTGTCAGATAAATAATCTCGCAAGTCAAATTCAAATAAACAAAAGTAGCTCAAGAATGAAGGTGAAGCTATTGTTTTCTGTCCAAGTCAATTTTTTTTATTTGTTGGTTGCTGTTGTGTTTTGAGTGCGAACTTGTGAAATTCCAAATTGCATGTTGGTTTATATGAAGGGGGGATATATATATATATATATATATATATATATATATATATATATAGATATATATATATATATATATATATATATATATATATATATATATATATATATATATATATATAGATATATAATTTTATCCTATGTTGTTCATGGTTTCTGGAGATCCATGTTACATTTTCATAGAAGTTTAGATATCATTCAGGTATCTAAACACCCAACAACAACAACATTGCTATTTTTATTTCACTCAACCTATAACATATTGCATCTGTCTTCATCAATGCTCTTCTTCCATATGCTATCCACTTATGACATTTCCTTTGCAATATTTGGTGCATTTTTTAGTTATAGGTCATTTATAGGTTATAAATGTCTTCAGAGTTTCACTTCTAATTGAGTATTCAACTTAACATATTGATTCTCTTATACGTAACTATTTTTCCCTCCACCCACATTTCATAACTTCCATAACCATTAGGTAGGGACCTGCAGATTTGATGTTGCTTTGCTTGTTTAATAAAAGATTTCTGAGACTTTAATTTATTGAAAGTTGTATACTTTACAATTTATGAAGTTTCAAGGTCTAATTTTTAAAAGTATACTTCTTTAAAGGGTGCTAACTCAATGGAAGAGCATCTGCTTTACAAGCAAGAGGTTGGTGGTTTGATTCCATCGTGCCCTGATATCCATTTGGAATAGTGATGATCAATTTTTGGTGATGGAGGCTCTTTTTCCCATCACCAATGAGCTTATGGTGACATTTTTCGACCCTCACCAATATATGAAATGGTGACAGTCAATGAACGCCACCATATATACGCATCAATAGTGACGACCATGAAAGGTCTGTAACCATAAATTGTTGTTGTTGATATGAAATGGTGAAGGTCGCTTTCCGTCATTATAGTCATTATTTGACGGACCTTGAATGTCACCATAACACCTATACTTTTGGAATTGCAGATTTTGGTGATGGTCAACGAACGTCACCATATATATGCACCAATAGTGATGACCATGAAAGATCCATCATAATAAATCATTGTGGTTCATATGAAATGATGATGGCCACTATCCATCATTATAATCGATATTCATGACGAACCTTGAATGTCACCATAACACCTATACTTTTGGCGACACCACCTTTGGTGACGTTTAGTTTTTGGAGACCGAAGCTATGGCCCGCCACCATTGCTCATATGAAATGGTGACGGTCACTACCCATCATTATAAATCATTATTGGTGATGGACTTTGAATATCACCAAAACACCTGTACTTTTGGCAACGTTCAATTTTTGGTGACAAAGCCTATGAGCTTATGGTGACATTTTTCGCCCCTCACCAATGTCCTTTTTTCTTGTAGTGAACCCATACAAATAATTTTTTAACCCGCATATCAGTTCTTTCTTACCCTTCAACGCAAACCCTTCACATTGTTTCATGTAGAACTCTTCTTCCAGATCCCTATGAAGAAATGTTGTCTTCACATCCATCTGTTCTACCTAAAAATCAAAAGAAGAAACAACATATAAAAGTAAACTAATAGAAGCTACCTTGGTAATAGGAGAAAAAATATCCCCAACATCAATTCCTGACACCTAGGAATAACCTTTTGCTACCAAACGAGCTTTGTATTTATCCACCTTGCCTTATGTATTCATCTTCTTCTTAAACACCCATTTTATTCCAATGGGTTTCCTTCGATCCAAAAACTCCACCACATCCCAAGCCTCATTTTTGTCCAAAGATGCCATTTCATCAACCATGGCCTCTTTCCAGAGTTCACCATCCTCAGAATCTACTGTCTCCCTGGCAGTTCTGGGATCATCATCAATAATGGATAAAGAAAAATTTGAACAAAAAACAGATGGAATATAGCTTTTTGACTGGCTTCTTTCTCAAACTGATCTTCTCACAGCTAGAGTTTGTGTCTCTTCATCTTCTTATTCTTGTTCTATTGTAGAGTCTGATTCTTCCTTATTTAGCTCAAACTCTATCTTCTCATATTCCTTTGGTAGGACTTCATATTTAATAACATCTTTCACCTCTCTAAACACCACATCTCAGTTGTACACAACCTTCCTTGTTTCTAGGTTCCAAATCTTATAACCTTTTAAACCATCCTTATACCCAATAAAGATGCTCCTTTCAGATTTACTATCCAATTTGGTTCTTTTCTCCTTTGGAACATGTACATATGCATCACAACCAAATACCCTCAAATTTGAAAGAGAAGGTTTCTTACCAATCCATACCTCATATGGAGTCTTATCCTCCAACGCTGATGAAGGTGATCTATTAACTAGGTAACATATTGTTGCACAAAAATTGTCACTTTGACATTCTGCAATCAATATGAGTCTATCACCACTCATACATTCCTCCTTTGCAAGTCTTAAACCTCAATTCTTCATATCAAGCCTTGAAAATAAGAGAAAGACCTTAAAAATCTCTAAAATTCTGGTTTCGCACTTTCTCTTAGCATTACCTACCGTACCGCACCCATTGGTCATGTTCCTTGCGCACCTGACCGCTCTGTCTCTGTGTTATGGGTGAGAACCCCTGTAAAAGTTAAAAAGGCGAAAGTACATTCTTAAAAACTCACTTTGAGTCATTTCTGGAAGCTTCTAGAGGGAATCTTGAGCTGTCAAGTTCGCTCCTTGAGGGTTCATGCATCCCATTCCTTAAGGAGCTAACCCCTTGATGTGAGGAGCTTATCCCTTTGAAGGAGGACTCTATCCCTTCAATGGTGGACCTGTAACCTCCTTCCCTTGCACTATCAAATGAAGCATTGGGCTGGTTACTTGAAAGGTTGAAAGCTGAATATTTTTGAGGGTAAATGCTGTTGGAACTTAGTCTTCCTAATTGAGCTTTTGAGACGAAATATTACATACCTTTTGATCTCATTTGGAGGAGAGTGAGGCTTGTCAAAGTAGAGGAGATTCCTGTTTGGACCCTAGGAAGAGTTTGTACAACATCATGGCACCAAGGTTGTAAAGTTCTTCTATTTCAAAGTTAATACAATCAAGTTTATTTTTCTCAATAAGCTATGTCTTATGGTTTATTTCATAGATTCCTTGATCACTATGATGAACATGATTTATTATATTAGCTATGCAGGTGTTCTTTGATGTGTGCTTGTTTGTGATTGCAGGTTATTGAAAGGAAACTCTTGAAGCTATTGGAGCATGGCTACCACAAACTAGCGTTGCACTTAAGGTAGGGTCTAAAACACCTCTTAGTTTTTATTAATGAATTGCCATATGTTTAGAGAAAAGTAGATTTTCTTGTCCTGCTTGTTGCTAGATATCAGTTGATACTAGGGAGATTGGTCTTGTCTGCAAGAACGATTTATCCGGCCAACAAATTGGTGACTCCGCTGGGGACTGGATTTGATTGTTTAAATTTTCCTTTGTCTTTGACTTAAGAAACTTGATTTTTGTTTCTGGTTTTTGCTTGATGTGTGTGGGATTGGGTAGTTTTTAGGTCCTGGATTGTTTTTTTTTTTTTAGAAATTTTTACGAGGACCGCACGTTCTGTTTGTAATACAGTGCGGAGAGGTCTGCACTGTTACTTTACTGCACAGAGCGGTACCGCATCTGGTTTTACTGGAAACTTGCGAACCCTGTCAAAATTTTTGAAAAACCTAAAATATTTTCGTCTAGTCAAGTTTAGGATTCTTAGCATCTACCCAGATCTCTATTTTTCTATCAAAAAGCCTTGTTTATGAGTTTCTTTCAGCAAATTCTTCATCTCATCAATCTCCATTAAGTTAATTGGGTGTTTTGAGTCTCTTTTTTGAGAAATTCTTAATTTGATTTCCTTTGGTCATTGCTTTGGAGGTTTGTCTAAATTGTGTATGAGTGTTAATCGCCTTTGATTGTTTTTATTTTTTGATCTTTGGAACTCTCACCCAATTTTCTTGACTTGCACTTGATTGGTTCTTAGATTACATTAGAATCATCTTGTGTTTGAGAATTCTCTTGCATAGATCAAATTTGCATAGTTAAAATTCTCATTTTCAGAATATGAATGTGAATTGTGCATAGATTACAATTGCATAGTTTACATTCTAAAAAATCAATCGTAGATTTAGATCAGTTTTCTTTGATTTGAAGGTACATATTTTTATGCTTGTTTTTAACACACAAAAATAAAAATAAAAACTGTTTTGGAATTGATTTGCATTAGTTTTTCTTTATGAAATTAGTGCATTAGTGAATTTGTTATATTTTCTCTTAATGATCAATTTTTTGCATTGTTGGAAGTGAATGGAAACTCTCTCCTTACTTTAGTTAGGATTCATTGAATTGAAAAGATTACATTATCATATTCGATTGCATTCAGTTTTGGGTCGGGTCATAACACCATTGGTTTCATATCCATTTACCCTTTTGAGTAATAATAGCCTAAATAACACAATGCTTAATTAAAATTAATCTAGTAATTTTTGCATTTTTAGGGCTCTTTCCACCAATCTAGCTTAGGCTAGTGTCTTGGAATAGGTTTTAGTTAACTCTCCAAGACAATAAAACAAACAAGTAGTCGATCTTGCGGTAGGAAATAAATCCAATTGTAATTGATATAATTTGGGAAGCTCCTCTTAAAGGAGTCAATCACGAGATCATATCTGAACCTTTGAGAATCATAATCAAGTCTGTCTCATTGGGAAAGATAGCAGATTTGCACGTATTAAAAACGGTAAACCTCGGATTAACCATTGTTGAGGAGCCTGGGGTCACTTGTTGGTAAACCTTGGATATATCATGTCGAGGAGCCTTCAAGGGGATTGAGCTTTGTTACTCTGACCTTGCGCGTATATCGGATCGTACACTGTTCCCCAAGTTGTATTTGTTATTGTTGGTAACCTCAGTGACCATAATCTTAAGATTCTTTCCTAAGATGACGGTTGTTAGCACCTAAATCTGCCTTAGGCTGAGGGAAGGCAAAATTCAGGGTAACCACAAACCACGCTCAGTTTGGTAGCTAGCCCTACCAGAACAGGAGAGGGCTCTCTCCGGGTCACACTCAGGAAAATGAACAAGAGGGTCTG
Source organism: Pinus tabuliformis (assembly GCA_031772625.1). NCBI lineage: Eukaryota > Viridiplantae > Streptophyta > Pinopsida > Pinales > Pinaceae > Pinus > Pinus tabuliformis. The sequence goes on from CM062806.1 coordinate 777,359,617, forward strand.
AGATGACTCAAAAATGAATACTGATTTTAGGCTAGGTAAATAAATATGATAGAGGTATTTTGATGAATGACTGAGTTTTCTGGGATGTGTGGGACCAAGGAACATCATGAGTAGAGAATTTAACTCAAAGACGTAGATTATTTGGTGAGGCAAGATAGGTAGAAAGTCTAGCAATTAGATTTGAAATAATATGAAGTGGAGAGATTGTTTAAGAGTGTGAAAAGGGCATAAATACATGAATCCTTTTCAATAGAGGAAAACATAGAACGTGAAAACTATCCCAAGGCAGAGCAGTACACTGAATTATACCTTTTCTTACTTAGAAAGCTTCACTGGAAATGAATATGAATGAAAATATGAAACATAACGAAATACATATGAAACATAAAGAAAATACATTTGCTAAAATCATGCCACAGGAATCTCATGAACCAGAGCTGCAACCTTCCATTAATTCTCTGTCAAAATGTACAGTGAGTGATTGGGTTTCTCTCCCACAGTTTCCCAGAAATTCAACCCTTTACAAAATGACTCTCAATACAATAAATAAGCTTTGCCATGAGAAATTTGATCAACCCAGGAAATTAAGAGCCAACCATCAGCAGTTACATTTAATTTTCTATGAGGACCAATTAGAAAAAAAAGCAAACATGAGCGTAGATTTTTTGGGTGGTTGTTCGCCTTCATTTGGCCACTTGGATAGAAGCCGAAAATGTTTTTTAAACTTTGCCTTTGATGCCGGGAAAAATGTATTGTAAATGAGCGGGCCCACTTGGAGAAAATTGCAAATCGAAATTTCACGGAGCGAGAGTGATTTTGGCCTTTGGGTCTCTGTGCGCCGCGCCAAAAACTGTATGCGTCGCGCCACTTTGGAGCTGGTTTTGAGGCACCTTCTGAAGTCCAAATTGAGCCCAAGTGTGCTTGTTGGAAATCCCTGCCTGTCTACTTTCCAACCCAAGTAAAATTTCTAAATTTGGTGCCCATTTGCCCCTCCAAAACTGCAATCTCCCAAGACTGCTTCATGTGTGTCAAAATAGGGGCAGAGAGGTCACTTTTTGGGTGTTTTTGACCTCCAGAGGACTCAAAACTGGCCCAAACTTCTTGGCCATGCACCAATAGTCATGATTTTCCATGGAAAATTCAAAATGGTAAACTTTTGGTCATTTGGAGCTCCCTAGCGAAAGCGCGCGCCAGGTGGCGCGGCGCACAAGGAGAAAAACCCTGTTTTTTGCACAAAAATTTACAAAAATACCAAAAATGCCCCAAATTTCTTGAAATTTGGGCTGGAGCTTCCTTATCAAGTGTTATGCTGGGCTAAAGAGGCTTTGGCCAATATCTAAAGTCGATCGAGCTCCCTTTGCCTCTTTTTCTTCTTGATTGCCTTCCTCAATTTCACCTTCAAATTCCTGATTCAGGCCTTGCACAGTTTGTTTCGCGCCATGTAGTGGAAAGCCATGTGTCTCAGAAATGCATGGTCCTTGTCATCCTTGTCCAGCAGCCTCTCTAAGTGCATGTTAACTCTCTCGAGATTGGCCTCCCGATCCTCATTAATCTCTTGCTCCAATGACGTGAGCTCAACTCTTCTCCTTTGTGCAGCTTGGCGATGCTCACGAATGTTTTGTAGCTCCATGATTGCTTGCTGATCCTCAAGCTGTTTGTTCCTCTGCTCCAGATATTTCATGTTCCATTTGGCTCTTTCCAAATCAAGGGACAAGGCTTGAATCTCTGTTTGCTTCTCCTGGATGATCTCTTTAAGTTGTGCACTTTGCGGATCTGTATCTGTATCATCATCATGAAGGAGAACGAATTCGGTCTCTCATTCACCTAATGGCCCCTCATCATGCATTGGCTCCTTACCTCTGTCCTGTACCTGTAGTTCTGATGTAGGAAACTAGGCCCCTTCCACCCCGGGTGGAGATAACACTCGCTTTGCTGCTGCAAACAAATGTCTAGCACCCCTCTGATATGTGACGAATACCGGCACACTGGCAGTCTCATGGTGCTCATACTGATGATAAGGTTCCCCTGTCTCAAATCTAGTCTCTGGAGGTCCCTGTGAAGCTCGGAAGAAGTCAGAGAGATGAAATCGTCCCAAGTGATACCCTGTAGATCAAGCTGATGCACCACCAAAACCTTGATGAGAGCAAAATGATAAACACTGTTAAGTTGCTGCTGAGGGGTTTTATGTTGTATAAAGGTGGTCATCCTCTCCATATTCTGGCAAATGAAATACGGTATGTTCATCATTCGTACCCTGGTGAAATGCATGAGCAACCTGATATGATAAGCATAAAGATGAGAGAATCGTCCTTCACAGCTGAAGTATTTCATAATCAATCTCATTAGTGGAGCATATTCATATTTCAGATACCGGAATGGAAAGACTCTTTTGAGCTGCCTCAAGAAAGTGGTTTTAATATATGGCTCATAATGATGCCGATCAATCTTCTGCTTCTTGTTCCATGGTTCTCCAATGTTTGGTATGTCGGTTGCTAATGAGACAGATTCTGGTGTAAGTGTGAAGGTGACACCAGCTAAAGTAGCTTGATCTCCATGTAAGTGCATCACGAATAGACGAGCCAGCTCATGATGAAATTGAACACTAGCCACCTTTTGACAAAACTCAAAGCATGACTGACGCTGGAAACATGACATAGCAAGAGGGCAGGCCTGCAATTCTGTAAGGGTGGTCGGTTCTTCTCTAACATGTCTGCCACTTTTGTGAGGCCTTCGGGGAGCCTGTTCTTCCGAGGATGAGTCGCTTTGGGTTTCCATTTCATAGTCCGATGCATGTTCAGATGCCATGACTGCTGTTTTTCCACTGCCTTAGAGAAAAAGATGCTGATGATAAAACTATGTTTGGACTGCTTTTGTGATGTGTTGAAATCTGCCACCAAGGGGAAAAATGCAACAATGGACTGTTAGGAAGGGGAATAATATGAAGGGATTAGGGACTATGAGGAGGAATTTTATTTAGGGACATGTAGGGGGTTTAGGAAATTTTATATGGGGTAGGGTTTGGGGTGTTAGGAAATTTTATATGGGGTAGGGTTTGGGGTTTTACCTTTGACAAATGAGTGGAGGGGATAGGGAATAGGAGTTTAGTAGCATTTTAGGATAGGGAAAAATGGGAAAATTGGAATAGGGAAGAAGGGAATGAGGGAAATAAGGAAAAATGAAATGGAGGAGGAATCTTGGCGCCAACACAATGAATTTGCAACCCTAACAACATTTGTTTTGATGACTTTAAGTGGTAGGGTTTAAGAGTTTTTGTGCAACCATAAGCAGCCATAAACCATCATCATACTAACATAAAAATGGATGAAACACTGAGAGATCAACCCCACCTGGCAAATTCAAGGGATTGAAAGGCAATTTGTTGCAATTCTGAGCAAAATCAGGCTTTTATGTGTATGCGCCGCGCAGCATACCCAGTGTGCTGCGTCGTTTGAGTGCGCCGCACCCGTGTTATTTAACACTATGTGGTCGCACCCAGTGCACCGCGCTCCCTCAGTGCGTCGCGCCACTCCACCTGTGCATCGTGCCACTCCACCTGTGCATCGCGCCACTCCACCTGTGCGCCGCGCTCCAACCTTTAACACAGTCACGGCCTTTCAAACTGCAGTTTGTTCTTCAACCTCCAAATTCGACTTTGCTATAAGATTTCATGAATGTAACTTGATACAAATGATTTATATACTTGGAGAAATATCTTGCAAGAGTTGGATTTGATTTTTTCTTTCTCCAAAACCCATTTTGTAATGTTTTCACTTTGGCACTTTTTCACAATTAATACAACTTTGCTTTTCACACTTCCTTTTGATTTCTTTGACTAAAATGATGAAATTTTTGGCAATTTTTTGCAGGGGTAGCCGACATGGAATTTGGCTAAGGAGACCAGGGCTGCGCTTGGATAAATCCACTGAGAAACTTTTGAAAATTATTACAAATGACAAACTGTTGACTTTTCTTCAAAACAGAGATTTGAAGAACAGTCGTAATCTATCAACATGACGATGAAAATATTTGAATCACAACTTTATAGGAGCCTCCCTCTGGCCTTGCTGGCTTTATTGGACATTGTTTGAAGACCAAATGACTAATCCCTAGACTTAATGACTGAAATGACTCTTGTCCATTAAAATATCAAACATTGACTGTCATGGACTTTAATACACATTGATGAAAAGACCTAAGCCAGTAGGTACAAGACATGAGGGGAATGAATGATAAGGCCCTTCCGTTAGATTATGGCATGCCCCCTAGCGGAATGTAGCTGAGTGAATGGAGCGAGACACCTAAAAATGAAATGCAGAAAGAGTTTTGGTCTCTGACGGAGGACTGACAAGACTGACTCTAACAATGGTGAAGGATGGGTCTCACTGTACCTAGAGCAGACGTCAACTAGACTCACTTGGACTCTCTGGGGGGTTCTCTTCACTCGAGATGGTTTTGTGAAGAAACTTGTGCCAGTCTGTTTCATTAAGCAGGTTGTCGGGGTAACTATTCCAACCGCTATTTCTGTATTGAATTCTATGATGTTGGATTTCATCACCAACTAGTGTTTTCGGTACAGAAAGTTACTGTTTGTGTGTGGTTTGACTCCTAGATTCGATAGCGCGTGTTAATTTGTTTGTTTTTACTTTTAGAGACCATAGGTGTGAATTGTGAATTTTAATTGTTAGGTGTGAATTGTGAATTGTTAATTTTAGTTTTAAATTTTTAATAAAACTCACTGAAGTTGAATATAATGGCAACTGTTCCAGAATTTACCAACCAACGAACCCCTCTTAACGAGAATCCTAGTACTTTTCCTTGCTTTGGAAATGTTGATCCTCCTTATATGGCTACTTTGTCATTACTGGATTTACAATAGGTTTACTGATATGGTTATTTTCAACTTCATTGGCCCCAAATACTCCAATTGTTCCACCTCAACCAAATGCTTCACCTCAACAGAGTCCACCATCTCAACATCACCAACCTTCTGTTGACCCTTTACCTTCTTCACCTAATATTTCTTCCTCCATTTATTCTTCTTTGCTTGGTAAAAGCCTTGACGCTAGTAACCAGGTGGCTAAGAAGAAAAATAAAGGGAAGAAGAAGAAGAAGAAGAAGCAAGATAAGAAAGAAGTCAACCAACCAACCATGGCTGTAAGTGTTAGTTGTGTTGAGGAAACCTCCAACATGCATCGTAAACCCAAATACCCTTGCAGGCTTTGTAAGGGTGACCACTTCCTTATCAAATGTCCTGGTATTCCAAAGGTTTTGGAAGTATGGTTAGAAACATCTCATCAAGTTTCCATTGATCCATCAACCAATGATAGTCAGGTTCTTGGGAAAAAGGGTAAATTTAGGTTTCCTTTTAAGTTATGCAAAGGGAGTCATCAAACTCACATTTTCCCTCACATGGATGAAGCCTCAAAATTGTTGGAAAACCTTACTGTTCCATAGCAAGAATTTCCAACTGGTTACCGTAAACTTTCTCCCAACCTACCATCAACTGACGGAGTGATTGATCTAATTTCAAGTAAAGTCGATCCCATTTTTCCATTGGAGAGTGAAACTCATATCACTTAGGTAGATGATCCATTAGTTTATCAAGTGGTCGATTCAATTTCACATTCGGTTGATCCCACTCTCCCTTTAGAGAGTGAACTTCATACTGCTCAGGTTCTTCTTGTTACATCAGATTCTTCTACGCCCGGGGGCATTTCACCTGTTTCTATAGAACCCCCTCCAAGTACTGAGGTCTTTTCCTTTGATTGGAATACACTGATAGAACCTTGTCTTCCTTCCTCCATCCCTTTCCAAATCATTGTCAAGGCTGGTGGTAGGGACATACACCGCACACAGGTAGATGAAGGTGCTTCTGTTAGTATTTTATCCTCAACTGCTTGGAAAACTTTGGGTTCCCCTTAGCTTGTGCCTATTACGCAGAATCTGAAAGCTTTTAACAAAACCATTAGTGAACCTTTAGGGATACTTCCTAATTTTCTATTACCTTGGAAGGTAAAACTGTCTATATTGATCTTATGGTAGTTCTAGGTCCCTTGGATTTCAGTTTACTCCTTGGGCGCGACTATGTTTATGCAATAAAAGCTGTCATATCGACACTCTTTCGCATGATGTCTTTCCCTCACAATGGAAATATTGTGACTGTAGACCAGCTTTCGTTGTCTAGTCTTGTTTCAACTACCAATAATATGACACCCCTAAATGTTCCTGATTCTAAAGTGGTATCTATCCTGCCACGGGTTAATTATGTGGCAACTGGTCCCATGTTTTCAGTTACCGATGTAAGTGAGCCTCTCACTGTTTGCTCATCTTCCTTTGATTTAGATCCGGTAATTGACATGGAAAACTCTATGGGATTTCTTGAACGTGATGTTCTTATCCCTCTTGAGTCCCTTGAAATGTGTTCCTTCCAGAGAACTATTCTTCATTCTAATGAAGACCTCTTGGAAGCCATGATCAAGGTGTGTCCATTGACATGTCTTTCTTCCAGTTGGAAGCCATAATCAGTAGATTCAAGGAAAGTTCCTGTTACTGAGTCAACCTCATTAAAAAATGAATCAGGTTCGAGGAGAGTTCTTGTTACTGAGTCAACCTCGTTAAAAAATGAATCAGGTATGAGGACAGTTCTTTTCCTGTGTCAACCTCATTTAAAAAAAAAATGAATCAGTAGGTTATATAGGTAGATTTTAGAAAGTAGACTCGAGGAAAGTTCCTGTTACTGAGTCAACCTCGTTAAAAAATGAATCAGGTTCGAGGAAAGTTCTTGTTACTGAGTCAACCTCGTTAAAAAATGAATCAGGTATGAGGACAGTTCTTTTCCTGTGTCAACCTCATTTTAAAAAAAATGAATCAGTAGGTTATATAGGTAGATTGTAGAAAGTAGACTCGAGGAAATTTCCTGTTACTGAGTCAACCTCGTTAAAAAATGAATCAGGTATGAGGACAGTTCTTTTCCTGTGTCAACCTCATTAAAAAAAAAATGAATCAGTAGGTTATATAGGTATATTGTAGAGAGTAGACGTGAGGATAGTTTGTTCCCGTCTCAACCTCAATTAAAAAATGAAACTGGATGTCGCGAGGATAGTTTCTTCCTATATCAACCTCGTTAAAAAATGAAACTAGGGTGCGAGCATAGTTCCTTGTCTTGTGTCAAGTTCATTAAAAAACGAAACAAGAAGATTGGAGCATAGTTCCTTGTGTTGTGTCAAGCTCGTGAAAAAATGAAACAAGGAGTCATGAGCATAGTTCCTTATCTTGTGTCAAGCTCGTTAAAACATGAAACAAGGATTTTGAGGATAGTTCTTTTCTTGTGTCAACCTCATTAAAAAATGAAACAACTCCCGTTTCGAGTCGAGTCTTTTCAGGATCTTGAAAGTAAACCTTCATTCCATCCACCTGGTTGAATGCAATGAAGCTTGGGGGGCATGTACCTTGATTTGCGTCATTAAGCTGGGGGCATGCGAACTTACAACAAGCATAGTTTTTCGTTTCAAGCTTGTGTAAACATGAAACCGAATCCAAGCAAAGTTCTCTATGGTTCAAGCTTGTGTAAAAATGAACCCATACCCATTTTACATCTCGTGATCGCCGTTTTTATCCGCTAGATGAGCCTTGGTTGTTTTCATTCCATCGCCCCCGTCTCTTTGGCTAATCATACGCTTTCACTTGGTTGTTTTTCCTTTCCTGAGGGACCACAGTTATGAGTGGTTTTGTTAGCCAGCCTCTTGACCATTACATGTTTTGAGCAGTTCCACCATTTCCGGAACCAGTTGCTACCCATTATACCACTCGTTCCTCTAGGACGAATCCTCTTTAAGCTCTTTTCTGACTCGTAAAATATGAAAAGATTGCCGAGTTTTTGTTTTTAAACTCGTTAAAACGGAATTAAAAGGACGGTCCACTTACAGATCTTTTTTGACCGTATAAACATGAAAAGATTGCTGGACTTTTGTTGTTTCAAGTTCGATATTGGTAATAAAACAATGTGTTTTCGATCGCTTTTTTACTTTTTCAGATTGAAGGCACTAATTATGAAAATCACTCCTTGATCGCAATGATCAAGCGGTTCTCTCAAGTATCATTTTATACATTTTCGGTCTTGGGGGACACAAATTTACGAAAAAGGACAACCATGGAGTTTTCTTAAGTTTTTCTTCTAACTCCCTAAAATTGAAAAACACCGAGTTTCTCCTATACTGGACTCGTTAAAATTTAACAGTAAAGGACATATTCAATTTCAAACAGGAACGGACCACTCCTTCATAGGGTTCGAATTTTAAACTAAGTTGGATTCATTTGAAGGATGAGCTTATAATCAAGCAAATGTTATCCTCCTCAAGCTTATAAAAAATAAAGAGGTACTTGCTAGAAATGGTGGGGGAAAAGAGAGAAAAATGAACCTGTTTGTTATACTTTGTTTTTAGAAAAGCAGTTAACCGCTCTTGAACACGACACTTTTTGTTCACCTGGGTTGGGAAATCCTTTGCCTAACAGCTAATCAAACCATATTGAAAGTCTTCAGCCAGTTTCTGGGTATTAGCTTTGGGTCAATTGTCACCAAACCATCTGCAGTGTCGTTATGTGTTCAAGAGGTCAGTTCAAATTAACCATTCATTTGCAAAATATCTGTCATCCATTTTGACCATCCCTGAGTTAGTCCTTGCCAAATATATTTCTTCAAAACTTGATCTATGATTTCGTGTTGTGGGCTTGCCTACGACGGATCGCTTTCTATCGACTCCAACTCATTATCTAGAAAGATGATCTAGAAATCATCAGTACCTTGGAATCTGCATGCCTCAATGGCAGGTTTCTCGCCTTTGACAACAGGTTGCATCATTGACCTTCGATCAAAGGATTCTGTGACGTGTTTGACATCGACTCATTGTTGGAAATAATACTGAGGGGGGGGGGAATCAGTATTATCTAGCAATTTACCAAATCTTCCTTATTTGATCTTTTGAAATATTCTCGCATATCAGTACCATAAAATAATGAGCATGAATAAAGAAAATAGACAGTCACACCAAAGAACACAAGATGTAAGGTGGAAACCCAATGCGGGAGAAAAACCACCTGCTGCAATAATGTCTCTATCTTCTTTCAAGAAATTCTTTTTACAATGATTTTGTACTGGTGCAGTCCTTTACCAGCACGCAGGCTGCAACCTGCAAAGAGCTACAACTCTTTTTTGTTTTCCAGACTTCTCCTGGAAGGGAGCTACAACCCCCTACTTCTTTTTCAAAATGATCAACAAGTATACAACAGATACAGTCTACTACAGATATCAGATCAGTAATTACAGAAACAACCCAGAACACCTTATGAACAGAAATATACAGTTAACAGATCATCTTGAGACAGGGACGCATATTTTCTTTCTGTGGCCTGCGACTGGACGCAGTATACCTTATGCTGTTCTGCGTGCAGACGCACTGTTACTTTTGCTTGTCTGCGACCGACGCACACATCAACACTATCGCGCCGCGTCTTTTGCTTCAGAGACGCACCCAATACCACAGTCGCGCCGCGTCCTTCGCTTCAGAGACGCACCTGATCCTTTACTGTACTGCGTCCCGGCGCACTTTCCCTTCACTGAATCTGCGTCCTTTTAGATATAGAAGATAAGAGGACTTCAGAACCAACCCAAACACTCAGATCCACAGATCTGATCATGCGCCATATAGATCGTAGTCCATTAGAAGATTTACCCTTAAAGATAAGGACTAGATCACACCAAGAGATGATCAACCAAGATGATGCTTAATCCAAATGAACTCCTTTGCTTTATATAGGCAAGCTTCTCCCCAAAGCATGGAACAATACCACGAGCCGACACCATAGAAACACGCAACCGTCGGCTAGATACCACACAAGAAGCCCCCACGAGCTTTTCTCTACCTTGAAATGTGTGCACTGGGCGGACGCACCTTCTGAACGGCTGGCCAGCGTCCCTGGACGCGGGTTCTGTATGGAATACCTGCGGGGACGCACTTGCTGAACAAAATTTCCTGCGTCCTTCTTGATTTACCATCTGAAAGAGTTTGCCATCAAGTACAACACCTGAATCATAATGCCAACAAACTCCCCCTTTGGACTTGATGGCAACCACATAATCTTCAGCTTCATCATTCTCCCCCTTTGACATCAAGAGCAAAGGGTATGCTCCCCCTATGCTCATGCTTCTCCAGATTTGTAACCAGAAATCCATCATGAAGGAGACAGAGACATATTGCAGCTATTTCCAAGATCTCCTTCTCCATAATGCCAACAATGCATTATGTGCTCCCCCTGAGCCTATACCATCAATAGGAAGATGGTCAACAGTGAGATGATGCATCAACAACCCCCAGCTTTTGCCTGAGGTATTCAAAAGTGTCCCTGGGCAACGGTTTGGTGAAAATATCAGCAACTTGTTCCTTAGAAGGAACATACTCCAACTTGACCTTCTGTTCAAGTACTTGTTCCCGGAGAAAATGGTACTTGATTGGTATGTGCTTGGTTTTTGAATGCATAACCGGATTCTTTGAGATGCTGATTGCACTTGTGTTGTCACATAAGATAGGAATAGGAGGTGTACAAGTGATTTGATAATCCTGCAAAGTCTGCATCATCCAAAGAAGTTGGGTGCAACAAGATGCAGCCGCAACATATTCCGCTTCAGCTGTAGACAAGGCAATTGAACTCTGTTTCTTGCTGAACCAAGAGACCAGTCTAGAACCCATAAAGAATGCACCACCACTTGTGCTTTTCCTGTCATCCACGCTTCCGGCCCAATCTGCATCTGTATAAGCATGAAGAGTGAGATCTGTATCTCTAGGATACCATAGGCCATAATTTTGAGTCCCTTGAAGATATTTGAAGATTCTCTTTACTGCTTGAAGATGAGTCTCCTTTGGATTTGCCTGAAACCTTCCAACTATTCCAACTGCATGCATGATGTCTGGTCGGGTACCTGTCAAATATAGTAGACTTCCAATCATAGATCTGTAGGTTGGTTGATGAACTGCTGCAGATTCGTCATTTGCACTGAGACTACATCCTGTAACCATGGGTGTACATACTGGTTTTGCATCTTCCATGCCATATTTCTTCAAAATCTGCTTGAGATACTTGGTTTGAGATAAAAGGATTCCTCCTTTCTTTTGTTGGATTTGCAAACCAAGAAAGTATGTCAGTTCTCCTAGCAAGGACATCTCAAATTCTTTCTGCATGACTGAGGCAAAGCTTTGACTCATAGCTTCTTCATTACTGCCAAAAATAATGTCATCTACATACACAACAAGTATTAGTAATTTGTCATTTTCAACTTTTATATAAAGATTGCTATCTGCTGAACCTTTTGAAAAACCTTGTTGATGAAGATATTTGTCCAACCGGTAGTACCAAGCCCTTGGAGCTTGTTTGAGACCATAGAGAGCCTTTTTTAATCGGCATACAAGATTTGGATCGTTTCCAAGAATGAAACCATCTGGCTGTTCAATGTACACTTCTTCATCCAAGTCTCCATTCAGAAAAGCTGATTTCACATCCATTTGAAATACTTTGAAGTTCTGACAACTTGAGAGAGCAAGAAACATTCGGATGGCCTCAAGTCTTGCAACAGGAGCAAAAGTTTCTTCAAAGTCTATTCCTTCTTGCTGTGCATACCCTTTACAAACAAGTCTGGCTTTGTTTCTAATTACTTCTCCATTTTCATTCAATTTATTTTTGAAAACCCATTTTGTTCCGATAACATTCTTATCCTTTGGTCTAGGAACCAGCTCCCAAGTATTGTTCTTTTCGATTTGCTCAAGTTCTTCATCCATTGCTTTCACCCAACATTCATCTTTGCATGCTTCTTTCACATTTTGTGGTTCAGTAGAGGAGAGTAATGCCAAATAACTTGAAGCTTCTGCAACTGTTCTTCTAGTTTGTATACCTGCTTCCTTTTGTCCCATGATCTGAGATTCTGGATGGTTCTTTTGAACATATCTGGATGGAGTCTTTTCTTCTATTCTTGTTCTTTCTTCTGCTTCTTCGTGAGGTCCGTCTTGAAATTGTTCTTGCGGTTCTTCTTCTTCATCATTCTGTCTTTGAGGGTAGCTTTCATCTTCTTCAATGTCTTCACGATGTATTTGCCTAGGAATGTATCCTTTCTCATCAACCACTACATCAATGCTTTCAACAATTCTGCCAAGTCTTTTATTGTAGCATTTGTATGCTTTGCTATGTGGAGAGTAGCCAAGAAGAATTCCTTCATCTGCTCTAGGATCAAGTTTGCCAAGCTGCTCCTCAGTATTTTTGATATAGCATTTGCTCCCAAAGATTTTGAAGTGCTTTACTGAAGGAGTTTTACCACTCCAGAGCTCATGAGGAGTTTGAGTGCTGTTCACTCGGACATTTGTCTTGTTGAGAATAATAACTGCCGCATGTGCAGCTTCACCCCAGAAGGTTGCAGGAGTTCCTGATTCATCAAGCATAGCACGAGCCATTTGCTGGACTGTTCTGTTCATTCTTTCCACTACTCCATTTTGCTGAGGAGTTCTAGCTGTAGAAAATTCTCTCCTTATTCCATGTTCATCACAGAAATCGAAAAATTCATTTGAAGTAAATTCTCCACCTCTGTCGGATCTGAGGCACTTAATCTTGTGACCTGATTCATTTTCAGCCAAGGCTTTGAAGGATTTGAATTTTTCGAAAGCTTCATCTTTGTGCTTCATAAGTCCTAACCAAACAAACCTGGAGAAATCGTCAATAAATAATATCAAGTATTCCTCTCCTCTAGGTGTTCTTTTTCTGAATGGTCCACATACATCTGTATGTACTAGCTCAAGAGGCATACTGGCTGATCCTTCTTTCTCTGGAAAGTTAGTTCTAGTCTGTTTTCCAAACTGACATGATCTGCACATGGTGTTGTCAGGAATTTTGATATCTGGAAGATCGCGAACTGCCTGATATTTGCAAGCTTTCCTTATTTGCGAGAAGCTTAGATGTCCCAATCTTCGATGCCATAACCAGTGCTCTTCATCCTTGCTTAAATAGCATTGTTGTTGTTCTTCATCAAAAATGTATAGATTATTTGAAGTTCTTTTTCCTTTGAGAACTGTTTTACCTGTATCAAGATCACGAACAAGACATCCATTTGATCTGAATATAACCTCGGTTCTTTGATCACACATCTGGCTTACACTTAGAAGATTATGCTTTAGTCCATCAACAAACAAAACATTTCCAGCCTTAACATCTTCTTTTAAAGGAGCAATACCTTTTCCTTTTATAGTTGCAGGAGTATCATTTCCAAAAGAGACTTTCTTTCCCTTTTCTAAATTAGAATAAGATTCAAGTTTTTCTTTATCACCTGTCATGTGCTTTGAACATCCACTGTCAATGTACCATAGATTTTCTTGTCCTTCTGCATAGAATGCTATCCCACATCTTTCTGTTTGAGGTTCCTTTATTTTCCATGTTTTGGTGCCTGAGGTTTGTTCCCTTTTTTGTTCTTGTACCTTTCTTTCCGGAAACCTGCTTCTACATTCAACATCTTCATGTCCAAAATTATTGCAAATAGAGCATTCAACTTCATTTTCAAGAGCTGAAAAATTGTTATAGGTCCTTTTTGTATTCCCTGTCATGCTTCTTTGTTTTTGAGCTTCCCTAGTCATGATTGTTTTATACGCAACACATTGGGCTGCTTTGTGACCAAAGTTATGGCAAGAAAAGCATTGTCCATTGAAGAAGTTTCTGCGATTATTGAATCTACCAGCCGACTGATTGTAATTTCTATTTTCATCTATTCTTGAACCAAATTGAGAAGGTTTTACCTGTGGCTGGTTGTGGCTTTTGTTCACCCTTAAGCTGGATTGCCCCTGATAGTTTGAAGTTTGTCCCTGCTTTACCTGATGATCTTCCTTGTGTTCTTGCTCATTTCTTCTTGCTGCATCAAGATAACTTTTTGAAGTGGAAGCTTGAGAAGTTTCTCCATTGTAGCCCAGACCTGTCTTATTTAGAGGAGATCGCTGCACACTGATAATCTCATTCAACGTTTCAGATCCTTTGACAAACTTGAGATTAATAGTTTTTGTTTTCTCAATTTCTTTTCTAAGACCAACAATTTCACCTTCTAATTTTTCAAGATGTTTTTCCTTTTCATCAATCTGAAATTGTAGAGTATCAATAATCATGTTCTTTTCTTCTATACATCTCTTGAGTCTAGTAATTTCATCATAAAGGTTATCCACATCTATAGCATCCTCATAATTATCATCTTCAAATGCCATTAACAATCTATATTTGTTACCTTGTTCATCTTCATCACTGTTTGATAAGCCATCGCTATCTTCATGGGTGTAGTAGCTTTTCTTATTTGTACCCTGTTTCTTGTTCCATCTAACTGGTTCCTTTCCTTTATCCTTATAAGAGCATTTTGCAGCATAATGACCTACTCTTCCACAAGCAAAACATTTGAAAGGTAGCTTACCTCTGAACCTTCCAGAACCCCTTTGAAGATTTCTGACAAAGTTTGATTCTTCTTCCTCTTCTTCTGGAACATGACATGCTTCATAGTGATCTTCTTTGCCTGATGCTTTAAAAGCAGCTTCCCTTCTGTCTGATGGACCTCCCTTTCTCATTTCATAAGCAGTTAGAATTCCATGCAGCTGAGACATAGTGAGAACACGGAGATTTTCCTTTTCTTCTACTGCAGATACTTTAGATTCAAACTTGGGAGATAAAGATCTTAGAATCTTTTGAACTACTATAGTCTCTTTTATTTCTTCACCCAAATTTTTCATACAATTAACAATCTCATCTACTCGAAGAAAATAATTAGCCACACTTTCATCATTATACATCTTGAGAGTCTCATATTGAATCCTGAGAGTTTGAAGTTTAGCTTCTTTTACCTGTTCATCTCCTTCATAGCTAGTGATCATTTTGTCCCATATCTCTTTTGCTGATTTGAAGTGCATGACCTTCATGAACTCTGTTTGAGATATACTTCCTAATAGAGTACTGACTGCTTTTGCATTTGTTTCATACTGCTTTTTCTCAGCTAGATCTGTAGGAGTAACTGAAGGAAAGGCATAGCCTGATTCTACAATGTTCCAAACTTCTGTACCAAGAGATTGAAGATATGCAGTAACTCTTACCTTCCAATAATTGAAGTTTGTTCCATCGAAGACGGGTGGCCTGATTGATGCTTCTCTCTCGTAGTTGCTCATGATGAACGATCTACCTTCAAGCGATCAAGCTGTTCTGAAGGACCTGCTCTGATACCAATTGTTGGAAATAATACTGAGGGGGGGGGGAATCAGTATTATCTAGCAATTTACCAAATCTTCCTTATTTGATCTTTTGAAATATTCTCGCATATCAGTACCATAAAATAATGAGCATGAATAAAGAAAATAGACAGTCACACCAAAGAACACAAGATGTAAGGTGGAAACCCAATGCGGGAGAAAAACCACCTGCTGCAATAATGTCTCTATCTTCTTTCAAGAAATTCTTTTTACAATGATTTTGTACTGGTGCAGTCCTTTACCAGCACGCAGGCTGCAACCTGCAAAGAGCTACAACTCTTTTTTGTTTTCCAGACTTCTCCTGGAAGGGAGCTACAACCCCCTACTTCTTTTTCAAAATGATCAACAAGTATACAACAGATACAGTCTACTACAGATATCAGATCAGTAATTACAGAAACAACCCAGAACACCTTATGAACAGAAATATACAGTTAACAGATCATCTTGAGACAGGGACGCATATTTTCTTTCTGTGGCCTGCGACTGGACGCAGTATACCTTATGCTGTTCTGCGTGCAGACGCACTGTTACTTTTGCTTGTCTGCGACCGACGCACACATCAACACTATCGCGCCGCGTCTTTTGCTTCAGAGACGCACCCAATACCACAGTCGCGCCGCGTCCTTCGCTTCAGAGACGCACCTGATCCTTTACTGTACTGCGTCCCGGCGCACTTTCCCTTCACTGAATCTGCGTCCTTTTAGATATAGAAGATAAGAGGACTTCAGAACCAACCCAAACACTCAGATCCACAGATCTGATCATGCGCCATATAGATCGTAGTCCATTAGAAGATTTACCCTTAAAGATAAGGACTAGATCACACCAAGAGATGATCAACCAAGATGATGCTTAATCCAAATGAACTTCTTTGCTTTATATAGGCAAGCTTCTCCCCAAAGCATGGAACAATACCACGAGCCGACACCATAGAAACACGCAACCGTCGGCTAGATACCACACAAGAAGCCCCCACGAGCTTTTCTCTACCTTGAAATGTGTGCACTGGGCGGACGCACCTTCTGAACGGCTGGCCAGCGTCCCTGGACGCGGGTTCTGTATGGAATACCTGCGGGGACGCACTTGCTGAACAAAATTTCCTGCGTCCTTCTTGATTTACCATCTGAAAGAGTTTGCCATCAAGTACAACACCTGAATCATAATGCCAACACTCATTTATTCACATTTCATGGATTGTACTGAGTACTTTGAGGGCCATTGACATTACTGGTGGTTCCTCTCACACTTGTTAACAGTTTACATCATTGACTAGTAATCAAGTGGTTTCTACCATGTTCGACTTCGACACGTTCATTCACATGGATAGAATCGTACTAGTTCGAGAAACAGAAATCAAGATCCTGGATCTAGTTTCCACCATCCAGGCTGCGAGGAATTTTGTTATTCATTATACAATGGACTATTCATAAACAGATGGTTGCACCCATACTGTGTCTACATATGTCTATACTTGTGATGTATTACGAAATCATTCCTGTATCAGAGCAGTTTAGATAGTTTCTAGTCAGTTTTGATCTGAGTATGGGAATGCCTACCTCAGCGATGATATGTTCATATATATATATATATATATATATATATATATATATATATATATATATATATATATATTGCATTGAATGTTTTTACAGGTTCCGACCGGGGTATCCACAGGAAGATCCTTGAAATGATAAAGTACTTCACTCTTCTTAGATGACAAAACCATCCTCATCTATTACAAACTTCGCACATTAGGGGCAATCTGTTGCACAAAAATTGTCACTTTGACATTCTACAATCAATATGAGTCTATCACCACTCATACATTCCTCCTTTGCAAGTCTTAAACCTCAGTTCTTCATATCAAGCCTTGAAAATAAGAGAAAGACCTTAAAAATCTCTAAAATTCTAGTTTCGCACTTTCTCTTAGCATTACCTGCGGTACTGCACCCATTGGTCATGTCCCCTACGCACCTGACTGCTCTGTCTCTATGTTATGGGTGCGAACCCCTGTAAAAGTTAAAAAGGCGCAAGTACATTCTTAAAAACTCACTTTGAGTCATTTCTAGAAGCTTCTAGAGGGAATCTTGAGCTAGCAAGTTCGCTCCTTGAGGGTTCATGCATCCCATTCCTTAAGGAGCTAACCCCTTGATGTGAGGAGCTTATCCCTTTGAAGGAGGACTCTATCCCTTCAATGGTGGACCTGTAACCTCCTTCCCTTGCACTATAAAATGAAGCATTGGGCTGGTTACTTGAAAGGTTGAAAGCTGAATATTTTTGAGGGTAAATGTTGCTAGAACTTAGTCTTCCTAATTGAGCTTTTGAGAGGAAAGATTACATACCTTTTGATCTCATTTGGAGGAGAGTGAGGCTTGTCAAAGTAGAGGAGATTCCTGTTTGGACCCTAGGAAGAGCTTGTACAGCATCAAGGCACCAAGGTTGTAAAGTTCTTCTATTTCAAAGTTAATACAATCAAGTTTATTTTTCTCAATAAGCTGTGTCTTATGGTTTATTTCATAGATTCCTTGATCACTATGATGAACATGATTTATTATATTAGCTATGCAGGTGTTCTTTGATGTGTGCTTGTTTGTGATTGCAGGTTATTAAAAGGAAACTCTTGAAGCTGTTGGAGCATGGCTGCCACAAACTAGCATTGCACTTAAGGTAGGGTCTAAAACACCTCTTAGTTTTTATTAATGAATCACCATATGTTTAGAGAAAAGTAGATTTTCTTGTCCTGCTTGTTGCTAGATATCAGTTGATACTAGGGAGATCAGTCTTGTCCGCAAGAATGATTTATCCGGCCAACACATGTAGTCTCCACCACCTCTACCCAGAATTCCTGTCCTAGCCTGGCACCACTGAGCATGATTATTTCCTTTTCCATCAACTTCATTTTCATTCTTTCTTAAACTCCATTTTTTTAGGTGTGTATGGAGTAGTCTTCTGTCGTGTTATACCACACTTCTTACAGAACTCTTCAAATTCCTTCTTGCAGAACTCTTGACCATTATCTGTCCTCGACACCTTTATCTTCTTCTCTATCTGGTTTTCCACCAAAGCCTTGAATTCTTTAAACCTGTCAAAGACTTCAGATTTCTTCTTGAGGAAATATATCCATGTATTCCTTGAGAAGTCATCTATAAATGATACATAGTACACAGACTTACCCAGTGATGGAATCGACATAGGTCTAAACACATCACTGTGCACAAGCTCTAATATCCCTTGTAACATCCTCCTCCCACATTTACCGAAGTAACCGTCCAACTAGGGTAAACATGTGATGAGAGGCTACTATGGTTGGATTTGACCTCCTATGTGACCTTAATAAAGTGGAGTTGACGGAAAAATAACACACAAACCTTCCACATTAGCTACAAGGCCCTTGAAAACCATGCCAAAACTTCAAGCATCTTGCCTCTAGGTCCCATTGAAGTTTTGATCAACTTAACCCCTAGTTGCTCTCATGTTGTGGGCATGACATCATCCAAGGATCTCCAGTCGCTCTCACAGGATTACCTGGCAGCGTACAAATACTCTTTTTGTCAGTGCTATGCCAGCGTCCCTGGTAATTAAGCCACTTTTTTAGGCCCAAAGCCCAGGTCACTGCCTAGAATTACATGACATATTTAGAATCATAAAATAACAAGGAAACAATGATGCTAGAATAATTAATTAAACAAGTCCTCAATCAGACCTCTACTAGCCATGACAGGCATTTTGTCAAATATATCACAAACATGTAATCTACAGGTCTAATCAATAGAGTTAAGCATAAGGATCTCATACTGATCTGATAATCGCTAAGAACCATTGTTCCCTCATGTCATTTGCTACATTACCATCTATTATTTCATAGATACATTGTCCATTCATTTACAAGTTAAAACATGCTGAGAGCCTATTAACGGTGCTGGACCCTTCAAAATTCAGGGGATCTCCTCGGTATGAAGTCCTAACTAGACCTCACACCATTTGGTGTAGGAGTCCCATCTGGTATGATGGCCCAGTTGCCATTACCTTAAAGGTTTTCCTTAGCTCTTTCTTGTTAGCACATGAGAGTGGTCTGCTTTGTCTTTGAACAACAAGGTTCGCGTGCCTAGTGAGTGCTTAGTGTTACTTGTGTCAAGGTTCTTTCACTGCAGAGGGAGAGGGTGGAAGTTAGTCTCAAGTTGAAAGGGAATAGTCCCAACTCTCTCAGAGACACACAACACAACATGACATGCACAACTTCCGACGGAGTAGTCCACACAGATGTGGCAGTCACAAACACATAGTGAATGAATAACATGTACAACACCCAACAGAATAGTCCACATGAGTGCGATGCTCGTTATAACAAGTTTATGAGAATGGTTTTGTCGAGTGTCTGGCGGAATATTCCACATGGGTGAGACAACCTTAACAACTTATACAACACATTTCATAAGCATATGTATTAGAACAACCAAAATAGTTCAACTATCTTAATACAGGTTAAAACAACATGCATTACAAGTGTCCAAATAATAGTCTTACAAAAAAATACAATACATGTGTGAAAACATGCTAGTTTGTTATCAGGCTTTTGAATTTAGTGAAGGTTCCAAGACACATCAGTACACCATTACATCATTAACCCTGATAGTGGGGTGTTGGAGCCACTGCTCGCTCCTCAAAGAAAAGACTACAGACTCTCAAGGCTATATGGGAGGAGCCAAGGTGAAAATTCTTTTGCATGTACAAATGAGGGGTATATATAGCCAAGGGTGAACCTGACCCTTGTGACTTTTCGACTTCCCTCATGCCTGTTTGACTTGCATGACTCTTCAACTTTACATGTGGGTCTCTTGGACTTCCACGTTACATTACATTGATTACAACAGTATGGCCCACAATATTGATGTGTCTGAGTTGAATCATGACATAACTCGACATGACAGAGCTGGTATGTTCATGCTACTGGTGGTGTCCATGTCGAGCTATAGTGCTGCTAAGTGATGAATGTGCTCTTGGTGTATCATAGATTCACCTCAACATGGAAAGGTGTGCAGAGTCTTCGATGGTATTGGTGTTCGCTTGATGTTGCACGTGCATGTCTCTCCTTCACTTGTACTTGGCATGCTCCATGTGTTCATCCGTTCACGAACAAGTCTCCTATCATGCGCTCCATGTTCATCCTGTTTGTCATTGTGCCATGTCTCATCCATGTACCTGTATCTTCAATCACTCATGACAAGACAACATCAAATCTAGAAATCTCCTAGTCTACAATGATGCATTATATTTCATTTTTGGATGCATGTGACCACGAGAGAGGACAAGGCTCTGAAACTGCATAGAGCACATTTCAGGTCGGGATGCGGGCTCCAAGCATTGTTAATGAAAATTGTGCAGAGGTCACTCGGAGGCTAAGATGGGCAGTCCGGACCAGTAGTGACTATCTACGAGATCTAGCTCAGCTGGAGGGAAGATTTGCACAATTTTTCCAGGGAGACAGTGCAGGAAACAGGGGAACACTAACAGTGAAACTGCGCAGATTCTTCGGGGAGGCTGGCAGCAGGATATAGGAACTTGCTGGACAAAACAACATAGAGCTGGGAGGATGGCCTGCATGACATCCCTGCGTAGTTTTTAGCCTGAACGGGATGATGGGTAGCTTGGAGACATCCCATGAAAACTACGTAGTTTTCAGGAGGAGCAGTAGGTCGGCTGATAGGGTGACTGGCTGGAAAAACTGCACAAATTTAGAGGACAGTGTAGTGACAGGAAGCGGGTGTATATCTGACATGTCTACACAATTTCCTTAGTCAGCAGAGGTGGGCATGATTGGCAGCTTCTGTGCAATGTTTTGGAGGAGTGAGGCCCGGGGTCATTGCCTGGTCAACTCTCCAGTTGACCAGTTGGAGGCTTGATGGATTTGCTTGCGGGAAACATGGATTGAGATGGATTTCTGAGAAAATTTTGCATTGGGTGACAGTCAGTCAGGTCAACTCTAGGATTGTGCAGTGCGGACTACCTGGGAGGCAGCCTCAAGCTCTGCACAATTTTGCGCAACAGTACGTGATGACTGAGAGCTGAGATTGGGCAGTGCAGCTCAGTGAAGGTACGACTGTTGGAGGCTGGTCTAGTCGACAGAGTTTCAAAAAAATGACTAAGTGTTGTGAACGAGTGACTTCATACATGCATGAACTAGCGAACACACACTCAACATGACTTGACGACAAGACACCTCGAACCATCAAGACAAAATACACTTAGTGTGACTGACCGACGGGTGCGAGCGACAAGCGTGACACTTGTGATAGATCATTGAATGACCACGAAGACACTTGCATGACATTGCATCCAACTCTGTGTTTGAGTGCGATGGACACTTACATAGAGAATAAAACTTGTACACACAAAGACGACCGTGAACATAGCCAGAACATGATTGCAAGAATGACATTGTGACCAACATGCTAAAAGATGTCCGGTGAACGGTCAAGCGAAGAGGGTGTGAAGACTCAACATGAGCTCATGTGATGAGTCTGAGTGCTTGCAAACATCAAGGAAAAATCCAAGGAAGGCTTCGAAATTGGATGCAGGCAAAAATTTTGGAGGGTGTTGCAGTTGCTGCAAGACTTGGCAAAACATTGGTTGAATACGAGCTTCTCTGTTTTGGTCCATTGACAGCACAGGGCCTTAGTATTTCAGGGAGTATCGAGTCATTGTGTAGGTTAATTTAGCTTCCCCACTTACCCCATGGATAGACATGGTTCACCTTTCGCCAACTCAGTCAAACACAACAACAAGTTTCAACTTGATCACAATGTTTCGAAATCGGGAAGGGTAGTTTGGCTCGCGAGTTAAAAATTTTAGAATATAAGTTTTCATCTTTGGTGTTACTCCACTGCTAGCAGGCCTAGATAGTACACCAATGGAGTACGCAGGAACACACACATTTCTCCACTGCCAGTGAGCCTGGTCATTACCCTGATGGAGTTGCATGCTTCACCTCTCCATGCAGGAAGCCTTTATCTTCTTTCGCCTTTGTATCTTTTTTTAGAGGACTATGCATAGGTACTTATTTATTTTTGGGGAAGAAGAGGGATCCCGACTTATTGAGAGTAGAAGAGGTTGTTCCTTCAGAGAATCATGTAAGACCTCTGACATAGGTTTGCTCATTTAGATTTTCCCCTTCTCCGTTTCTACTATTTGGATGAGCTTGAACACATAGAGCAGAAGGTTGAGTACATGCATGGGGTTTCTTAGTGTGGACACAGGTTCATGGATGGACCCAAACTCCCCTTACAGACAACTCACATTTTCTGTCAAGACTTCATTGGCCAAAGGTTATAACCAAGAACAAAGAAGAAGAACATAGGATTGGACAAGTGTTGCAGTGTCTCTTTGGATCTCAGCCACATCCTCATTCAAAATCCAAAACTTAGTAGAGGGAAACACTTATTTACAAAACCAAAAATAGCATGAAACTAAGAAAATCAAACAAAATGAAACAAAAATAGTAAGAAACGTGAAAAGAAAATAAGCAGTAAACAGACTATGTACATGGCGCAGGGCACGACCCCATCTTATTGAACATAGTGTTTAAGATCTTGGTCATTGATAGGAAGGTTGTGAATCCTCCCATCAAGTGATTGCAGACAATATATGTGTGGTATGAGCTTCTCCTGAACCAGTGTCAGACTATTAGGTTTCACTACCGAAACCTGGTTGTATCTTGAAAGACCATTAAGTGGAGACAACATTCTTGCTCCAGATACTGCATATAGCATAGGTTCCATTGACGGCACGGGGTAGTTGTTTTTGTCCTGGGAGCGGTTTAAATTTTGGAAATCAATGCATAAGAAGATTCCCCCGAATTTCTTACGTACAGAACTTAAATTAGAAACCCATGTAAAATGACAAACTTTGTAAGTGATTTGAGCATCCAACAACTTACTCAGTTCTTTTTGTATAAGGGGTTCAAGCGACAGGTGTACTTTCCTCAGTTTTGCTGCAATGGCTTGACCCCTTCTTTGATTGGGATCACGTGTTAGATTATTCACACGTCATATGTACTGAGACCATCATATGCCCACACAGACACATCCCGATACTGTTTGAACAAGCGGACAAAAACTTGTCACTCCTGCGGTGTGCAACACGTACTGAGACTGATGAACTTCGAATCATGGTTTGTTCCTAGATTGATCTATTCGTTCATCATGGTGGAACTGTGGGTTTTGCTATTTCTTGACCCTTGAAAGAGGTTCTACAAGTCATAGAGCCTTTTGAGAGAAACCACACCCTTGGGGATGAGGTTTCCTTTCTTGTCATCAGATGCAGCTTGCAGAGACTGCTCATGCTCATCTTTTTCAGTCGTTGCGTCCTTTAAGGCATCAACATTTTCCATGAAGTGTAGTATCTATTGATCATCGTAAAAAACACGTAGATTAGTTATGTTATCAGGGATATAAGGCTTATACAAAATTTCAATAGTAAATCTATCCCTAAGTGGTGACATGCTAGCAGCTACGTTTGCTAAGGCATTGGTAGCTGCATTACCCGTTCTTGATACAACAATAATATTGAATGCTTGGAAGTTAGAGATTAGTCACCACACCTCTTGTTGGTAACTTTTGAGATGATAAACAGTGTATGGTGTTACGTACCTTCCGTACCACTGTTTCTGCATCACCTACCACTTTGAGTGCAACAACGTTGAGGCTAATGGCCTTTTGCAAGCCCAACACGAGTGCTTCATATCCAACAATGTTTTTCGTGCACTTGAACTCCAAGCAGCTTGAGATCAAATGTTTCCTACACTTTGGGTCAATCAACTCACACCCAGCTCCAGAGCCATCCTGTGTCTTTGATCCATCAAAATACATGGTCCACAACTCATATGTACACAGACTATTTGACGCGCTTGTACTATTGCTATTTTTGCTACTGCTAATACTGTTACAATGTGCTATAAAAGTTTCATTTCCATCAGTTGGGCAGGGAAGGAGACCCAACTGCATGTCTAGTGGGGTTAGAGCTGGTTGTGCGAGATAACACCCCAACGTTGTTTCCAAGAGGCAGTTGTCGAACATGAGCTCTTTGAAAGCCAACGATTCATTCTCACCATTGATGGGAATGTTGTTGTGCCTTATGTATCTCTCAGATAACACCCAGATCAGATTCCCTTTTCCCTAGTATGGAAGCCACAAGTGTGACCAGCCTGTAGTAAAGTACTCATTCAACTTGTTGGACCAGTCTTTGTTGAGTAGTAAGCCATATGCTTTCAGTATGTCCACAACAACAATATTGATTAACTAGTGAACTCAGCCATCTTGCGTTAATCGGATGATCACATCCAGAAGTTCACCAATGGATGGTAAGCATGTATGATCAAGTTGGATGATCTGCATAGATGTCCTGCTCCATTGCGCATTGATCTTCTTGGCGATGGAGAGTGGCATGACGTTGGTTGATGCACCAAAATCAACCAAACAATTGTGAACATTGCAGTTAAATATTTCAAATGAGAGAAAGAATGGATGGAAAACAAAGTTTTCTTCTTCCATAAGGATTGTGTTCAGCACAATTGTGAGTGAACCAAGAGATGTGCTTTCTCCCTTGCTAGTAGAGTCTGTGTTGTCTGTAGATGTTTTCCCCAGTGCACGCAACAGAATACCTCACTGACTTTGAATCTTAGCCAACTCGAACAAAGGGATGTTTGCGCGAGTCTTCTACATGTCTTCCACAATGTTGTAGTTAAGAGCAGGTAGACCCACCGAGATGTCCGAGGTCAGACTCATCTTTGTACTATCTGAGGGAGCGTTATGTAGTTTTCTGCTCAAGGACGTACTCTTGTCCGTTTCTGTCTTCCTAGGCTTGCTTTGTGTTTTCTGCTTTTGGATGGCTGGTGGATCAATCTTCCTCAATAGTTCAAGGATTTCTTACATTTCCCCAACTGTAGGGGGAGCCCCTTGAGTTTTGAGATTGTATCAACCATTTTTCTTTTGGGTTGCTTCTCAATGTTCATTTTCTATGTTGCTTGCGAGCACTGATACATGTTGATCACCTGCCCAATGCTAGGTGCCTCATCAGGTGCAGCATCTTCATCATCATCTGTGCCTCTCGGTTGGCATTGTGTACTTCTCACTACGTTTAGTGCGCGGTTGCATACTGAGTCCGCAACTCGTTTCCAATCTAAGCAAGACCCTTCCGGGTGATCGTCTCTATGGAATGAGAAAAATTCGCCGTTCGCACATTGTTCTATCTAGAACACTGAGCTGGAGCCCTATGCAGTTTTAGCCGGGAAGCGGTTGTTGCCTGATGACATGCTTCCTTTCTATTGTCTTGGAGGTCGGTTACTCGCAGATGTGTCGATCGTTCGTTGTTTCAGCTCAGACATTTCTATTGTCAAGTTCTTGACAAGACAACTAAGGGTTTCAATGTCATTTTCTTCCTTATCTTTATCCTTGCTTGCCATAGTCTGGGGCTTCCTACTTGCATCTATAGAGTCCTTTGCTGGTTCATCATCCTTGATGACTCCAATCGTGCGCAGGTCTTTCTCTACAACGATTGCCTCTTCGCAATTTTCTAGTAGTGTTGGTTTCACAACTTGCTTGACGAACTGTGCAATATTAGTTGGCAGTGCGGATGTGTAGTAGTCGACATTGATGGAGTCATGAGGTTTTGTGTCCTACAAACTTTTTCAATATGCGCAAAAACCTCTGATTGAAATCTCTTACCTTTTCTTTCAACTCCATCTTTAGGCTTCCCAACTCTTTGAGCAACATGGCTGAGGTCTTGTCATCAACAAATTTTTCCAAAAACATCTGTTTGAACATGAACTAGTTATGGATGGAGTTCACAGGAAGGCTATGATACCATACTACTGTGTGGCCATCCAAGGTACATGGAAACAATCTGCATGCAACATCATCGTACCGTACCTCGAGTGTCCACAATTGTAGGTAGAAGTTGTCCAAGTGATCTTCTTCCTTCATTGTGTTGTCAGGGTCATACTTTGTGAGCATTCTCTCTGAATGCTTTGGCATCCTATGCAAAGCACCTAGGAGATCCAATGGTCCCTAAGTCATCCATTCCAAGTTTTTGTCAGCCATGTATTCTTCTTTTTCGTCCTCCTCCTATTCTTCAAAATCTGACGGTTTCGGCTCTGAGTCTATCAGTTCGTCTCCACCTCTTCATCCTCCACTGCCTTCCCCTCTACCTCCTATACTAGAATCTGAGCCCAAGATAACGAGGGTGTCTCATTGTCCTTGTAGGAAGACTGTAGGTTCCTCTACGTTCTCAACAACTTCTACGAGACCTTTGAGTGTGGCAATAAATGCTTCTTCCACTAATGATACAACAACTCCTATGAAAGTGGTCTTTGGCTTCCTTGATGCGTATGGAAGGTCTTGTATTCCTGGGATCAATCTGACTGCTTTTTCAAACTAACGGGTGATGGGACAAATAGAGTGAAGGTTCTGATATGAAATTTCTTGTTCATGTCTAGGAAGTGAGGAGTAACCAACTTCATAGTTGCGCGTAGGTCAGAGGGAGTGCGAGATAATGCCTTGACCAGATGATTAATGAGTGGGGGTGAGAGGACATTCAACCGTAAACAACTAGCGGCCCTCCTTCTAGTTCTAGAAATGTTGATGGTGCTGGACCTATCAACATTCAGGGGATCTCCCCAGTATGAAGTCCCAACTACACCTCACACAGTTTGGTGTAGGAGTCCCATCTAGTATGGTGACCCAGTTGTCATTGTCTTAAACATTTGCCTTATATCTTGATTTTTATCACATGAGAGTGGTCTTATTTGTCTTCGAACAATGAGGTTCATGTGAGTGGTGAGTGCTTAGTGTTACTTGTGTCTAGGTTCTTTAACCACAGAGGGAGATGGTGGAAGTGAGTCTCAAGTCGAAAGGGAATAATCCTAACTCTGTTAGAGACACACAACATAGTAGGACATGCGCAACTTCCGTCGGAGTAGTCCACACGAATGCAGTAGTCACAAACACACAGTGAATGGATAGCACGTACAACATCGAGCGGAATAGTCCACACGAGTGCGATGGTCGTTATAACAAGTTTATGAGAATGGTTTTGTTGAGTGTCTGGTGGAATAGTCCACATGGGCGAGACAATGTTAACAACTTATACAACACATTTTTGTAAGCATATGTATTATAAAAACTGAAATAGTTCAATTGTCTTAATACAAGTTAAGAAAACATGCATTACAAGTTTCCAAAGAGTAGTCTTACAAACAAATACAATACATGTGTGAAACCATGTTGGCATGTTATTAGGCTTCTGAATCAAGTGAAATTTCCAAGACACATTGGTACACCATTACATCACTAACCTCGATAGTGGAGCGTTGGAGCCACTGCTCGCTCCTCAAAGAAAAGACTACAGCCTCTCAAGGCTATATGGGAGGAGCTAAGGTGAAAACTCTTTTGCATGTACAAATGAGGGGTATATATAGCCAAGGGTGAAGCTGACCCTTGTGACTATTTGACTTACCTCATGGTTGTTTGACTTACATGACTCTTCAAATTTACATGTGCATCTCTTGGACTTCCACATTACATTACATTGATTACAACAGTATGGCCCACTGTAGTGATGTGGCCGAGATGACTCATGACATAACTCGACACGACATAGCTAGTATGTTCATGCTAGTGGTGGTGTCATTAGGGGATTTTTGAGGTCTAAAATGGGCCTCATAAGTAAAATGTACAACCAAAATAAAGTTTATAAGAACCAATAGGATTCAATATGATGATGTCAATCACGGGGGATGGTTCACCATTTTTGGAGTAAAAAAGTAAAAATATTAAAAAATAATAAAATAATAAAACTACTTTTTCAACTCTTATTTTCAACTTATCCCCCTAATGTTTTACTCAAATTTCGAGTAGGAGTACTTTTTGGATGAAAAATTTAATTACTCATCCAAAGGGTATCCATGTTGCATACTTTCGATGGACCCTGCTACACAAAAAATGATAAATACATGAAAAAATGTGATTGCAATCAATTTTTTCATGTATTTCTCATTTTTCATGTAGCAGGGTCCATAGAAAGTATGCAACATGGATACTCCTTGGATGAGGAATAAAATTATGCATCAAATGAGTGTTTTTTCTCAAAATTTGAGTAAACCCATAGGGAGATTAGTTGAAATTACAAGTTGAAAAAATAGTTTTTTCTTTTTTCCCTCTAAAATTTGATGATGTTGTCTAATCTTATTTTATTATTTCCACTATTGTTTTATAATTTCCTTAGGAGGCCCATTTTAGACCTCAAAAATCCCATAATGCCATGTTGAGCTGTAGTGCTGCTAAGTGATAAATGTTCTCTTGGTATATCATAGCTTCACCTCTGCATGGCAAGGTGTGCAGAGTCTTCGATGGTCTTGGTGCTCGCTTGATTTATGCATGTACATGTCTCTCCTTTGCTTGTACTTGGCATGCTCCATGTGTTCATCGATGTGTGAATAAGTCTCCTAGCATGTGCTCCATGTTCATATCATTCGTCATCGCACCATGTCTCATCCATGTACTTGTATCTGCAATCACTCATGACAAGACAACATCAAATCCAGAAATCTCCTAGTCTACCATGACGCATTATCTTTCTTTTTCGGATGTAGATGACCAGGAGATAGGACAAGGATTTGAAACTTCACAGAGCACATTTAAGGCTGGGATGTGGGCTCTGGGCACTGTTAATGAAAATTGCGCAGAGGTCACTGGGAGGCTGAGATAGGAAATCTGCATCAGAAGTGATTGTTTGCAGGATCTGGCTTGGCTGGAGGGCAGATCTACAAAATTTTTCCAGGGAGACAGTGCAGGTAACAGGGGAACACAGGAAATGAAAAATGTACAAATTCTCCAGGGAGATTGGCAGTGGGCTGTGAGAGCTTGCTGGCTAAAACTGCACAGATCTAGGAGGCTGGGCTGCAGGACATCCCTGCGCAGTTTTTGGGCTAAACGAGATGTTGGCTTGTTGGGAGATAGCCCATTAAAGCTACGTAGTTGTAAGGAGGAGCATTAAGCTGGCTGACAGGGTGGCTGGTTGGTAAAACTGCACAAATTTCGAGGACAGTGCAATGACCGATAGCAGTGTCTTTCCAGCATGTCTGTGCAATTTCTTCAGTCAGTAGAGGTGGGCATGCTTGGAATATTCTACACAGTTGTTTGCAGGAGTGAGACTCAAGGTCACTTCTCGATCAAACTCTCTAGGTGACCAACTGGAAGCTTGATGGCTTTGCTTGTAGGCAATGCAGATTGAGATGGCTTGTTGAGAAACTTTTTCTCTGTTCTGGGTGACATTTAGTCAGGTCGACTCCAGTATTACGCAGTGCGGACTGCCTGGGAGGCAGTGTCAATCTCTACACAATTTTGGGCAGCAGTACATGATCATTGAGAGATGACACTACGTAACTCAACGAAGGTTCAATTGTTGGAGGGTGGTCCAGTCGACAAAGTTTCAGAAAAATGACTATGTGTTGTGAACAAGTGACTTCGTACATGCATGACCTTGTGAACACACACTCAACATGACTTGACGAAAAGACACCTCGAACCATCAAGACAACATACACTCAGTGTGACTGACTAACAAATGTGAGCGACAAGTGTGACACTTTTGATAAATCGTTGAACGACTGCGACAACAATTGCACAACATTGCATACGACTCTGTGTGTGAGTGCGACTGATGCTTACATAGCGAATACAACACGTACACACGAAGACAATCATGAACATAGCCAGAACACGACTGCAAGCATGACATTATGACCAACATGCTAAAATATGTCTAGTGAATGGTTAAGAGAGGAGGGTGTGAAGATTCAATAAGAGCTCATGTGATGAGCCTGAGTGCTTGCAAACATCAAGGAAAAATCCAAGGAAGGCTCCGAAATTAGATGCAGGCCAAAATTTTGAAGGGTGTTGCAACCGCTACAACAGAGCCATACATAGTTGTTGTCATAAAACATACATATAACAGACCTAATAGAAAAATAAATAATCATGAAAGCATAGCCATATAGACAACATATAATCCATCAAAATTCTCATAGAAATACAAGGAAAAATAACCTTTAATTAGTGATGAAAAATCTAAACTTGGGATGGGACTTCCACGTTCCACCTGACCATAGAATGGTTGAGCCAAAACTCTCTTCGATCATTCACCCCCGTGCCATATTCCAAGCATGAATGTGGGAATCAAACCAAAAGAACCAACCAGGCTATACTGAGGCTAAACCACCTCACCCTTATCAATAAAAACCAGGCTTTACCGTAATCCATCCCAGATCACTAGGCTAACACAATGAACACATCATAACAAGCATTACCATGATCTCCACTATATCACTAAGCCAAACAAGCATGGATGCCACCATATTTCTCCACCTACACTGTGAGGAATTTTCCTGCCTCCTAGTCTCTCAGGATTTACCACAATTCAAACTCAGATCACTAGGCCCTAAACTATGATCCACTCTCCAGGATTTACCACATATTCCAAACCTATAATTACTAGGCCCAATGGAGAGTAAACCACCTCTTGTCTTTACTGTATATCTTGCCATTCACCGACAAGGATTCCTTGGCCCATCGAGGCAACACAATCCTGGCTTTATCTAAACCCACAGTCTGGCTCAGGGGTCACTAGGAAAGTGGCTTTACCATGATCCATAGTCCGGTTCAGGGACCACTAGGCCATGTGCTCTATAATTTGGAGATGCACCTCACTCAGCCTCAAATCCATCTAGAAATCCATCTCAACCAAAACATGAGAACCCCATCACACCATGGTTATCTAAAAAAGGAAAGGCTAGGATGAAAACACTCTTACACTTGGAAAAATCCATGCCATAACAAGAAAAGAACCACATGAAATACCATGCATGCCAAATATGGCAAGGAAAATACACATGCAAATCGACACCTACAAAGAATCCTGCTGTAGCTGCTTGATCCTACCTTTCCCTGCTTGATCTTTTCTTCCTCTTGCCTTCTTTGACTTTCTTTCTCAATGCCAAAATGCTCCAAGAAAACTCCAAGTGTCCAAGAGAGAGAGAGAGAGAGAGAGAGAATAATGAGAGAGTTCCAAAAATGTACTAACAAAGGTTTACCAACTGATCCTCAGAAGCCGTTTTATGAATGAGGCCTCTTTTTTCTTCATTTTCCATTGTTTTCCTTCATTTTCCTCCTCACATGCAACCTGTGACCTTTCACCTCATTTTTCTCCTAATTGCCATTATTTTCATAAATAAATGTGCCAAAATTTCCATCTTTCCTTTCCAAATCCTTAGCCATTGCCTTTGCCAATTTCCTTAGCCATAAACAACCAAATGAATGCCCCCTAGGATGTCTTGCCCAACATTCAGCTTCGAATAAGTGTCCCATCAATCGTGGTTATTATTTTTAACTTTTATTACATGGAATTTTCACAAGGGCTATTACAGAACCCTCCCCTTTGGAGAACATTGTCCTCAATGTTCAACCACACCAAGGCCTCAGCCAAATTGCTGAAAAGGAAACATATTGCCCATGGAGCTTTATAACATATCTCGATGCAGTATTTATAATGATCACCCTACTGAAAATGAAACCAACATGACAATATAGCAACATGACCTCATAATGACATGACACCCATACCACTTATTGGAGCTTTATAACTTAGCTCATGGTGGTATTTACATCCATATACATATGTACATAGAGCAACATCACCAAAACATATACCAAAACATATACCAAGACATGTACCAAAACACCATACCAAAACTTCTTTGCCTCAATCGGCAAACAAGGAAGGATACATAGCTCGCATCTGATCCTCCATCTCCCATGTAGCTTCATCGGGTCCAAAGGGCTTCCACTTCACTTTTCCTTTCTCGATTGCTTGGTTTCGGAGCATGAACACCTTTTTCTACAATATACATTGAGCCTCTACCTGGAATTCTCCATCTGGTTCCACCTGCAATACAAACCATTCAATCACATAATCAACATATTTAATATACTTCTTAAGTAATGACACATGGAAAACATCATGGACTTTCAGTGTCGGAGTGTTGTCAGTGCTGGACCCGCCAACATGTTAGGGGATCTCCATGGTAAGAAGTCCCAATTAGACCTCATACCATTTGGTGTAGGAGTCCCAGCAGTGGGTCGTATGGTAATGCCTTGACTTTGATTTTGCATAGAGGAAAGCAAGGGTGTGACAGCTACAGTAAGTCAAGGAAGGTACATGAGAGGTTCTAACACATGGAGGGTGAGGTGAGTGCACCCCTTGGAAACCTGTAATAGTACGTGGCTTGGAAGGGAACACACGAGCGAAGATGCATCACCAGCTGGATAGCAAGATAGAGAACAATCCAAAGTGATGTTTAAACAAACAACACATCTCCAACAAGATTCATATAATTTCATACAAAATAATTCATACACAAATGCATAAGTTAAATAACATACATTGCTACAACAACCAGAATAATCCAACGACAATAACAATGTATGCATGAAAACGTGTTGGCTCTGTTATATTAAAAAGTGTAAGTTCCAGTCATACAATACATCCATGTCCAACCACTAGTCCAAATAGTGGAATGTTATAGCCACAACAGCCTGCTCCTCCAAAGAGATATATTAGCTTTGCATAGTCAAGAATCCAAGGCACATTACAATACTCTCCAAGCTTTCTCTAAGATATTCCTACTGAAGCTTGGCTGACCAAAATCCTATACAATGAGTTATGAGGTACTATTTATAGCAAGGGGTGGGGTGACCCTTGACATTCCCCTTTGAGACTATTCATCTATCCTCATGACTCTTCAACTACTCTATGACTGTTACATTCAACTATTGACACTTGAACTTCCACTTGACAAGATGTTACATTACAATGCACATGTGCCCATGTGAGACAAAATGGCTTGAAAAATCCATGCAAGACATCACTGACACTCAGACCGTTGTGGTGAGACCAACTCTTTGACATGCTTGTGATGGTTGAAGGTGATGAGTTGATGCCAAGCTTGGTTTTCTGTGATGGTGTCTATGCACTCAATGGTGACATCTTGCTGAAGAAAACTCTTGCCTTCGTTGCATCCAAGTGCACTAGTATGGCTCCTCTGTCCAACTCGTCTGATAGCATGCGCATGGTCATCCTGGTGCAACTGGAACAACAACATGTTGATTTATAGTGTCTATGCTACTCTCAGAGCATGTGCTAGTGGTTTTGTGCATCAAATTTTCGAGGTACATGTTCAGCTCCAGTTGGACTTTCTTCTTGTCTTCGCCTTGGTGAGTGTGCCAAATGGGTGGGATCACATGTGTGCACACAATGACATGCATGCTACTGAATTACCTTGCATGCGGTCTGTTAGCTACCTATATCAATAGGTTTCATATTTCATGATTGGTTATAAAAGGTCCAAATATGCTCTGCTTTGATGATGCAAAGATCCCATATTTTCATAAGGATACAAGGTGTGTATATATCTTGATAAAGACTCAATTTTGATGGATGGTCTAACAGCCTAATCTGGATCATGCCATGTTTAAATTTTCTGTTGTAGAATAGAGAAAAGTCTGTCCAAACTGCTTAATCTTGGCAGACAACTAGCTTAGGTAGAGAATTAAGGTTCCCAACTGCTTAATCTGGGACCTTGGAAGATATAAGGGTAGAAGTAGATAGAAAAAACAAAAGAAAAAGCCAAAGAAAAGAAAAGGCACACAAAGGGTCTGCAAGTCTAAATGCACCCTCCAAGAAGAAACAAAAAATGCTAGGTAAAGTAGATGGGTAGGCAGTTGGGGTTGCAGAAAGGACATTTCTTACAAATTGCATATGTGTTAATCTTGTTCACAAGGCAAAATCAGTGAATTCTAAAGGTGTTCTTCTTCATCAAGTTGCAGCAAGTAAAGAAGCATGTCTAACCTCCCTTTATCCCCTTTTCCCATTTGTTACTAACATTCCCTCACCAGTTGAGATTCTTGGAAGAATTCATGGTTTCATGGTGGTTCTTGTTCTTTTAAAAGCCACATTTCCTATGTAAAGTTCTTTTCATTTTGATCTACTCCCTGACTAAGTGATTTTCAAACAAACTTAGTGATATCCCCCTCACTCACCCTCTTCATCCATATTAACCTCTAATTCTATTATGTAACTCCCCTATCTCACCCTTCCCCTACTAGTATTAACACCATGGTGTATAAACCCCAAATTTTGTATAAATATCCCTCCCCTTGGTATTATAGCCAATAAGTTCTGTGTCAGGGATCAAATGGCATCTGGTCACTTTGATGAACCTAAGTCCAACCCCCTCCTTCCTTTTTTAACTCAGTTGACCCATCAAAACCCTTTGTTACCAAAGAAAACCTTGGAAAGGGCCTTTTTACCTATAACCCACTTCATCTGCAAATAAAACCCAAAAACCCACTTTCTCCAATTAACCAAAGTTTTCGGCGGTGTATTATGTTTGTTCCAAAATATTGAAAAAAACATTGGAAAACATTATAAACCGTAAGTTTCTCCACTGGGCGCAAATGCCAAAAATATGATTATTTAAATCTCCGCCCGCGTCCGTATCCACCGATCACGTCACCCTCCCGTCCACCGTCGGATCGGACCCACGGGATTCGACGACCCTCATTGATATCGGGTTGGGCCCGGCGTCCGCCCTTTAGCACCCGAGAAAGTGACGAAGGGGTACGTCAGGCCTCTGCCACGCGTCCCCTTCTCGTTTTCTCGGGTTAGACTCTGACACAACCCGGGCCATATCGTAACCGCTCCAAGAAACCGTAGCGGCTATGGCGCTTAACCGTAACCGTCAGAGCATTACCGCCCGGTTTGCCAGTGCCACATCATGCCCACGTCAGAGCCATGCCGCCAGCGCATCAGTACCTTTGTCGGCATCTGCGCCAACGTGTCTGCCACCGCATCATCCACATGGACCAATAGCAGCTCGCCACCTCACCCGATGACGTCATGCTGACGTCATCCTACCTTGACCCACCAATGACGTCATGCTGACGTCATCCCAAAAAGGCGCCAATATTGCAAAAAATCTGTTTTTAGGCCAAAATCTCGCGTTCTTTCCACTTTTGGCAAAAATCTCTACTGTTATTTCTGCATGCTGCTCACGTCCAAATTACCACCAACCTGCTAAAGACGAGTTCGAGACCGCCAGAGCCTCCGCAGCACCCGCATTCGCAACTCTTGCCGACGAATCCACCAGGTATTCTTCAAAATAACCTCATAAACCTGGTTTTATCCATAATTCCGTAATAAACCTGTTAACAGACTTTAAAACTCTGTTTTCACCGTTGAACACACTGTGACCTGCACTTATATCCAGCCAGTGAAGCCATTAAACTCCTGCAGGGCCGCATTTGATAAATTAAGTTGAAGTCCACAACTAGTTCGCGCAG
Organism: Pinus tabuliformis; assembly: GCA_031772625.1. Classification (NCBI taxonomy): domain Eukaryota; kingdom Viridiplantae; phylum Streptophyta; class Pinopsida; order Pinales; family Pinaceae; genus Pinus; species Pinus tabuliformis. Next base: position 777,395,366 of record CM062806.1, read on the forward strand.
TCGTGAACTAGGAACCTTAACTGACCAAATTCACCACAGAAAATACTCTTGGTCAGTCCTGCTACTATTTTATCAATCCTTCAAACAGTATTTCAATTGATGTTGGATCAATTCTCCCTCTGGTACCTGAAACTCAAACTTTCATTTTAAGAAATCACCCCTGGGTTGGTCTGCTCATTTTTAAACAGTTCACCTGCAAGACAGAAGCTTAAGAAAGCCATGGAGACACCTATTGCACTGAACATCAAGCCTCTCAATGCCCCTCAAAGGGAGATAGACTGGAAAGCTCTGGGAGATGTGGATTATCAGATGTTAGACTGCTTCCCATTAGGCTCTAAATACAATATTCAGATGCTAAATGAATTAAAAGCCCAGCACCTTAGTGGAGTTGATATCCTAGGGATTTCGGACTCAAATTTGCCCATCTACAACCTCCCTCAGGTCAATCCTATGCCAGAATTGATCCACAGATGCCAGGAGTGCTATGATCCATGCCAAAGAGCTGTTCACAGCCCAACAGGCTCAATTCTATTCCATATCACCCCAGAGAGCATAAATGAGATGCTGCATTTCCACACTGCAAAACCATTGACTCCCCTCTACATGCAGAACTTGATAAAGAAGGGAACTAAGTTGTCAAATGACCAGATTATCAAAATCAATCAGTTGTTCATACAACCAAGCTCTGAAGCCATCAGAACTCCTCCTATCGGATATCCATACTTGAATGACTTGGGCAAAATGCTAGTAGATTTGATCAGCTATGTCCTAGGGTTTAGGGGAGTGGAGGATGTGGATGATAGTATAATGGCAATGCTGTCCATATTTTCTCCTGGAAGGACTCCAGCTGTACATTATGACTATGCCACATACATTGCAGACAAGATCCATGAGCAGCTAATGAATCTGCAAAGGGAGAGATTGTTTAGATACTCTTCATACATCTACCATCTATTCTTGTTTTATCAACCAGACAAATTCCCAATTCCCTTGAAGAAAGTTAATGCCCAGGGGAATCCAAGGTCAGTTGTGTTTTGGACCTCAGTCTTTCACTGCAACTCTGTGTCACCATACACATACTGTGAGTTCGTAGACTTGTTCACTCATCCAGCTATGACATTATTGTATGGTGTTCCTCCTCCAAGGTTAACTGATGACATGAGGAGAGTTCTCCATCTCTCTAAAAAATACAGCATTGGTGATTGGTACTTCTACCAACACCACACAGTAATCAGAATATATGGCTGTGAGTTGAAGCCTTATAGGTTGCCCAGGTATGTCCCTATGAGACTTTTTGCCTTAGAATACTTCAGGCAATTTGGAAACGCTGACTGCCACCACTTCCAAAGCAAGAACAAGAAAGTGCAGCTGAAGGTAAGGAGCCAGCTGGGCCCTTTCCTATATAATAAAAGAGAAGAGGGATGGAAAGAGGCAAATGATATCCTAGAGGCTCTCAAATTGCAAACTAGCTTTGAGTGGATACCCTATGACCCCAATCATTTTGTTTCCCTCAGAAGAATAAAATACAAATTGGGTACCTATGCACATATGAGACTGCCAGAGATTGAGCAGTATGCCAATACATTGAGATGGATAGAGGGCACCCTAGAAGAGGAATTTACTGATGAAGAGCTGCTAGAAAGAGAGGCTAGAAATGTTCAAAAGGAAGCTGACTTGGAAACTTGTGCACAGGTTCCCCCCTCATATAGAAGGCAACTCGGAGTAGCAAAGGCAAAGAAAAGCAGGTGGAACAGCCACCTCCTATGACAGAAGAGCAAGTGGAAACACTAGTGCAGCAACAAGAAGAGATGGAACAGCAGCAAGAAGGGCAGTAGCAAGAAGAACAGCAACAACAGGAAGAACAAAGGCAGGAACAGCCTGCCCAGTAAGAAGAAACAGTGGAAAACCCCAAGACCACTGAACAAAATATGCCTCCAAGGCAAGAAATTTCAGTTGATGCATCAATCCTCCAAACTCCTCAAAAGGAGGATACATTTATTTTCAGAAAAAGGGACAGAGAGACTCCCCTTACAACATCAGCAACTCATGGGGAGAAAAGACAGAGAGTCAATCCCTTCTCAGAAGAAGAAATGCCAATGGGGCAGTCTTTTGGCATGGTCCCACCCAGCAGGGAAGCATCAGCAAGTTCCTTTCAACAGGAACAAGATAGAGAAATGGGAGGAGAGGTCAGCTCCTCAAGGCAGCAAAGGCAAGGTGGACTCAGCATCAAACAGCAGTTCATCGACATTAAGAGGAGAAATGAGCCCATCAGGATACAGTTGTATAACCATCTGTTAAACATGGCTCCCACCAATCAACAAAGACTCATGTCTGCTTATGATGTGCAGGAAGGCAAAATGATCATGAGTCATTTTACGCCAACAGCAGTATAGCCCCAGTCTGCCTCTGACTACTTAAGGACTAACCTGGAAGTCCTTGCCAAAGATATCCACCTGATGGACAAAACAGAACTGCATAAGCAAACGGGTGAGATGGTCTATGCTTCCTTGGCAGACCAAACATTGGATAACTACAGGCTACAGAATAGCCTTAATAATACAGCTGCTCATCTTGAGTTAGAGAAAGCATCCTCTCAAGCAAAGGACAACAGAATAAGGTCCTTAGAAGACATCATCATAGAGATTGGGCATGATCCCAAAGATATCAAGGGCATACAAGAGATACTAAAGCTGAGGGATGCAGACATGGCAGCTTTGAGGAGAAAGATTAAACTTCCAGCCACAATTCACCCTCAAACAGATGAGGTTGCCCAGCAAAGACATGATCAAGAGGCAACTACTTTGTTGATGTCTCTATACAAGCAGCTGATCCAAACTCAAGAGAAGCTGGGAGAATCAGAGGATGCACAGGCAGCATTACAGGCAGCCTTAAAACAAAGAGAAGAAGGGCAAACTTCCCAGCCTCCTCCTGAAGTAATCAACCTTGAGGAGGCTGCTCCTACTACTGCTCCTCCTCCTCAACAAACAGAGACAACAGCTGCACCAACAACAGATCAGACTCATAGTCTGGACATGCAGAAGCTTCAGGAGGAAATCCAAGTCCTGGAAGCTCAAATGTTAGAGCTTAATAAAGCCAACGAATCCTTGGCTAATGTAAATGAAAAATATGATAAAAGCAAAAGGAATGTGGCTGAGAAGGAAAGAGATATAAAAGCTCTGAAGAAAAGAATATCTGAGCTAGAAAAGGAGCTCACACTTGACAAAGTGACTGCAGAGCTGAAAACAGTGCTATGGGCTAACATTGGCCAGTCTATTACTGACCAATGGCAGTACATAGAGACAATCCATGAGCAGTTAGAGCTCATCCCAAAAGCACGCACTGAAATTCATAGGTCAAGGGCTGCTCTAGGCAACATGCCTGAAGTAGCAACCAGGATGATTAATGTGCTCAACTATAAGACAAGCAATCAGTTGGCTGCCATGGGCATTTCAAACAGAACTGAGCACATTCAGTTAATCAAAAGGGTTCTCACACTGAAAAACTTAGTGCAGACATTGGACAGAAGAACCCAGGATATGCAGACTGAGGTGAACAGGTTTCTGGAGAAATTTCAGGTGTTAGAAAGCAGAGGGCTCCCTGGCTTACTGAACAGCGCAGGGAGACTATTCACACATGACCAGTATGCTAAAAGAGTCAACACCTTTGCCACAAGCCAAGTCAATGAAAGGCCCAGCAGCTCAGAGGAAACAGGGCCAACCACAGGACAGACTATCTACAACAAAGTAGAAAGTCTATTTTTTATAATGAATGAGATCAAACACCTGTTTGAGGCAGCTCCCAATTTTTTCAAATATACAGAAGCAGAAGAGACTATGGGTGCAATTCTCAGGCATCAACTACCTACTCAAGAATGGTGGACCCAGGCTATACAAACTATTTTATAAACAGGGTGCCATTCAACAAATTTTGTTCATAGAAATATAAACTGCCATGCACAAGACAGCTTAAAAGGATCAGCATACATTCAAGATTAAAGCTGAGCCAACTCAGCAGAAATTTCGGCCAAAAAGCAAAGTAGAAAGCTACAGGTGTCCAGGCCGAGAAGCTACAGCAGCGCAGCTCCAAGAGCGCATTTCACAGCATTTATGCAGATCACTCCAACCGACTCAGTGGCCTCCAAAGGCCAAAATATCTTCTGACAAAGCATAAAGATGCATTTACTTTGTATTCAATGTTGTAATAACTTTCTAATCTAAATATCTTAAAAGTTGGTGAAGGTATTCAAATCTGAGATAACTTAGAACTCAGATATTTTGTAATGACCGAGAGTATATATTTGCCCCTCGCATAAGCTTGAGGGGTTGTTGTTGATTTCTCCTGAAGAGTTTCTCATACTGTAATCCTTTCAGAGTTTAATAAAGAAAGCGATGAAATTTCTCGGATTTCTGAAGTGTTGAATGCGTTCTGGTGTCTCTTGAAACTGCTGGATTCCTGTGTATTTCACAATACAATAAGTTTTCTGTATCTCTCTTTGTTATGTGTTTTCTATCTATCAAAGTTCATATATGTTTCTAATCCTAAGTATTTGGAAACAAAGAAAAAGAATAACCTTCAGGACTTATTCATGTAATACCCTGAGTTCAATCTGTGTTGTTAATGAATGTTTTTCTTCAGATATAATCTTGATAAGTGTAATTCTTAGTTGCTGCACTTTCAGAATATATCTTTCACAGTGATCTTTGTTTTCAGGAATTCAAGTTTGCTCCTGTGGAACAAATTTCACTTTCACATCACTAGCTTAATAGAGAATTCTTAATTGCTTTCTGTTAGATGACCAGACATCACTCACTAAGTTTAAATTTGTTTGTTTAAAATACACAACAGGCCCTGCAGTCTGAACATCACCACTTCTGCATTTCAAAGCATTTCTGAACTCTAGAATCCATTGCCCAATGACAAACTATTCTCTGAATACTACACCCTGAGCCCTGAAAGAAATCCTTCAACCAAAATATAAACCAAAATCTGAGCATAATAGCTAGCCTAAAAAACCAGCAGAACAGAGACAAATCATAAAGAGAGAGCCCTCTCTGATTACAGTGTGGCTAGGCACTGTAATCCAAAGATTGGTTAGTGGTTACCCCGGCCGTATTCCCTTGGGAGTCAAAGGGAACAACCTGGGTGTTAACATAATTGGCGACTCCACTGGGGACTTCTTAAGATTTTTCAATTATTATCTATCTCCCATAGCTACTATCAAGCCTGAAATCAGCCAAGAGGCCTTAGAACTGTTTCTGCATTACAGTGACAGCTTTAGGGAAGAGCTTTTAGGGAATCTTCATCTTAGCTTTGAAAGATATATAACCATTCCAAAATCTTCATCCAGTCCTTGCAGATATAAAGCTTCCCACAAAATCCTAAAAAACAGTTAGAAACTGGCTCCTAAGAAAAATCCACGGCATACTAGGGCAAATCCTGACCCTAATCCACCCATCATTGTTGATAATCCAAACACCATCCCTAGAAACATCAGGAAGCAACAAAGGCAGGATCAGCCTGCTGTTTTGACCTCAGTTGCAGATTTTCCTAACCTTTCTACTCCACTTAAAGTCCTCTTTCGGTCTATTCCAAATTCCCCTAGTTCACCATCTACATCTCAAGGCTCTCCTCCCCCATCTTCATCCATTGCACATATCCCTTTGACCAACACTCTTGGTGCAGCTTCACCTGTTACCCCTGTGGTACCCACTGTTCCTATTATCCCAGTTGCCCCTATTAATACTCTCAACCCTCCAAATATGGCAAACAGATATGCACCCTTGCAGCTACCTGCTAATCCTGCAGCTCTACCCCGGGATTACCAAACCAAAATCTCATATTTTGACTCCACTGGCCCTTACTCAGCTATTCAACATGCTAAGAGGATGCAAGATCACTTTGAAAACTATGAAATAGATGATGACAGTGTGAGGATGAGAATTTTTGTCCAAAGCCTGACAGGTGATGTTAGAACCTGGTTCAGGTCGATTGCTGCAAATACTATCACAACCCCTGACGAGCTTTATCAGGCCTTTACTAGCAGATGGGAGAAGAAAAAAGATCCACTGCACATACTTGGTGAATATGAGACAATCAAGAGAGGTCCCCAAGAGACCGTTCTGGAGTATTGTGATAGATTCAACAATGTGTACAATGCAATACCACAAAACCTAAGACCTCCTCCTGATTTGGCCTTGTACAAATTCCCTGATGGATTTGATTCTGACATGGCATATCAGTTGAAGGAAAGAGAACCTGAAACCCTTGAAGACGCTCAAAAGGCTGCTGTCACAGTGGAAGCAAACCTGATTTCCAAAAGAAACAGGGCAAGGTTAGAAAAGAGAAGCATATACAAAGAAGAACCTACAGCCTTTGATCAAAAACTTGATGCAATTCTTAATAGTATGAAGAGATTGGGTGATAGGGTGGAATCAGTTGAAAGAAAAGCGTCATGGGAAGTTCCACAAAACAACCCTCCTAGGAATCCAAATTTTAGGAGAAATCCAAACCCAAACAGTGGCAGGGCCAACCCTGATCCAGAAATCAGACCTCCATTTCAAGAAAACTATGCAGAAACTTCCACATCATCTGAGCCTAATGAAGATCCTGAGATTAATTTGATAGGTCTAGATGGTGAAAGTCAAGTTTTTTTAACCCAAGAAGATCATGAGGATGATGAAATCAAACTGTTCCAAACTAAATCAGGTGAATCCTTCGACTTTAAACAAGGCTATGATACTGCTGTCTATGAAGTCCACAAACAATACAAGCTGAGGAGCAGAACAGTGAATGTAAACCAGCCTGAAAAGATAAGGGATAATCAGCAGCCTAAAAGAGTCACAGTCACAGAGCCTAAGGACAAAACAAATTCACCTACAGAAGAAGTGGTCATTGAAGAGATCACTGAACCACGGTCCTTAAAACAGCAGCCTATGGCCACTTCACCTTCTCAACCTAGTTCAAGTGTTACTCCCCAAGAGATGAGTAAAACAGACAAGTCCCAAAGTCGAGATAAAAATCAAGAAGAAGACTTAATAAACAGAGAAAGGACTGCTATCCATAACCCTAAAACCCAATCTGAAAAACCCTTTGACCTAGAAACTGAAATCGGCAAACTAAAGATAGCAATTCCTCTCTCAGAACTAGCCAAGCATGACACCTATAAACTACAAATCAAGAAGTCCCTTCAACTCACCAGCAACAAGGATGATGTCAATGTGCTGGATGACACCCCAGAACTCCTGTTTGGCCCAGAAGTGGATGGAAAAACAGTAGTCACAGGGGTATTACCTTTTTATGTCAGCTTACATATTCATGATAAAATATTGCACAATGCAATGTTTGACTCAGGTGCCTCTCACAACCTCATGCCAAAAGAAGTCATGGAAAGATTGAATCTAGATATAACATGACCATACAAGGACCTGTTCTCCTTTGACTCCAACCAAGTCAAGTGTTTAGGTCTCATAAAGGACTTATGTGTGTCTCTGGTTCAATACCCAAACAAAACAATCCTAATGGATGTGGTAGTTGCTGATATCCCACCTAAGTATGGGATGCTGTTATCAAGATCATGGGGAGCTAAACTCCAAGGTTCCCTACAATTAGACATGTCATATGCCACCATCTCTGTTTTTGGACAACCAAAAAGACTGTACAGAGAAACACTCATGAAATACATGGTCAGCAGTGAAGAAAAGCCTCAAAACTTTCCCATATATGCTGTCCATTCAGACACAGACTCATACATTCTCTTCAATAACAGCACTACCCTCTCAAAGAATGACGTTGAAACTGAGATACTCATACAAGAGGAAAACTCTGATGAAAAAATTACCACTCATAAAACAACAGTCAATCAAATGCTAGACACTGCTGATATTCTAAACATCAAGCATACCAAATCAAATGATGAAACTGTCCTAGAAGACAAGCCAGAAGAAGAACCAAAACTTCTACTTACATTGCCAGCCCATGAAGAGATCATTAAAACTCCTTCCCAACCGGACATCCTATGGTTCCTTGAATTTGATGGCTCAGTCAACAAGTTAGGGGCAGGAGCTGGAGTTTGGGTACACAATAAAGAAAATAGTTATGCAGAAGGCAGTGCCTATAGATTAAACTTCAGATGTACTAATAATATGGCAGAATATGAAGCCCTTTTACTAGGCCTCAAGTTAGTAAAGTTCTTACAAGCTGCCAGGGTTTCGATCATGGGTGATTCAGATTTAGTTATCCAACAAGTAAAGGGAAATTTTGTCACCAATGACAAAAGACTAAGGACTTACAGGTCTGTTGTTGCTGAGGTACTAAACTTTTTTTCTGAATTCCAAATCACTAAAATCCCTAGAAACCACAATCTGCATGCTCATAGCTTAGCCACATTTGCAAGTTCCTGCAAGCTGCCTTTTGAACCCCATCATTGTTTTACAGCTGAGGTAAAACATAGACCCTCCATTCCAAACAACATTAAAGATTGGCAAGCATTTGAGGATGACAAGCAAATTAACCATTTTCTAACTCTGCAACAAGAATTTGCAGGATTAAATATTGACACTGAAAGAGCAAGTCAATCACAAATACTTGATACAGCAAGTCAATCACAAATAATTGATACAGCAAGTCAATCACAAATACTTGACAGAGCAAGTCAATCACAAATACAGTTTCAAAAGATTACTCACCCAATATCACCTAGAACAGCAAAACAAATGCTAAACCCAACTATTTTCAACAAGGATAACATTCAGCAAATTCAATCAATCAATTGTGAAGAGGTGGCCAATGCTGAAACTGAAATTATAGAGCTGAAAGACAATTTTCTACCGACAGACCTAACTCCGCTAGAGGACATCTTTGATTCAAATGATATTCCCAGAAAACCAAAAATGCAGCCCTTAAATGTAGCCATTGAAGAATGCAACATTGGTACCATTGACAAGCCCAAAATAATAAAATTATCTGCATCTCTACCTCCTGACCAAAAGCCTAAATACATCGACCTCTTCAAGGAATTCCAGGATGTTTTTGCATGGAGCTATGAGGATCTAAAGTCCTATGATACCTCTGTTATCCAACATACCATTCCTCTCAAACCTGATCAAAAGCCCTTTAAACAAAAATTGAGGAGAATAAATCCTATGCTTCTCCCAGCAATGGAACAAGAGGTACAAAAAATGTTTAAGGCAGGTATCATAGCACCTATCAGATTCTCTGAATGGATTTCAAACTCGGTCCCTACAAGAAAGAAAACTGGTGAAATAAGGTTGTGTGTGGACCTAAGAAATCTGAACCAAGTATCCCTCAAGGACAATTATCCCTTACCCAATATGGATCACATTCTCCAAAGAGTGGTAGGGGCCTCAAGGATCTCATTACTGGATGGATTTTCAGGCTTCAATCAAATCTTGGTACACCCTGATGATCAAGACAAAACGGCATTCACAACCCCATGGGGAACTTTTAAATATGTGAAAATGCCTTTTGGGTTGAAGAATGCAGGGGCAACATTTCAAAGAGCAATGGATATTGCTTTTGCAAAAGAGATTCATGACTTTTTAGTCATTTATTTGGATGACCTTACACCTTTCTCAAAATCAGACCAAGAACACATAAAACATTTGAGACAGATCTTCCTAAAATGCAGAAAATATGGAATTTCTCTGAATCCCAAAAAATCCCTATTTGGTTTAGAGGAAGGGAAATTATTGGGCCATATCATTTCTAAAGATGGCATTAGGATAGATCCAGACAGGATACAAGCTATCCTACAAATGCCCAACCCAAGAAATGTCAAAGAACTGCAAGGATTCTTGGGAAAAATCAATTTCTTGAGAAGATTCATCCCAAACTTAGCAGAACTAAGCAGATTATTAAACAACATGCTAAAGAAAGATTCAAAGGTCAAATGGACTGTTGAAGCCAATCAAGCCTTTGAAGGTATAAAACTGGCCCTTACCCAAACCCCAGTGTTGACTAATCCTCAGTTTGACAGAGAATTTATCATTTTTTCTTTTGCTTCCCAGCATACTATTGTTGCTGTCTTGTTACAAAAAGATGACCAAGGAAATGAAAAGCCAATTGCTTTCTTTAGCAGAGCTCTTAGAGATGCACCTTTAAAGTATCAAATCATGGAAAAACAGGCTTATGCTTTGGTCAAAGCCATTAAGGACTTTAGGATTTACATCCTGTATTCACATGTTATAGCTTATGTGCCAAGTCCTATTGTCAAAGACATTCTCACCCAAGAAAATTTAGAGGGCAGAAGAGGAAAATGGATTGCCAACATTTTGGAATTTGATATTGATATAAAACCTACAAAACTAATAAAAGGGCAAGGTTTGGCCAAACTAATGACAGAAGCAAATTTCCAAGCCTTAGACATCAACCAGCTGGACAGTGAACCGGAGCTGGAGACTCCAAAGATCAATGAAGCCTTTGAACAATCCCCTTGGTACTCTGATATATGTTATGTATTGCAAAACCTGGGTGCTCCCCCAGGATTGGCCAGAACTAAATGTAGGTTCTTGAAAATGAAAGCTTCTAAATTTTGCGTTATAAATGGAAATCTATTGTGGAAAAACCATGAAGGCATATTGCTAAATTGTCTAATTGAGAATGAAACTGACAATATCATAAAGGAATTTCATGCAGGAGACTACAGTGGACACTTGTACTGGAAGTCCACTGTGGATAAGATACTAAGGGTTGGTTACTACTGGCCCACCATGTTCTCTGATATCAAGAAATTCACTACCTCATGTCATAAATGTCAAGTGTTTGAGGGAAAGAGACAGCTGCTGCCACTTCCCTTGAGGCCTATTGCAACAGAGAGACCTTTTCAGCAATGGGGCTTGGATTTCATTGGGGAAATTCATCCCTCATCTTCAGGCCAGCACAGATGGATTTTAACAGCCACAGACTACTTCACTAAGTGGATTGAAGCTATTCCATGCAGACAAGCAAATGATTCCACTATCATTCAGTTCTTGGGGAACAACATTTTGGCTAGATTTGGATGCCCTGACAAAATAATAACAGACAATGCTGCTGCTTTCAAATCCAAGAAAATGGTGAACTTCTGCCACAAATTTCACATTACTTTAGGCCATTCTACTGCATACTATCCCCAAGGTAGTGGCCTGGCTGAATCATCAAATAAAAGTCTGGTAAACATCATAAAGAAAGTACTAGAAGAGAACCAAAAGAATTGGCATAAGAAGCTCGTCAATGCTCTATGGGCAGATAGACTAACAACCAAGAGATCAATTGGGACTAGCCCATATGAGTTGGTTTATGGATTGGAAGCCAAGTTTCCTTCATCACTAGGGATACCTATTATGAAGCTTCTTCAAGAAATCCAAGCTGAACCAAATGATATGCAGAGAAGAATTAATCAAATCATATGTTTACAACAAACAAGAGACCAAGTCTTCAGCAGAGTTCAAGTCTTACAAGAAAAATTAAAGAAGGCCTTTGACAGAAGAACCAAGGCAGAAGATTTCAACGTTGGTGACAAAGTCCTCAAGTGGGATTCAAGAAGAGAAGATAAGGGAAAACATGGAAAATTTGATTCCCTTTGGAGAGGACCATTTGCTGTCCAAGCAGTACAAGGAAACAACACTTACTTCCTTAAAAGTCTCAATGAAACTGATTTGGATGAAGGCCCTGTGAATGGCAGGATGCTGAAACACTATTTTGAATATCACCCATAAGTGCAGCCTGAGTTTTCCCTTGTACATATTTATATGTATATATATTATTTTCTCAACATGTAAAAATGCAATTTCTCAAAGTTTTCTTAAAACTGCCAGCAAAGGGTAAATAGAATCAAAGGTCTATCAAGAAGAGAAGCACACAATTTTGGCATCTCAAAGCAGCAAACTTCAAGATTGGCAAAGGCAGTCAAAAGGCAAGGCAATCTGACCTGCTGTTCTTGGTCTTTCAAATGAAAAACCATCCCCATGTGGAGCCACTGTTAGCTACCTATATCAATAGGTTTCATATTTCATGATTGGTTATAAAAGGTCCAAATATGCTCTGCTTTGATGATGCAAAGATCCCATATTTTCATAAGGAGACAAGGTGTGTATATATCTTGATAAAGACTCAATTTTGATGGGTGGTCCAACAGCCTAATCTGGATCATGCCATGTTTAAATTTTCTGTTGTAGAATAGAGAAAAGTCTGTTCAAACTGCTTAATCTTGGCAGACAACTAGCTTAGGTAGAGAATTAAGGTTCCCAACTGCTTAATCTGGGACCTTGGAAGATATAAGGGTAGAAGTAGATAGAAAAAACAAAAGAAAAAGCCAAAGAAAAGAAAAGGCACACAAAGGGTCTGCAAGTCTAAATGCACCCTCCAAGAAGAAACAAAAAATGCTTGGTAAAGTAGATGGGTAGGCAGTTGGGGTTGCAGAAAGGACATTTCTTACAAATTGCATATGTGTTAATCTTGTTCACAAGGCAAAATCAGTGAATTCTAAAGGTGTTCTTCTTCATCAAGTTGTAGCAAGTAAAGAAGCATGTCTAACCTCCCTTTATCCCCTTTTCCCATTTGTTACTAACATTCCCTCACCAGTTGAGATTCTTGGAAGAATTCATGGTTTCATGGTGGTTCTTGTTCTTTTAAAAGCCACATTTCCTATGTAAACTTCTTTTCATTTTGATCTACTCCCTGACTAAGTGATTTTCAAACAAAATTAGTGATATCCCCCTCACTCACCCTCTTCATCCATATTAACCTCTAATTCTATTATGTAACTCCCCTATCTCACCCTTCCCCTACTAGTATTAACACCATGGTGTATAAACCCCAAATTTTGTATAAATATCCCTCCCCTTAGTATTATAGCCAATAAGTTCTGTGTCAGGGATCAAATGGCATCTGGTCACTTTGATGAACCTAAGTCCAACCCCCTCCTTCCTTTTCTAACTCAGTTGACCCATCGAAACCCTTTGTTACCAAAGAAAACCTTAGAAAGGGCCTTTTTACCTATAACCCGCTTCATCTGCAAATAAAACCCAAAAACCCACTTTCTCCAATTAACCAAAGTTTTCGGCGGTGTATTATGTTTGTTCCAAAATATTGAAAAAAACATTGGAAAACATTATAAACCGTAAGTTTCTCCGCTGGGCGCAAACGCCAAAAATATGATTATTTAAATCTCCGCTCGCGTCCATATCCACCGATCACGTCACCCTCCCATCCACCGTCGGATCGGACCCACGGGATCCGACGGCCCTCATTGATATCGGGTTGGGCCCGGCGTCCGCCCTTTAGCACCCGAGAAAGTGACGAAGGGGTACGTTAGGCCTCTGCCATGCGTCCCCTTCTCGTTTTCTCGGGTCAGACTTTGACACAACCCGGGCCGTATCGTAACCGCTCCGAGAAACCGTAGCGGCTATGGCGCTTAACCGTAACCGTCAGAGCATTACCGCCCGGTTTGCCAGTGCCACATCATGCCCACGTCAGAGCCATGCCGCCAGCGCATGAGTACCTTTGTCTGCATCTGCGCCAACGTGTCTGCCACCGCATCATCCACATGGACCAATAGCAGCTCGCCACCTCACCCGATGACGTCATGCTGACGTCATCCGACCTTGACCCACCAATGACGTCATGCTGACGTCATCCCAAAAAGGCGCCAATATTGCCAAAAATCTGTTTTTAGGCCAAAATCTCGCGTTCTTTCCACTTTTGGCAAAAAGCTCTACTGTTATTTCTGCATGCTGCTCACGTCCAAATTACCACCAACCTGCTAAAGACGAGTTCGAGACCGCCAGAGCCTCCGCAGCACCCGCATTCGCAACTCTTGCCGACGAATCCACCAGGTATTCTTCAAAATAACCTCATAAACCTGGTTTTATCCATAATTCCGTAATAAACCTGTTAACAGACTTTAAAACTCTGTTTTCACCGTTGAACACACTGTGACCTGCACTTATATCCAGCTAGTGAAGCCATTAAACTCCTGCAGGGCCGCATTTGATAAATTAAGTTGAAGTCCACAACTAGTTCGCGCAGTCGTGAACTAGGAACCTTAACTGACCAAATTCACCACAGAAAATACTCTTGGTCAGTCCTGCTACTGTTTTATCAATCCTTCAAACAGTATTTCAATTGATGTTGGATCAATTCTCCCTCTGGTACCTGAAACTCAAACTTTCATTGTAAGAAATCACCCCTGGGTTGGTCTACTCATTTTTAAACAGTTCACCTGCAAGACAGAAGCTTAAGAAAGCCATGGAGACACCTATTGCACTGAACATCAAGCTTCTCAATGCCCCTCAAAGGGAGATAGACTGGAAAGCTCTGGGAGATGTGGATTATCAGATGTTAGACTGCTTCCCATTAGGCTCTAAATACAATATTCAGATGCTAAATGAATTAAAAGCCCAACACCTTAGTGGAGTTGATATCCTAGGGATTTCGGACTCAAATTTGCCCATCTACAACCTCCCTCAGGTCAATCCTATGCCAGAATTGATCCACAGATGCCAGGAGTGCTATGATCCATGCCAAAGAGCTGTTCTCAGCCCAACAGGCTCAATTCTATTCCATATCACCCCAGAGAGCATAAATGAGATGTTGCGTTTCCACACTGCAAAACCATTGACTCCCCTCTACATGCAGAACTTGATAAAGAAGGGAACTAAGTTGTCAAATGACCAGATTATCAAAATCAATCAGTTGTTCATACAACCAAGCTCTGAAGCCATCAGAACTCCTCCTATCGGATATCCATACTTGAATGACTTGGGCAAAATGCTAGTAGATTTGATCAGCTATGTCCTAGGGTTTAGGGGAGTGGAGGATGTGGATGATAGTATAATGGCAATGTTGTCCATATTTTCTCCTGGAAGGACTCCAGCTGTACATTATGACTATGCCACATACATTGCAGACAAGATCCATGAGCAGCTAATGAATCTGCAAAGGGAGAGATTGTTTAGATACTCTTCATACATCTACCATCTATTCTTGTTTTATCAACCAGACAGCTTCCCAATTCCCTTGAAGAAAGTTAATGCCCAGGGGAATCCAAGGTCAGTTGTGTTTTGGACCTCAGTCTTTCACTGCAGCTCTGTGTCACCATACACATACTGTGAGTTCGTAGACTTGTTCATTCATCCAGCTATGACATTATTGTATGGTGTTCCTCCTCCAAGGTTAACTGATGACATGAGGAGAGTTCTCCATCTCTCTAAAAAATACAGCATTGGTGATTGGTACTTCTACCAACACCACACAGTAATCAGAATATATGGCTGTGAGTTGAAGCCTTATAGGTTGCCCAGGTATGTCCCTATGAGACTTTTTGCCTTAGAATACTTCAGGCAATTTGGAAACGCTGACTGCCACCACTTCCAAAGCAAGAACAAGAAAGTGCAGCTGAAGGTAAGGAGCCAGCTGGGCCCTTTCCTATATAATAAAAGAGAAGAGGGATGGAAAGAGGCAAATGATATCCTAGAGGCTCTCAAATTGCAAACGAGCTTTGAGTGGATACCCTATGACCCCAATCATTTTGTTTCCCTCAGAAGAATAAAATACAAATTGGGTACCTATGCACATATGAGACTGCCAGAGATTGAGCAGTATGCCAATACATTGAGATGGACAGAGGGCACCCTAGAAGAGGAATTTACTGATGAAGAGATGCTAGAAAGAGAGGCTAGAAATGTTCAAAAGGAAGCTGACTTGGAAACTTGTGCACAGGTTCCCCCCTCATATAGAAGGCAACTCGGAGCAGCTACCTCATCGTCAACAACACATCAGCAAGCTGCCGTGAATACTGCACAGACATCCAGCAAAGGCAAAGAAAAGCAGGTGGAACAACCACCTCCTATGACAGAAGAGCAAGTGAAACACTAGTGCAGCAACAAGAAGAGATGGAACAACAGCAAGAAGGGCAGCAGCAAGAAGAACAGCAACAACAGGAAGAACAAAGGCAGGAACAACCTGCCCAGCAAGAAGAAACAGTGGAAAACCCCAAGACCACTGAACAAAATATGCCTCCAAGGCAAGAAATTTCAGCTGATGCATCAATCCTCCAAACTCCTCAAAAGGAGGATACATTTATTTTCAGAAAAAGGGACAGAGAGACTCCCCTTACAACATCAGCAACTCATGGGGAGAAAAGACAGAGAGTCAATCCCTTATCAGAAGAAGAAATGCCAATGGGGCAGTCTTTTGGCATGGTCCCACCCAGCAGGGAAGCATCAGCAAGTTCCTTTCAATAGGAACAAGATAGAGCAATGGGAGGAGAGGTCAGCTCCTCAAGGCAGCAAAGGCAAGGTGGACTCAGCATCAAACAGCAGTTCATCGACATTAAGAGGAGAAATGAGCCCATCAGGATACAGTTGTATAACCATCTGTTAAACATGGCTCGCACCAATCAACAAAGACTCATGTCTGCTTATGATGTGCAGGAAGGAAAAATGATCATGAGTCATTTTACGCCAACAGCAGTACAGCCCCAGTCTGCCTCTGACTACTTAAGGACTAACCTGGAAGTCCTTGCCAAAGATATCCACCTGATGGACAAAATAGAACTGCATAAGCAAACGGGTGAGATGGTCTATGCTTCCTTGGCAGACCAAACATTGGATAACTACAGGCTACAGAATAGCCTTAATAATACAACTGCTCATCTTGAGTTAGAGAAAGCATCCTCTCAAGCAAAGGACAACAGAATAAGGTCCTTAGAAGACATCATAATAGAGATTGGGCATGATCCCAAAGATACCAAGGGCATACAAGAGATACTAAAGCTGAGGGATGCAGACATGGCAGCTTTGAGGAGAAAGATTAAACTTCCAGCCACAATTCACCCTCAAACAGATGAGGTTGCCCAGCAAAGACATGATCAAGAGGCAATTACTTTGTTGATGTCTCTATACAAGCAGCTGATCCAAACTCAAGAGAAGCTGGGAGAATCAGAGGCTGCACAGGCAGCATTACAGGCAGCCTTAAAACAAAGAGAAGAAGGGCAAACTTCCCAGCCTCCTCCTGAAGTAATCAACCTTGAGGAGGCTGCTCCTACTACTGCTCCTCCTCCTTAACAAACAGAGACAACAGCTGCACCAACAACAGATCAGACTCATAGTCTGGACATGCAGAAGCTTCAGGAGGAAATCCAAGTCCTGGAAGCTCAAATGTTAGAGCTTAATAAAGCCAAAGAATCCTTGGCTAATGTAAATGAAAAATATGATAAAAGCAAAAGGAATGTGGCTGAGAAGGAAAGAGATATAAAAGCTCTGAAGAAAAGAATATCTCAGCTAGAAAAGGAGCTCACACTTGACAAAGTGACTGCAGAGCTGAAAACAGTGCTATGGGCTAACATTGGCCAGTCTATTACTGACCAATGGCAGTACATAGAGACAATCCATGAGCAGTTAGAGCTCATCCCAAAAGCACGCACTGAAATTCATAAGTCAAGGGCTGCTCTAGGCAACATGCCTGAAGTAGCAACCAGGATGATTAATGTGCTCAACTACAAGACAAGCAATCGGTTGGCTGCCATGGGCATTTCAAATAGAACTGAGCACATTCAGTTAATCAAAAGGGTTCTCACACTGAAAAACTTAGTGCAGACATTGGACAAAAGAACCCAGGATATGCAGACTGAGGTGAACAGGTTTCTGGAGAAATTTCAGGTGTTAGAAAGCAGAGGGCTCCCTGGCTTACTGAACAGCGCACGGAGACTATTCACACATGACCAGTATGCTAAAAGAGTCAACACCTTTGCCACAAGCCAAGTCAATGAAAGGCCCAGCAGCTCAGAGGAAACAGGGCCAGCCACAGGATAGACTATCTACAACAAAGTAGAAAGTCTATTTTTTATAATGAATGAGATCAAACACCTGTTTGAGGCAGCTCCCAATTTTTTCAAATATACAGAAGCAGAAGAAACTATGGGTGCAATTCTCAGGCATCAACTACCTACTCAAGAATGCTGGACCTAGGCTATACAAAATATTTTATAAACAGGGTGCCATTCAGCAAATTTTGTTCATAGAAATATAAACTGCCATGCACAGGACAGCTTAAAAGGATCAGCATACATTCAAGATTAAAGCTGAGCCAACTCAGCAGAAATTTTGGCCAAAAAGCAAAGTAGAAAGCTACAGGTGTCTAGGCCGAGAAGCTACAGCAACGCAGCGCCAAGAGCACATTTCACAGCATTTATGCAGATCACTCCAACCGACTCAGTGGCCTCCAAAGGCCAAAATATCTTCTGACAAAGCATAAAGATGCATTTACTTTGTATTCAATGTTGTAATAACTTTCTAATCTAAATATCTTAAAAGTTGGTGAAGGTATTCAAATCTGAGATAACTTAGAACTCAGATATTTTGTAATGACCGAGAGTATATATTTGCCCCTCGCATAAGCTTGAGGGGTTGTTGTTGATTTCTCCTGAAGAGTTTCTCATACTATAATCCTTTCAGAGTTTAATAAAGAAAGCGATGGAATTTCTCGGATTTCTGAAGTGTTGAATGCGTTCTGGTGTCTCTTGAAACTGCTGGATTCCTGTGTATTTCACAATACAATAAGTTTTCTGTATCTCTCTTTGTTATGTGTTTTCTATCTATCAAAGTTCATATATGTTTCTAATCCTAAGTATTTGGCAACAAAGAAAAAGAATAACCTTCAGTACTTATTCATGTAATACCCTGAGTTCAATCTGTGTTGTTAATGAATGTTTTTCTTCAGATATAATCTTGATAAGTGTAATTCTTAGTTGCTGCACTTTCAGAATATATCTTTCACAGTGATCTTTGTTTTCAGGAATTCAAGTTTGCTCCTGTGGAACAAATTTCACTTTCACATCACCAGCTTAATAGAGAATTCTTAATTGCTTTCTGTTATCTGACCAGACATCACTCACTAAGTTTAAATTTGTTTGTTTAAAATACACAACAGGCCCTGCAGTCTGAACATCACCACTTCTGCATTTCAAAGCATTTCTGAACTCTAGACTCCATTGCCCAATGATAAACTATTCTCTGAACACTACACCTTGAGCCCTGAAAGAAATCCTTCAACCAAAATCTGAGCATAATAGCTAGCCTAAAAAACCAGCAGAACAGAGAGAAATCATAAAGAGAGAGCCCTCTCTGATTACAGTGTGGCTAGGCACTGTAATCCAAAGATTGGTTAGTGGTTACCCCGGCCGTATTCCCTTGGGAGTCAAAGGGAACAACCTGGGTGTTAACACGGTCAACAACACTGCTCAACTTGTCTACTCCATGCCAGCTGCTGGGATGGATCCATAACTTGTATGGGCATAGTTTCATCCGTCTGTGCATGTTGCGCCCCCTGTTGTGACTTTTCCTACTGCAACTCATTCTCTCATTTATGCAACTCCTATTCTTCCTTGAGTTGTTGCTTCAGCACATGCAACTCCTTCTCTGTTCTGTTCTCTACCTTCAAGCAATCTTCATGTCGCGTCGTCAACTCCTAGCCTGAGTCTCGAAAGTTTCTTTCATCACAAGTGGATATGCTTGAGCTTGCAACTTTGTTCTTCCTATGTGTTGTCAACAACCTTCCTCTTGCATTCATTGCATCCAGTATGCTGCCTTCAACTACTGTTGATGGTGCTTCTTGTTGTGATGCTACTGTCGTCATATCTTGATGTCCTTGTCTATGAACAACTTGATGTCTTCATGAGTAGGCAAGTTCATAGACACTTGATTGACTGCATCCCCAAGTGTGCTCTGATCTTCGACTCAGCTCTCCTAGAAACCATTGTACCTGTGTTTTTGGGAGGAAGATGAACACCTGCGATACTTGGAGACATGGAAACACTCATGGAAAGCAATCTGTTAGTTGAAAATCAAAACAAACTTGAGAAACGACTTGTAACATACTTGTGTGACTGATCATGAAGGTTGCACAATTTTCGCCAGGAGGTCAAGACACTAACTGCCAAAACTGCGTAAGGCACAGTTCGGGCTGTGAGGAGGCTGAATGACTACTGGAACTGCATAATTCAAAGTCTATCCTGGCCTGCTGAGGACTGAAACTGCGCAATGTGCAATTTTAGTCAGCAGTGACATGCGACTAGTAAACCACATTCTACAGTTATTGGCGCCTCCAAGAATTATGGAATGCAAGCCTAGAGGTTAGTGCCTGGCTAAACTTGCACAATTTTTGGAGGGAAGGCAGAGCCTTCGTTTCCATAAATTTGCGGTGCTAGCTGGGAAAGGCACGGTCCTGGCCAAGACAGACAAGTCTGACCGACGGGCGACTGAAAACATGAGAAGTGTGAATGCATGCTGAGATGAGTGCAAACAAGAGTGAATGATCATTCATGCAAACAACAAGCATAGGATGCAGAAAAAGGGAAAGCATGCATGTGTGTGAAGCAAGTCGCCGCAACGATGAATGTCTGTGCAAAACAGTGTCATGCATACGAAAGTAGTGTGATGCGAATGAAACCTGAAATGATGCTTCTACAAGAAAACATGTATCAAAACGACAACAAGTTCTCACTGAAATCAAACAGACAGCAATCACATAAATAAAAACACAAAAAATGACAGAAATGCAATGCAAGACATGAAAGGAGGGCTTACCCCAAAACAACTGAGATGAATGTGTCGACAACTCCTAGATGCAATGTGGGATGTCAAAGTTGTAAATTCGATGTGAGGAATGAGCTCTACAACATCTAGTTCATGAGTTTTTATAAAATCAAAGATGTGGTGCACATGCCACAAATCTAGGAAGAGCGACACTTGGTGGGAGGTTTTTGAAATGATCCTTTCATGAAATCTCCAACCACTAAATGTATATCCATGAATCAAGGTACGCCTTTGCATGTTGACTTGGGAGAAGCATCCCATGCATGCAAATTAGTTTTTTTGGTCCCGGAGGGAACCGGTCAACTCAACTGCACATGCAACAGTCTGCTCAGCTGGGAGGAAAAAATGTGCATTTCTGGGAGGGAGCTAGGCTGGCTACCCAAAGGGATTGCGCAATTTCTGGGAAGAGCATATGACTGCTACCCAGAATTGCGCAATTTATGAGTTGAGGAGTCCTGCTGGGAGGAATTGTGCAATTTTTCCAATGAACAATGACAGGCAGATTTGCACAATTCTAGAGCCCAGTAGGTTTCTAGACAGAACTCCACAATTTCTGGAGGGATGGTTGGTTCCCCTCTAGAATTGCGCAATTTCTTGAGGGAGCTACTTAGCATGTAGCTGGACCAAGTCTGGTGAAACAGCCCATGAGGGGGATCTAACAAGTTTTGATGGACAGGCAGTCATTTTGTAAGAAAATCACTGAAGCTTGTGTACTTGACAAGGCAAGACATGCTACTATGAAAGGTTGGTAGGGAGGCTCCAAAATGAAGCTAAGGCAAAATTTTGGTTGTAGCTGCTACAACACTTGGTGACAAATTGGTATAACTACAGCTCTCTAAATGGACCTTGTTCGTAAAAAGCAAGTCTAACACCTCCAGAAGTATTGCTCAGTTCTCATTTTTTCTTGGTTTCCACACTTACTTGATTGTAAGATGTATCATCTGCCAAGCTCTTAGTCGATTGACACACATTCTAAGCCAAGTCAACACAGTTGTTTCAATTGGGGTTGAGGGGTATATTGTTGCACAAGCAGTATAGTCGTCAGAGTCTTAGTTTCATCTCTGGTGTTGCTCCGCTGCCAGTAGGCTTGGATAGTACCTTGGCGAAGTCACGCAGGAACACAAGCATCGTTCCGCTGCTAGCGAGGCTCGTCAGTACCCCAGCGGAGTTACTTGCATCACCTCTTTGCACAGGAAGCCTTTATCTTCTTTCACCTTATTCATTTTTCGTTTTCATATTTTTTTTTCATGTTCATACTTGTGCATAACACTTATTCATTTCATAGGTGGAAGAGGGATCCCAACTTATTGAGAGAAGAAGAGGTTGTTCCTTTAGAGAAGTAGTTTATTATATACCTTTGACATGCCTGTTAAGGTTTTTCCCCTCACCTTACTCTACTTGACTGAGCTAACAAGGTTTAACCCAAAAACAAATGACTAGAGAAGGTGACACTAGTTAGCGCGCAAGCATTATGTTTTCACCAAGGTTCACTTCGAACAATATGTATTTTCCATCGACGTATCATGGACTAAAATTAACAAGTTCATCATACAGAGGCAGGATGACAGATAACCAAGTAGTGATAGCTGCACAAGGCCTCTTGTACTATTACCTAGCTTGCTTTAAGAGTCATGCATGGTTTCATGTGAAACTAACCTACGAAAAAAAACAAGCAAATAAACAACAAAGAAAAGCAGAAGAAGAAGTAAATGCGAAAGAAACATTAGTAAGAAAAAAAACAAGCAAAGCAAGAAAGCAAACAAGCATGCAAGCAAGGAAACTAAAAGAAAACACTACTCCTACTCCTAAGCTAATGGTGCATGGGCCTGATCATGTGAAGTGATATTTCCAATGTAGCCACCAGTGCATTGGTTGACCCATGTTGATGAAGGCTTGGTTCGCGAGAAACCTAGTTGTGCGAACCAACAAATGTAAAAGATACAACAATGAAAATATACACACTCCGAGCTTACAAGCATCCACAAAACTAAAATGAGTGAAAGCGCATGACATGCACTCTGTGGTCTTGCCATGATGTTGTGTGACACTATGCGTATATGTTAAGCATATGCACACTCTTGACTGTGACATGCAAGCACACGTGAGGAAGGTACACCACTTGCGTTGCGCAAGTGTGCTTGCTGAGTAAGATTCCTCCAATGCATGAGTGATGGGATCGTGTAGTTTGAGTGGAGGAAGTGAAATTTGAGTGTTAGATTGATCTTCAATGCATACATATGAGTGATGAGGAGCCTTTCATGTTTGAAAAATTTCCTGATCAGAAGTGAAACCAACCTTAGGACAACGAGGGCCTGACATAACCATCAGCTCGGGCTGAATTGCCTTGACAGTCTAAGGGGTTTCGACTTCATTAACAGACGAATCATCATAGAATAGTGGCTTAGATGGATTAACAAGGAGTGAATCAACATCGTGATCAGATGATGAGGTAAAGAGATCATGACAACCAAGATCAGAAAACTTAGGATGTTGGTCGGCACCCTCATGATTTGATGAATCGCATAGAGGGGTAGATGAGAAGCATGAATGTTCATCCTCTGCATTTCCAGAAAAGATAGATGAAAAATCAAGTGGATGTTTAAAGAATGATTGGTCCTCTCTGTTGTTATATGATGGACTAACATCCAGTGTGTCCTGCGAATGATCAATAATGGGTGCGTCCATGGACAGAGATACACATGAAAAATACGAGATGGTAGGATCACCAAGGAGGCCAGGAAAAAACAAAGGAGGTATGGACAGACAAGGATGGTCCTCTGCTACTGGTGGATGTTCAAGAAACCATTCATACTCTTCGTGAATGACAACGCACATTATTTGTGCAACACCAACTCTGTCGATAGATCGATCCTCGTTCAAAACAGGTGTAGAGTCCAGAACAGAATAACACAAGACAGTGCAATCCAGAGGATGATCAGAATACGAGGACAGAGGTTGAGGTACGAAATACATGTGATAACCCATGGGATTCCTAACCAAGCTTGCACGAAAATATGAAGGAGCGATGTCGGGAGGATGTGATGGTTGAACAAATGTGTGTTCACTCTCTCCCACATCACTCTGCAATTGTGGAGTTGTTTGATGAGGGGACAACAAAAAGTCACTTGTGACAGTGACCGTGTCCATATGTGATTTCGCAGCTCCATCATTGAAGTATGCTGAGTGGGGTTTAAGCTCGAACTTATTCTTGGGATTGACAGATTGGATAAGGAAATATTCAAATCTGTCCATGAGATACCGAAATTTCATCTCCCTTTTTAGGGCTTCAAACATGAATAATCGAACGTGCTCCAAAAACTTCATAGGTGATTTGTGTGGGGCCTTCCGTTGTTTTAACATTTTTTTATCAATTACTTCAAGATCAAAATGGTGGAAAGTAGATTCGATTATATCGTTGAACTGCTTGAATGAGTGCACAGAGTTATGAGGTAGTGTGCCACACCATTGTGATGGGTGGTCATGAAGTGTGTGTGTGAGTAGCGAACAAACCTCTGTTTCATTAAAATCTTACATGCCCTCCATGAGAGCATGGAAGTCATCTAAGTGCTCAGGCCATGCCACTTTGCCTTCACCATCATATGTGATTTGTGACAAGTGAAGTTAAAGATATTTATGTTGGACAGACATTTCGGAGGGTGAACTATAACAAACTCCAAAATAGATGTGTGAAAATTCAAAAAGATGATGAGGGCTTAGCTTGTCATTTGGCCTTCCTTCTAGCGCCAGAAATGTTGATGGTGCTGGACCCGCCAACATGTCAGAGGATCTCCCCTGTAAGAAGTCCCAATTACACCTCAGACCCTTTGGTGTAGAAGTCCCAGCAGTGGGTCGTACAGTAATGCCTTGACCGCGATTTCACATAGAGGCAAGATGTCCTTGTTGGTAGAAAGGGTGTGACAGCTGCAGTAAGTCAAGAAAGATGCATGAGAGGTTCTAACACACGGAGGGTGAGGTGAGTGCACCCCTTGGAAACCTGTAATGGTACGCGGCTTGGAAGGGAACACATGAACGAAGATGCATCACTAGCTGGAAAGCAAGATAATGAGCAATCCAAAATGATGTTGAAACCATTAACACATCTGCAATAAGATTCATACAATTGCATACAAAATAGTCATACACAAATTAAGTTAAATAACATACATTGCTACAGCAACCAAAATAGTCCAACTACAGTAACAACGTATGCATGAAAACATGTTACCTCTGTTATATTAAGAAATGTAAGTTCCAGTCATACAATACATCCATGTCCAACCACTAGTCCCAATAGTGGAACGTTACAACCATAACCGCCTGCTCCTCCAAAGAGATATACTAGCTCTACGTAGTGAAGAAGTCAAGGCGCATTACAATATTATCCAAGCTTTCTCTAAGATAGTCCTATCGAAGCTTGGCTGACCAAATGCCTATACATTGGGTTATGAGATACTATTTATAGCAAGGGGTGGGGTGACCCTTGACATTCGCCTTTGATATTTTTCATCTATCCTCATGACTCTTCAACTACTCTATGACTGTTACATTCAACTATCGACACTTGAAATTCCACTTGACAAGATGTTACATTACAATGCACATGTGCCCATGTGAGACAAAATGGCTTGAGTAAACCATGCAAGACATCATTGACATTCAGATCGTTGTGGTGAGACGAAATCTTTGATATGATTGTGATGGTAGAAGGTGATGAGCTAATGCCAAGCTTGGTTGTCTGTGATGGTGTATGTGCGCTCAATGGTGACATCTTAATGAAGAAAACTATTGCATTCGTTGCATTCGGGTGCACTGATATGGCTTCTCTATCCAACTCGTCTGATAACATGGGCATGGTCATCCTGGTGCGACTGGAACAACAACACGTTCATGCATAGTGTCTACATTGCTCTCAGATCATGTGCTAGTGGCTGCGTGCATCAACTTGTCGAGGTACATGTTTAGCTCCAGTTGGACTTGCTTCTTGTCTTCACCTTGGTGAGTGTGCCAAATGGGTGGGATCACATGCATGTGCACAATGACATGCATGCCACTGAATTCCATTGCATGTGATCAACAAAAATGCTCACCTTGTCTACTTTGTGCCAACTGCTGGGATGGATCCATAACTTGTACGGGCGTAGTTTCATCCGTCTATGCATGTTGCACCCCTTACTGCGCCCGTTCTTGCTGCAAATCATTCTCTCGTTTATGCAACTCATGTTCTTCATTGGCTTGCTGCTTCAGCACATGCAACTCCTTCTCTGTTCCATTCTCTTCCTTCACACGATATTCATGTCGTGTCGGAAACTCCTAGCCCAAGTCTCCAAAGTTTCTTTCATCACAAGTGGATATGATTGAGTTTGCAACATTGTTCCACCTCTGTGTTGTCAACAACCTTCCTCTTGCATTCGTTGCATATAGTATGTTGCCTTCAGCTACTGTTGATGGTGCTTCTTGATGTGATGTTGTTGTTGTCATATCTTGATGTCCTTGTCTACGAAAATCTTGATGTCTTCGTGGGCAGGAAAGTTCATAGACACTTGATCGACTGCATCCCCAAGTGTGCTATGAACGATGTCTTCGACTCAGATCTCCTGGAAACCATTATATCCATGCTTCTGAGAGGAATATGAACACCTGCAATACTTGGAGACATGGAAACACTCATGGCAAGAAATCTGTCAGTCGGAAACCAAAACGAACTTGAGAACTGACTTGCAACATACTTGTGTGACTAATCATGAAGGTTGCGCAATTTCTACCAGGAGGTCAGGAGACTGACTACCAAAACTACACAAGGCATAGTCCAGGCTATCAGGAGGCTGACTTTCTAGAACTGCATAATGCACAGTCCAGCCTAGCCTGTTGAGGACTGAAACTACACAATGTGTAATTTCAGTCAGCAGTGACATGCGTCCAGGAAATTCCATTGCGCAGTTTATGGGGCCAACAGGGAACTACCTCCAAGGATTGTGCAATGCAAGCCTGGAGGTTAGTGCTTGGCTAAACTTGCACAATTTCTAGAGGGAAGGCAGAGCCTTCACTTCCAGAAATTCACGGTGCTAGCCAGGCAAGGCATGGTCCTGGCCAAGGCAGCCTAGTCCGACCGATGGGCGACTGAAAACATGAGAAGTGTGAATGCATGCTGAGATGAGTAAAAACAAGAGTGAATATTCATTCATGAAAAAAACAAGTGTAGGATGAAGAAAAAGGGAAACCATGCATGTGTGTGAAGCAAGTCGCCGCAACGGCGACTATCTGTGCAAAATAGTGTCATGCATGCAAAAGTAGTGAGATGAGAATGAAAACTGAAGCGGTCCTTCTACAAGCTAACATGTATCAAAATGATAGAAAGCGCTCATTGAAATCAAGCAGACAATAATCACACAAAAAGTGACAAAAATGAAAAGCAAGACATGAAAGGCAGGCTTACCCCAAAACAACTGAGATGAATGTGAACAATTTCTAGGCTGAACAATCCTGCTAGGAGGAATTGCGCAATTTTTCTAGTGAACAGTGATAGGAAGATTTGCACAATTCTAGAGCCCAACAGGTTGCTAGATAGAACTACACAATTTCTGGAGGGAAGGTTGGTTCCCCTCGAGAATTGTGCAATTTCTTGAGGGAGCTGTTCAACCTACAGCTGGACCAAGTCTAGTGAAACAACCCATGAGGGGGATGCAACAAGTTTTGACGGACAGGCTGTCATTCTATAAGAAAATCACTGAAGCTTGTGTACTTGATAAGGCAAGACATGCTACTATGAAAGGTTGGTAGGGAGGCTCCAAAACGAAGCTAAGGACAAATTTCAGAGGGTGGTTGTAGCCGCTATAACACTTAGTGACACACTGGTAGAACTCTAGTTGTCTGAATGAACCTTGTTCGTGAAAAAAAAGTATAACACCTCCGGAAGTATCATTTAGTTCTCAGTTCATCTTGGTTTCCACACTTACTTGATTGTAATATGTAGCATCTACCAAGCTCTTGGTCGATTGACACACATTCCAAGCCAGGTCAACAAAATTGTTTTGATTAGGGTTGAGGGGTATATTGGTGCACAAGAAGTATAGTCGTTAGAGTCTTAGTTTCATCTTTGGTGTTTCTCCGCTGCCAGCAGGCCTAGACAGTACTCCGAAAAAGTCATGCAGGAACACAATCATCGATTTGCTACTAGTGAGGCTCGTCAGTACCCCAGTGGAGTTACTTGCATCACCTCTCTGCATAGGAAGCCTTTTTCTTCTTTCGCCTTATTCATTTTTCATTTTCATATTTTTTTTTCATTTTCATACTTGTGCATAACACTTATTCATTTCAGAGATGGAAGAGGGATCTTGACTTATTGAGAGAAGAAGAGGTTGTTCCTTCAGAGAAGTATTTTATTATATACCTCTAACATGCATGTTAATGTTTTCCCCCTCACCTTACTCTACTTGTCTGAGCTGACAAGGGTTAACCCAAAAACAACCAACTAGGGAAGGTGACAGTAGTTAGCGTGTAAGAGTTTTTCTTTCACCAAGGTTCACTTCTAATAGTATGTATTTTCCATCGATGTATCATGGACTAAAATTAACAAGTTCATCATACAGAGGCAGGATAACAGATAACCAAGTAGTGATAGTTGCACAAGTGCTCTTGTACTTTTACCCAGCTTGCTTCAAGATTCATGCATGGTTTCATGCAAAACTAACCTATGAACAAAAACAAGAAAAGAAACAACAAAGAAAAGCAAATTTAAAACTAAAAGCGAAATAAAAGTGAGTAAGCAAACAAACAAGCAAGCAAACAAACAAGCAAAGCAAGAAAGAAAACAAGCATGCAAGCAAGCAAACTGAAAGCAAACACTACCCCTACTCCTAAGCTAACAGTGCATGGGCCTGATCATTTGAAGTGATATTTCCAATGCAGCCACCAGTGCATTGGTTGACCCATGTTTGTGAAGGCTTGGTTCGCGAGAAACCCAGTTGTGCGAACCGTCAAATGTGAAAGATACAATAGTGAAAACAGACACACTTTGAGCTTACAAGTGTCAACAGAACAAAAATGAGTGAAAACGCATGACATGCACTCTGTGGACTTACCATGATGTTGTGTGACACTACTTCTAGATGTTAAGCATACGCACACTCTTGACTATGACATGTTAGCACACGTGAGGAAGGTAGACCACTTGCGTTGCGCAAATGTGCTTGCTGAGTAAGATTCCTCCAATGCATGAGTGATGGGATCATGTAGTTTGAGTGGAGGAAGTGAAATTTGAGTGTTAGATTGATCTTCAATGCATACATATGAGTGATGAGGAGCCTTGCATCTTTGAAAAATTTCTTGATCAGGAGTGAAACAAACCTCAGGACAGTGAGGGCCTAACATAACCATCAGCTCAGGCTAAAGCACCTCAATAGTCTGCGGGGTTTTGACTTCATTGATAGATGGATCATCGTAGAATAGTGGCTTAGACAGATTAACAACAAGTGAATCAACATCGTGATCGGATGATGAGGTAAAGAGATCACGACAACTAAGATCAGAAAACTTAGGATGTTGGTCAGCATCCTCATGATTTGATGAATCACACAAAGGGGTAAATAAGAAGCAAGAATGTTCATCCTCTGGGTTTCTAAAAAATATAGATGAAAACTCAAGTGTATGTTTAAAGAATGATTGGTCCTTTTCGTTGTCAGATGATGGAATAACATCTGGTGTGTCCTGCGAATGATCAGCAATGGGTGCGTCCGTGGACAGAGATACACATCAAAAATACGGGATGGCAGGATCACCAAGGAGGCCAGGAAAAAATGGAGGAGGTACGGAAAAATAAGGATTGTCCTATGCTGCTGTTAGATGTTCAAGCTCTGAGTCATACTCTTCGTGAAGGACAATGCATGTTGGTTGTGCAACACTAACTCCACTGATATATCGATCCTCGTTCAAAATAGGTGTAGAGTTTGGAACAAAAGATAACAATATAATGCAATCTAGAGGATGATCAGAATATGAGGATAAAGGTTGAGGTACAAAATAAATGTGATAACCCATGGGATTCCCAACCAAGCTTGTGTGAAAATATGAAGGAGTGATGTGGGGAGGATGTGATGTTGAACAGATGTGTGTTCACACTCTCCCACATCACTCTGCAATTGTGGAGTTGTTTGATGAGGGGACAACAAACAACCACTTGTAACAATGACCGTGTCCATCTGTGATTGCGCAACTCCATCACTGAAGTATGCTGAGTGGGGTTTGATCTTGAACTTCTTCTTGGGATTTACAGATTGGATAAGGAAATATTCAAATCTTTCCATGAGGTACTGAAATTTCATCTAGATTTTCAGGGCTTTAAACATGAATAAACGGAAGTGCTCCAAAAACTCCATAGGTGATTCGTGTGGGGCCTTCCGTTGTTTTAACAATTTTTTATCAAGTACTTTAGGATCAAAATGGTGGAAAACAGATTCGATTAGATCATTGAACTACTTGAATGAGTGCACAGAGTTATGAGGTAGTGTACCACACCATTGTAATGGGTGGTTGCGAAGTGGTTGTGCGAGTAGCAAATAGACCTCTGTTTCATTAAAATCTTCCATGCCCTCCATGAGAGCATGGAAGTCATTTATGTTCTCAGGCTAGGCCACTTCACCTTCACTGTCATACGTGATTTGTGACAAGTGATCCCAGAACTCCCTCTCGATGTGAAAGATATGTCCATTGGACAGACATTTCGGAGGGAAAACTATAACAAACTCCATGATAGATGTGTGAAAATTCAAACAGATGATGAGGGCTCATCTTTTCATCTGGCGCTCCTTCTAGTCCCAGAAATGTTGACGGTGCTGGACCCACCAACATGTTAGGGGATCTCCCCGGTAAGAAGTCCCAATTAGACCGCAGACCCTTTGGTGTAGGAGTCCCAACAGTGGGTTGTACGGTAATTCCTTGACCGTCATTTTGCACAGAGGAAAGTAAGATGTCCTTGTTGGTAGCAAGGGTGTGACAGCTGCAGTAAGTCAAGGAAGGTGCATGAAATTTTCTAATACACGGAGGGTGAGGTGAGTGCGCCCCTTGGAAACCTGTAATAGTATGCGGCTTGGAAGGGAGCACACGAGCGAAGATGCATCACCAGCTAGAAAGGAAGATAGCGAGCAATCCAAAGTGATGTTTAAACCAACAACACACCTGCAACAATATTCATTCAATTGCATACAAAATAGTTCATACAAAAATGTGTAAGTTAAATAACATACATTGCTACAATAACAAGAATAATCCAACTAAAATAACAACGTATTCATGAAAACGTGTTGGCTCTGTTATATTAAGAAGTGTAAGTTCCAGTCATTCATACATCCATGTCCAACCACTAGTCCCAATAGTGGAACGTTACAGCCACAACCGCCTGCTCCACCAAAGAGATATACTAGCTCTGCACAGTGGAGAAGCCAAGGTGCGTTACAATACTATCCAAGCTTTCTCTAAGATAGTCCTATCAAAGCTTGGTTGACCAAAACCTTGTACAATGAGTAATGAGGAACTATTTATAGCAAGGGGTGGGTGACCCTTGAAATTCACGTTTGAGATTGTTCATCTTTCTTCATGACTCTTCAACTACTCTATGGTTGTTACATTCAACTATCGACACTTGAACTTCCACTTCACAAGACATTACATTACAATGCACATGTGCCCATGTGAGACAAAATAGCTATGCAAGACATAACTGACACTCGAACCATTGTGGTGAGACCAACTCTTTGACATGCTTGTGATGGTCGAAGGTGATGAGCTGATGCCAAGCTTGGTTGTCCGTGATGGTGTCTGTGCGCTCAATGGCAACATCTTGCTGGAGAGAACTCTTGCCTTTATTACATTTGGGTCTACTGATATGTCTCCTTTTTCCAACTCGTCTAATAGCATGTGCATGTTCATCCTGGTGCGACCGGACCAACAAAATGTTGATGCATAGTGTCTATGCTGCTCTCCAATCATGTGCTAGTGGCCATGCACATCAACTTGTCGAGGTACATGTTCAACTCCAGTTGGACTTTCTTCTTGTCTTCGCCTTGGTGATTTTGCCAAATGGGTGGGATCACATGCATGTGCACAATGACATGCATGTCGCTGAATTCCCTTGCATGTGATCAACAACACTACGCCATGCATAGTGTCTACGCTACTCTCTAAGCATGTGATGGTGGTCATGCACATTGACTTGTTGAGGTATATGTTCAGCTCCAGTTGGACTTTCTTCTTGTCTTCGCCTTGGTGAGTGTGCCAAATGGTTGGGATCGCATGCATGTGCACAATGACATGCATGTCGCCGAATTCCCTTGCATGCGATCAACAACACTACTCACCTTGTCCGCTCCGTGCCAGCTGCTGGGATGGATCCATAACTTGTACGGGTGTAGTTTCATCCATCTGTGCATGTTACGCCCCCTGTTGTGCTTGTTCCTGCTGCAACTCATTCTCTCGTTTATGCCGCTCATGTTCCTCTTTGAGTTGCTACTTCAACACATGAAACTCCTTCTCTATTTCGTTCTCTGCCTTCATGCGATCTTCATGTCGTGTCGTCACCTCCTAGCGTGAGTCTCCAAAGTTTCTTTCATCACAAGTGGATTTGCTTGAGCTTGCAACTTTGTTCTTCCTATGTGTTGTCAACAACCTTCCTCTTGCATTTGTTGCATTTGGTATGCTGCCATCAGCTACTGTTGATGGTGCTACTTGATGTGAAGTTGCTTCCATCATATCTTGATGTTCTTTTCGATGAACAACTTGATGTCTTCATGGGTAGGCAAGTTCATAGACACTTGATCGACTGCATCCCCAAGTGTGCTTTGAACAAGGTCTTCAACTTTGCTCTCCTGGAAGCCATTGTACATGTATTGCTGAGAAGTAGATAAACACCTGCAATACTTGCAGACATGGAAACACTCATGGCAAGAAATCTGTCAGACGAAAACCAAAATGAACTTGAGAACTAACTTGGAAAATACCTGTGTGAATGATCATGAAGGTTGCACAATTTCCGCTAGGAGGTCAGGAGACTGACTGCCAAAACTACGAAAGGCACAGTTCGAGCTGTCAAGAGGCTGACTGACTACTGGAACTATGCAATGCATAGTCCAACCTGGCCTTCTAAGGACTGAAACTGTGCAATGGGCAATGGGAAATTTTAGTTAGTAGTGACATGCAACCAGCAAACTGCATTGCGTAGTTTCTGGGGCCAACAGGGCACTGCCTCCAAAAATTGTGCAATGAAAGCCTGGAGGTCAGTGCCTAGATAAAATTGCACAATTTCTAGAGGTAAGGCAGAGCCTTTGCTTTCAAAAATTCGTGGTGAAAGCTGGGCAAGGCACGGTCTGGGCCAAGGCAGCCCAATCTGGCTAACAGGCGACTGAAAACATGAGAAGTGTGAATGCATGACGAGATGAGTGCAAAAAAGAGTGAATGATCATTCATTCAAACAACAACCGTAGGATTTAGAAAAAGAGAAAGCATGCATGTGTGTGAAGTGAGTCACTGCAACGACGACTGTCCGTGCAAAACAATGTCATGCATCTGACAACAGTGAGATGCGAATGAAAACTGAAATGATGCTTCTACAAGTTAACATGTATCAAAATGACAACAAGAACTCACTGAAATCAAGTAGACAACAATCACACAAAGAGAACCACAAAAAGCGACAAAAATGCAACACAAGACATGAAAGGCGAGCTTACCCCAAAACAACTGAGTTGAATTTGCTAACGACTCCTAGATGAAATGTGGGATGTCAGAGCTACAAGGTCGATGTGATTAATGATCTCTGCAGCATTAGGTTCATGAGTTTTGATAAAATCGAAGATGTGACGCACATGCCACAAATCTAGGAAGAGCGACACTTGGTGGGAGGTTTCTGAAATGATCATTGCATGCAACCTCTAGCTACTAAAAGTAGATCCCTGAATCAAGGGATGCCTTTTCATGCTACCTTGGGAGAAGTAACCCATGCATGCAAATAAATTTTTCTCGGTCCCAAAGGGAAATGTTCAACTCAACTGCACATGTAATAGTCTGCTCAGCTGGAAGGAAAAAATGTGCATTTATGGGAGGGAGCTGGGTTGGCTTCCCAGAGGGATTGCATAATTTCTGGGAAGAGTAGTTTATTGCTACCTAGAATTGTGCAATTTCTGGGTTGAGCATTCCTACTGGGAGGAATTGCACAATTTTTCCAGTGAACAGTGACAGGAAGATTTGCGTAATTCTGGAGCCCAGCAAGCTTCCAGACAGAATTACACAATTTCTAGAGGGAAGGCTGGTTCCCCTCCAGAATTGCACAATCTCTTGAGGGAGATGCTCAGCCTGTAGCTAGACCAAGTCCAGTGAAACAACCTATCAGGGGGATGCAACAAGTTTTGATGGACTGACGGTCATTTTGCAAGAAAATCACTAAAGCTTGTGTAATTGACAAGGCAAGACATGCTGCTATGAAAGGTTGGTAGGGAGGCTCCAAAACGAATCTAAGGCAAAATTTTGGAGGGTGGTTGTAGCTGCTACAACACGGAGGCAGTTCAAGTCGATAGGCTATTGGCCCAATCCTCTCAATGATACTATAGGGTCCACAAAATCACAGTGTTAGCTTGGCACATGATCCCATCCGTAAAGAGATCATCTTTGGTTTCATGTGAAAGTACACATGTTCCCCAACCTGGAACTCCTTGAACAACATATTCTGATCTACATAGCTCTTTTGCATATCTTGTGCTGCCTTTGTATTTTTCTTTATAACCTACATTTCCTGTTCCATGTATGCCAACATGTCTGGTCCAATCAATACCCTGTTAACCAGATCACTCCAATTGATGGGAGTATTGCAACTCCACCCATACAATGCCTCAAAAGGACTCATCCTCAATGACTCATGATAACCATTGTTGTATACGAACTCAACCAATGGAAGGTACTCTTCCCACTTTCATTGTTGATGCATCACATACATCCTCAACATGTTCTCCAATATCCTATTGACACTCTATGTCTATCCATCTGAATGTGGATGATAAGTTGTACTGAAGGCCAAATCTGTGCCCAAACCTGCAAACAACTCCTTCCAAAACTTGGAAGTTAACTTTGCATCCCTGTCTAACACAATCTTATTTGGAACATCATGCAACCTAACCACATCTTTGAAGAATACATGTGCCACATCGCTAGCTGAGAATGTAGACTTCATTGGAATGAAGTTTGCAACCTTCGTCAACATGTCCACAACAACCATGATTGCCTCACTATCTTCGGCAACCCTATGACAAAGTCCATGGAAATGACCTCCCATTTTCACTCTGGAATCACGATTGGTTGTAGTAGTCCACCTAGTTTTTTACACTCTACCTTTACTCACTAACAATCAAAACACCTAGCCACAAAATCTACTACATCCCTCTTCAAATTCAGCCAGTAATAAAACTTCTTTACTGCAGTCAATGTCTTCTGATAACCTAGGTGACCTAAATAAGGTTTCGCATGAAACTCCCTCGAGATCACCTTCTTGAGCTCACTACTATCTGGTACATATATCCTGTCTCTGAATTTCACCAATCCATCTGTTGTAAGGCAATAATCCATATCTTGTGCACTTGCACCTCTACCTGTACCTATACTATCACCTGTACCTGTACCCGTGCTTTGCTGAAACCTATACACAATCTCCATATACCTGAAATCTTGCTGACCTGCCTGCAAGATCCTACCTTATAAGTCTGTCTCATATGAGCTCATAATTGCCAAGTAATTTACCTATACCTGCCTACTGAGAGCATCTACCACCCTGTTCTCTTTACCTTTCATGTACCTTATCTTGAAATCAAACTCACTGATCATTGCCAACCATCTAGCCTGCTTGACGTTAAGATTTGGCTGGTCAAACAAATACCTCAACCCAATATGATCACTCATAAGTACAAACCTCATGCCAAGAAAATAGTGCCTCCACATCTTCAACACATGTATAATTGTTGCCAACTCAAGATTATACATGGGATAGTTTTGCTCATTCTCATTTAGCTTTCACGACTCATAGCATAATACCTATCCATCCTGCATAAGGACTCCACCAAGTCCTCTCTTGCAAGCATCTGTTCATACTACAAACTATTTGTCTGGATCTACAATCTGAAGCACTAGTGCATGTGTCAACAGCTGCTTAAGTTTCTCAAAACTAGCCTCACACCTCTGCCCATTCAAAATTCTTACCTTTCCTCTGTAATGATGTGATAGGATAAGCGATCTGTGAGAAGCTCCTGATGAACCTCTTATAGTAGCCTGCCAACAACATGAAAGATCTCACCTCATCCACATTCTTAGGAGCTACCCATTCCATGATGGCTCTTATCTTTTCTAGATCTACTGAAATGCTCTCCTTGGAGACAACATGCCCCAAGTATTGTACCTCAGTTTGAAAGAAACTACACTTGTTGAGCTTAGCATACAAATGATTTTCCCTCAACAACCTCAACAATATTTCTAAATGTTCGACATGATATTCCTTGTTTTTAGAATATACCAGTATATCATCAATGAACACAATAAAAAACTTATCCAAAGATGGAAGCAACACACTATTCATCAAGCACATAAATGTAGCTGGAGAATTAGTCAAACTGAATGGAATTACAACAAACTCATAATGCCCATACCTGGTCTGGAAAGTTGTCTTGTAAATGTCCTCCTCTTTGATGCGTACTTGATGATAAATGGATCTCAATTTGATCTTCGAGAACATTGCTACTCCCTTCAGCGGATTGAACAAGTCATCAATCATTAATAAAGGGTACATGTTCTTGATAGTCACTTTGTTCAGCTGCCTATATGTAACACCCCCTCCAAGGTATACCTAAATTAACCAAGTCAACTAGGGTAAACATGAGATGAGATTCTACTATGATCAAATTCGACCTCTTATGTGACCTTAAGGAAGTGGAATCGAAGGAAAATCATACATAGTCATCCATCATCATCAACAAAACCCTCAAGAGACAACTCAACCACTCATACAACATGTCCCTCGATCCCACTTCTATTATGGATATCTTAGGCCATAGTCACTCTCATGATATGGGCAAGGGAGCAACCAACAACCTAAAGTTGTTCTCACAGGTCTGCCTTCTAGTGACTGTGGGCCAAAATTGCTAGTTATGTGCCAGAAACCCTGATATTTAAGCCAATTTTCTAGCCCAGAATCCAGAACTCTACCCAGAACCCTCTACAACCTTCATAATTCATTAAGGACATGGTAACAATGTTCATAAATCAAAATCAACATCAGGACTAGGCCTGAGCATCTCCAACTGGGATTGACATTCTGTCAAACACTTGGCATCAATGCAACCTACAAGTCCAGGATACAAGACAAAGCATAAATGACAGAAAAAACTTATGAAACATAACGAGAATGATCACCTCCTTCTCCATTGAATTACTACATCATCAATTAGGAATTGCATCCATCCATTTAACAGCTACAAGTAAATACATGAAATAACCATGACATGAACCGATCATTTAACCATGCTTATAACTAGCATAAAACCATGTAAATTTCTATCTAGTCAATTTAACGTCTTAAATTGCTCTACATAAATTATCAGCCCGGGTATCGTAAACTGATTAAGTGTGGTGCACCATATGTGCTTAGTTAACCTTTTTCTTACTTCGTTGTTTTATAGTTTTTGTTTTGTTTTGGGGTTTTGTTCTTGTTGATCTCCTAAAGTATCTAATGCAAATGGAAATCCTATTCTAAGGTCTTAAGAATACTTTTAAAGGTCAAGTATGGATGTAGATTTCAAGACAAGGTCTATGTCCCTAATGGTAACTTCCAAAACTTAACACTTCAAAAGATCTTAAAACATGTTATTGATGGAATTAGTACTTAAAAAAAAGTGTAAGTATGCAGCTACTTCATCAAGCAAAAGATGAAATTCTGATCATGAAATCACTGTCTCTACTGCTTGTCTAAATACAGAAATAAAAGTTAAGCTATTGCACTCAAAGAAATAAAAAATTGCAAGGAAAGTAAAACTAAAATCAAATTACACATTCATAATTCGATCCCTCGCCATTAGTCCCGTTATGGCTTTCAGAGGTAATCGTCAATGATATGAGCAATTTAATATCTAATTGTAGAAAAGTAAAACTAAAATCAGATCACTTCAATTCATAGTCTGAACCCTCGCCATTAGTCCCGCTATGGCTTTCAGAGGTAATCATCAACAACTTGAGCAATCTGATATCTAATTGCAGAAAAGTAAACTTAAAATCAAATCACATCAATTCATAGTTTGATCCCTCACCATTAGTCCCGCTATGGCTTTCGGAGGTAATCATCAATAACTTGAGCAATCTGATATATAATTGCAGAAAAGTAAACTTAAAATCAAATCACATCAATTCATAGTCTGATCCCTCGCCATTAGTCCCGCTATGGCTTTCTAAGGTAATCATCAACAACTTGAGCAATCTGATATCTAAACTGACTAACAAAGCAAATAAACAAGACTGAAATCAAAGCATAACTGAAATTGAAAAGCTAAAAAAAACAAGGTCAACAGAGAGGCAAATCTCATGTCACCATTTGATGAAAAAACATGTAAAGAAAAAACTAATCTACAATCAACCGGTTGAACACACTTACATGAATTAAAATTGCATGAATGGAAAATCTAATCTATCAAACTTGAAAGCAATCAAATGACATAATGAAATCAAAGCAAAATTACAAAATGAAATCTACTCTACCTTACATTCTAATACGCTCCATGACATCTACTTCAAATCTCCTTCCATGTTGAGAACATCAAAGCTTTATTCAAATTCTTCAAAATTACAAAGTACAACAAAGCTCTCCAAAGCTTTCAAAAGCCATCAAGGAAGAACTACAAACTCCCAACTAAATAACTAAAAGTCAAGCCAAGCTAAAAGACTAACAAATGAAGGAGAGAGATCTCTTATTTATACAAAAAGATGAGAAGCCATCTCATTAATGAGAGTCCATGAATCTATCCCTCTACCTCAAGAGTCCTAATCAAAATAGGAACTGATAAGACACATGTCTTCTTAGAGTTACAATATAATTAGGAGATGTGACACATATCCTCATGATCCCATGATTCTTTCCACTCAAATTCGAATTTGGTCATAGAGTGCCACGTAAGGGTCTTCTAGAAGTCTCCTTTCAACCCACACATATCAACAATCTCAACCCATTTGTTAGGTATAAGCATATACACATTATTTTCTAATTTTTAACCACAAATTCACTTAAAAAGGCTAAGAATTAATAAATTTTGGAAAAACATAAATGTGGCCCAATGATAATGAAAGTGGGATGAATGTGGTGACATAGTAGTGAAATGGGGGTGAAATGGGGGTGATATAATGGACATAATAGTGAAAGTGGAATGGAAATGAATGACATTTTCAAGACTCAACATTACCCCCCAACTGAATTTATTGCGTGTCCTCACGCAATATATATTACATTAACTCTTTTGATCCTTGAGCTTTGACTTAACTTTGCATGATATCATTTGATAACTTCATATTTTTGCAAAGTGTTTTACTTGAATTGCAACATGGTTCGTTCTTGTGTTACAACCAATTTTTTTTTTTTTTGCATTCTATTTTGATCTTTGAACTTTGCATAATGGTATTTTGATTATTGTTGCAAAATATATCTTTATTGGATTGCATGATGGTTGGTTCTTGTGTGACAACCATGATTTTGTTTGTATCCAATTTATCCTTTAAGCACTTTTTCAAAAGCCATTGTATGCTCATAATAACAATGTAATATTAATATATGTTGGAAGTATGTGGGCTCTTGAATATGATATGGATATGGAAAAATATGAAGATGAATGTATTCCCCCCCCCCAACTGATGGTATTGGAAATTTTATGAAATGAGGAAAAGAAATGTTTTTCCAACAATTATCATTCTAGATTTTTATGGAATTCTATGGTCAAAAGTTAGAAAATGACGTACCTTCACTTACCCTTTCGAATGGATGAGTTGTATGTGTGGTGGTTGAAAAATTCTGATCATATTCTTCTTCAAGTGGCTGAACAAGAGGAGTCATGAATAGAGAGATAAGATGACTTTTTATTGCTTCTACTAAAAGTTGTTGAATCTGCTCCAAAATGCTGAAAATAATAGTCTTCATGTCTTCAAAACTCATTGGCACAATTCCTACTATGTGAAAATATGTTCTGATGTCGAACATAGTAGGAAATTGTTGACTTAGTGACCATTAATGGATGCCACTAGTCAACACGAGAACTCTCACCATTGATGACAATGAGAGTCAAGATGCCCAAACACATCTTGCTAGGTACGAATGAATTTTCCGATGTCGAGTCACCTAGAAGATCTAACGAACAAGGGACATTAATGTATTCCCATTGTTTGTCAGCATGAGAACTTGCCATTAAGGCATGCAAGCCTCAAGGTGTCTTTACAAAGAACTTAGACTCAAAGGACTATGGACTCAATAATTTGCATTGAAGCAGGGCTTATTTGCGGAATGAAAATGACAGGAAATGGAAGATGGCAATGGAGAACATAAATGGAAATGGGCAATAAGCATGTGAATGAGCCTCTTGCTTTTATTTGTGGGTTATGAATGGACAAAAAGAGATGGAAAGTGTATGTGAATGTAAATGGAAAATATGGAGTGAAATGAAGTGAAAGGTTTATTATGAAGTATGGATGTGATGGAGACAATAGTATCTGAAAGTTTTTCAAGTGTTTGGATCTGATTTTGCATCAGCATATTTTCTCTTTGTTGCTGATCATCCTCTTATGAAACAAATTGGTCTCTTAGAGAGACACCATTCTCTTGTAGTCATTTGTCCTTCCTCCTGGAACCTGCAAAAAAAACTAATACTTCTTCTGCAATGGAATGTAAGGTTATCAAAGGAGAGAGGTGATCAATCTCTCTAGTTATGATATTTACACACAAGACTAAGAACTTGTATAAATAAAAC
The DNA here is from genome assembly GCA_031772625.1 of Pinus tabuliformis. NCBI lineage: Eukaryota > Viridiplantae > Streptophyta > Pinopsida > Pinales > Pinaceae > Pinus > Pinus tabuliformis. The sequence goes on from CM062806.1 coordinate 777,435,975, forward strand.
AAGTTCTCAAAGGAAAAATCAAAAGAATTTATACCTGCTTTGGAATTGGACTTTAGCTGCAGAATGTCGACGGTTTCTGTAGCTAAAAATCTTGAATAAAAAGTTAGCCATTCATCTTTCATCATCAGTCCAAAATTAATCAATACCTTCAGAAAAGTGAGCAAATAACTTATTCATTCCATTGATTCAAAATTATTATTTTTTCCTTGACATGCAGCGACTTAGTGTGGCAACTTAGTGTGGCGACTCAGTGTGGCGACTTAGTGATAACACACAACCTGACTTCCCTTTGGCCGGGGTCTTTTTCATCGAATTGGATCAAATGAATAGGACACCATCCATGTACTGACATTCCCCCAGCTACCCATGTGGCTTGTTTTGCTTGATGACACTTGCAACCTAGAGTTTAACAAAAGCAGCTGCGGAAAGTTGAACCAGCTGCAGAAAGTGGCTGAAGCAATCAATCATCAGTTTTTTTTTTTTTTTCATTTTCTGCATGTAGGAACTCTGTGAATGGTAGTAGCATATGGAGCAAAACAGTTTTAGTGATGGAAATGGAATGCCAGAGTACCTACTCTTTTGCTGCTCATTTTTTTTTAAACTGTGATGACAGATTTTATATCATCGCATGCCTTTTGATATTCATATAATACAAATCTATTGAACATAGATTTTAGGCTGTTTGCGTGTGACATTTATAGTTTATACCATCAGCCAAAAGAAAATCAAGGTGCTGAAGTCTTCCTATCTCATGACCAATAATCAAATTTAACCTCCAAAAATCTCAAACATATTTTAGTTTCAAAATGCTCACATTTCAAATCGTCAAGAGAAACCTATCCGTGTGGTGAATTTAGAGCAGATGACAGTCTTATTATGAAGAATATGCATGCACTCCATAGTGCAAACAAGGAAAAATATTGTGAAGGCACTACAGAGGTTAAAATTCAATAAAGTTGAAATGCCTTAACCAATCATCTGAACTTGAGAGAAGCTCAAATAGGACAGATAGGGAAATCTATATTGTTGTTTATGAAATAGGACGGATAGAATGGCCTATATGATTGTTGATGTCCCAAACAATCTCACTATCGAACTGACTCTTTCAGCAAAAGCACGTGAGGTGATAACAGTTGCGTTAGTGGGGATTGGAGAAGGTTTGACACAGCAGCATGAAACTGTCTGAAGAAACCATCCACGGATTAGATAGACCACGGCATCCACCTTAGGATCCTTAACAGCGACTTTGAATACATTTCCATGTTGAACAATTTGCCACATCTTATTAATCGTCTGTGAAGAGCCGTATATAATTGGTTCACGAAATGGAGTTAAACAGAGCCGTATTCAATTCAGATTGTTGTTAAACAGGTGTTAGATGAATTATTAAAACAAGAGACGTGTAATTATGATTGATTTCCAGCACATAGTTGACTCCAAATTGAAATTCCCTTGCCGAATTAAAGCACAGCCTGTTCATTTAATTGAAATTCCGTTTTTTACACGCGGCAGGCAAAAATGGGCTCCAAAGAACCGAGGATTTCTCCCAGACCACCACAAATTTCTTAAAACGGTTTCTAGGTTATCTAATTGACCCTACTGGCGAAAAAACCCATGTTTTCTTTTTTTCAGATTCGTCTCCGTTTGGCCAAATCGTGCATGTGAAGTTTGACATTTTTTTGTTGTTTACGTTTTTCCTGAGTTGTTGCATTCGGCCTGTAAAGTTTCGAATTAGTACCAATACAGTGAAGACCCTAGCACTGAAGATGACTCTAAGAGTGAAGGATATGAACGTCCAGGAGGTGTGAAGTCAGCTCTACAAAAGCAACATCAGCGTAGTCAACCTTTCTTGGCACATAAGGCCTGTTAATCTCATTGAGATAATTCTGCTCTTAAAACACATTCTCTTATTCTCCGCCGGTGTGAATATTCAAACCCTGGATCTATCCCACAATAATTACAACCCATTTCTCACAGTAAGGCTTGCCTCTATTACACAGAAGCATACAGATCTGATGCTTACAAAGCATAAGCATCAAGCAATGGTGCATACTGTGTCAGGTCGATATAATGGGACTTGGGGAATCTGATCAACAAATGGCACATGTCTTGGTGCCTTAGTACAAACAAGATTCCTAGGTCTATTTTCTTTTGGATCACGAGAGTTCTGAGTAGGTATCAGTCAAAACAGCTGGAACAATTTTATTTTTTATTTTTTATTTTTATTTTTTTATGTTTTTGCAGGTTCTTTTTAAGGTCAGAACAGGGATGCATATTTTCTTGTTGAAGCCACAGTGAAAGCTAAGATTCAAGATAGCCATCGATTGTTTTTCTTATTTTTCCTTTCTTTTCTTTTTCTTTTTCTTTTTCTTTTCTTTTCTTTTCTTTTCTTTTTTTCTTTATTTATTTTTCTTTCTTTATTTCTTTCTTCTTCTTCTTCTTCTTCTTTTTTCTTTTTTTTTTTAATTTATTTTTATTTATTTTTCTCTTTCTTTCTTTCTTTCCTCTTTTCTTTTCTTCTTTTTCTTTTTTTTTTCTTTTTTTTTTTCTTTTTTTTTTTCTGAAATTGTAAATTTTTATAAAAAAGATTAATGATTTTCAATTTCAGGCAGCAAAAGACTTCAAGGAAAACATGCTAAAAGCAAGACTTTGACTGAGGTCTTAGGCTGATTTTTTTATCGATCTGAGCTGGGTGACTAGGATAGGATCCATGTCGAGACAATTCTGGAGATGCCCATGTGGTCAGTTTCTTCATTGGGTGCCTGTAACCTGCTAAAACTTGAAATCAGCTGCGGAATTCTCAACTAGCTGCGGAATCAGGCTACATTCCACAGCTAAGTTGCAAAACCTTATTAAAACAGGATACAGTGTTTTGAGGACCACTACAGACCATAACCAGTTAATCTTAGACAGTTTGAACCTATCAAAGCAGTTCAGTTTCATTTTTATTATTATTATTATTATTATTATTATTTTTGAATCAACTGAAATGATGAAGTTTATTTTGTATCCTTTTTATTTTTATTTTTTCCCCTTTTTTTTTACATAACAATTCTTTTTCTGATCCTCCAGATCACACAAAATGCAAGAGGAGAGCATACTCAAGAATTATTAATTTTTTTTTGTTAACAATTCTTTTTCTGATCCTCTAGATCACACAAAGTGTAGGAGGAGAGTATACTCAAGAATTATTAAATTTTTTTAGATGTAAGAAATAAGGTCTCCTAATTACACTTCCTCGGCAACGGCGCCAAAAATGTCTAGTCAATTTAACGTCTTAAATTGCTCTACATAAATTATCAATCCGGGTATCATAAACTGATGAAGTGTGGTGCACCATATGTGCTTAGTTAACCTTTTTCTTACTTCATTGTTTTATAGTTTTTGTTTTGTTTTGGGGTTTTGTTCTTGTTGATCTCCTAAAGTATCTAATGCAAATGGAAATCCTATTCTAAGGTCTTAAGAATACTTTTAAAGGTCAAGTATGGATGTAGATTTCAAGAAAAGGTCTATGTCCCTAATGGTAACTTCCAAAATTTTGCATTTCAAAAGATCTTAAAACATGTTATTGATGGAATTAGCACTTAAACAAAAGTGTAAGTTTGCAGCTACTTCAATCAAGCAAAAGATGAAATATTGATCATGAAATCACTGTCTTTGTTGCTTGTCTAAATACAGAAATAAAATTTAAGCTATTGCACTCAAAGAAATAAAAAATTGCAAGGAAAGTAAAACTAAAATCAAATTACACATTCATAATTCGATCCCTCGCCATTAGTCCCGCTATGGCTTTCGGAGGTAACCGTCAATGATATGAGCAATTTAATATCTAATTGTAGAAAAGTAAAACTAAAATTAGATCACATCAATTCATAGTCTGACCCCTCGCCATTAGTCCCGCTATGGCTTTCGGAGGTAATCATCAACAACTTGAGCAATCTGATATCTAATTGCAGAAAAGTAAACTTAAAATCAAATCACATCAATTCATAGTCGGATCCCCCGTCATTAGTCCTGCTATGGCTTTTGGAGGTAATCATCAACAACTTGAGCAATCCGATATCTAATTGTAGAAAATTAAACTTAAAATCAAATCACATCAATTCATACTCTGATCCCTTGCCATTAGTCCCGCTATGGCTTTTGGAGGTAATCATCAACAACTTGAGCAATCTAATATCTAATTGTAGAAAAGTAAACTTAAAATCAAATCACATCAATTCATACTCTGATCCCTCGCCATTAGTCCCGATATGGCTTTCGGAGGTAATCATCAACAACTTGAGCAATCTGATATCTAAACTAACTAACAAAGCAAATGAACAAGACTGAAATCAAAGCATAACTGAAATTGAAAAGCTAAAAAAAAAAGTCAGCAGAGAGGCAAATCTCATGTCACCATTTGATGCAAAAACATGTAAAGAAAAAACTAATCTACAATCAACCGGTTGAACACACTTACATGAATTAAAATTGCATGAATGGAAAATATAATCTATCAAACTTGAAAGCAATCAAATGACATAATGAAATCAAAGCAAAATTACAAAATGAAATCTACTCTACCTTACATTCTAATATTCTCCATGACATCTACTTCACATCTCCTTCCATGTTGAGAACATCAAAGCTTTATTCAAATTCTTCAAAATTACAAAGTACAACAAAGCTCTCCAAAGCTTTCAAAAGCCATCAAGAAAGAACTACAAACTCCAAGCTAAATAACTAAAAGCCAAACCAAGCTAAAACTCACAAGCTAAAAGACTAACAAATGAAGGAGAGAGATCTCTTATTTATACAAAAAGATGAGAAGCCATCTCATTAATGAGAGTCCATGAATCTATCCCTCTACCTCAAGAGTCCTAATCAAAATAGGAACTGATAAGACACATGTCTTCTTAGAGTTATAATATAATTAGGAGATGTGACACATATCCTCATGATCCCATGATTCTTTCCACTCAAATTCGAATTTGGCCTTAGAATGCCACATAAGGGTCTTCTAGAAGTCTCCTTTCAACCTACACATGTCAACAATATCAACTCATTTGTTAGGTATAAGCATATGCACATTATTTTCTAATTTTTAACCACAAATTCACTTTAAAAGGCTAAGAATTAATAAAGTTTGGAAAAACATAAATGTGGCCCAATGATAATGAAAGTGGGATGAATGTGGTGACATAGTAGTGAAATGGGGGTGAAATGGAGGTGATATAATGGACATAATAGTGAAAGTGTAATGGAAATGAATGACATTTTCAAGACTCAACAATATCAGAGATAAGACAACCATTGAATCCACATATAAATTAGTTAAAAATTAAGAGAACTTAGCTTTTATTACTTATAGACAAATCCGACCAGGTTCGAGACTTCCATGTACCACCCGACCATAGACATGGCTAAACCAAATGTGTCTTTCAGCCAGTCACTCTCGTGCCATATTACAAGCATGAAAGTGGGATCTCATAGAACAACCAATCCAAGAAAAACCAAGGGAATCTAGAGGTTAAACCACCTCCACCCTCATCAAACTGTGATCATACCAAAACTGGTGCCTGATCACAACCAAACCAAACATGGAATGCCATCCAGAATCCATCACTATCCTTGAGGAATTTTCCATCTCCTTGTCTCTCAGGCTTTACCAAAATCCAAACCTAGATCACTAGGCCCTAAACTAAGACCTCTCCCTTAGGATTTACATTGTATCCTACCAAAACTGGTCAAGGGATTCCTAGGCCTTTGGGAATGGGAATTTAGATCACCTCTGCCTTGGATTCCGAAATCCATCCGCAAAACAAAACTCAAAAACTGAAATAAACATCCCAACACCATGGCATCTAAAAAAAGGCAAGGCTCGGTTGAAATCCACTCTCATAACTCAGTAAAACCATGCCACTAACAACAAGAGAACCATACACCAACATGCAAATCCATGCATGTCCAAACCATCTAGGAAATCAAACATGCAAGAGGTTACCTGCAAGTAATTCTGCTGAAGCTGCTTGATCTTATTTGCCTTCCTTGATCCTTTCTCGATTTTCCTTTCCTTTCCTTGCTTTTACTTTCCTTGCTCCAAACTAGAGTGCTCCAAAAAACTCTAAGTGACCAAGAGTTAGAGAGAGAGAGAGAGAGAGAGAGAGAGAAATGAGCTCCAAAATTGAACTACCTAAATCCATGAACTAGTCCTTGGAAGCATTTTTATTAATGAGGCCTCTATTTTCTTAATTTTCCACTATTTTCCTTCATTTTCCTCCTCACATGCAACATGTGACCTTTCACCTTACTTTTCTCCTAATTTCCTTTATTTTCATAAATAAATGTGCCAAAAATTCCTTTTTTCCTTTTAATGCCTTTACCTTAGCCTTTGCCAATTTTCCTTAGCCAAAACACACATCCAATGATGCCCACTAGGATATATTTTCCCAACATTCGGCTTGGAATAATTGTCCCTTAACCGTTGCCTTATTTTCCCTTTATTAACTTTTATTACATGATCTTTTTCCAGGGCTATTAGAGACCCCCCCCTTGGGGAACACTATCCTTGGTGTTAAACCACACCATGACCTCAGCAAAACCACTGAAAATAAAACATATTGCCTATGGAGCTTTATAACTTAGCTCATGGTGGTATTTACATCCATATATATATATATATACCAAATACATCAGCAAAACATATACCAAGCATCAAACCAAAACTGCTTTGCCTCAACCGGAAAATAATGAAAGATATAGGGCCCACATTTGATCCACCATCTCCCATGTAGCTTCTTCAGGCCCAAAGTTCTTCCACTCCACTTTAACTTGCGCTATGGCTCTGTTCCCGAGAATGAGATGTTTTCAACTGTAGTATGCATTGAGGCTCTAGCTGGAACTCTTCTTTTTGGTCCACCGGCAATACATGCCAATTAATAACATGATCAACATCCTTTATATACTTCTTAAGTAGTTAAATATGGAAAACATCATGGAATTTCACTATTGGAGGTAGTGCAAGTCGATATGCCATCGGTCCAATCCTCTCAAGGATCTCAAAAGGCCCACAATACCGTGGTGCCAACTTGGCACATGAACCAATCCTCAAAGATATTTTCTTGGGCTTGATGCACAAATACACATGCTCCCCAACCTAAAACTGCTTGAATACCCTGTGTTGATCTAGATAACTCTTTTGCTTATCATGCACTGCTTTTAGGTTCCTCTTTATAACCTGCATTTCCTGCTCCATGTCTGCCATCATATCTAGTCCGATAAGCACCCTATTCATTGGATCACTCCAGTTGATGGGAGTGTTACAACTCCATCTATCAAATGCCTTGAAAGGATTCATCCTCAATGACTCCCTATAACCATTGTTGTATGCGAACTCAACCAAAGGAAGACACTCCTCCCATTTTCTCTGCTGGTGCATCACGTACATCCTCAACATATCCTCCAAAATCATGTTGACCCTCTCTATATGACCATCTATCTGTGGATGATAAGTTGTACTGAAGGCCAACTCTATGCCCAAGCCTGCAAATAGATCCTTCCAAAAATTGGAAGTGAACTTCCTATCCCTATCTGACACAATCTTCTTTGGGAAACCATGTAGTCTCATTATCTCTCTGATGAACACTTGTGCTACCTCACTGGCTAAATATGTAGTCTTCACTAGATTGAAGTGAGCTACCTTGCTCAACGCATCAACCATAACCATAATAGAATCATTCTGCTTTACTCTCCTCAAAAGACCTGTGATGAAATCAAGGTAAATGACCTCCCATTTCCATTTTGGAATCACAATAGGTTGTAGTATACCACCTAGATTCTTGCATTCCGCCTTTACCTACTGAAAATCTAAACATCTAGCCATGAGCTTTACCACTTCCTTCTTTAGATTCACCTAATAATAGAACTTCTTTACTATCGTAAATGTCTTCTAATATCCTGGATGACCTGAGTATGGCTTGACGTGAAACTCTCTCAACATAAGCTTCTTGAGCTCACTACAATTTAGTACATAGATCTTGTCAATCTCACCAAACCATATGTCGTGAGACGATTGTCTGCATCCTGATAACTTGTTCCTATACCCACACTTGTACATATACTTGTGCTCTACGATAACCATTGCATAATCTCCATGTATTTGTCATCCTACTATCCTACTTGCAAGATCCTATCGTGTAACTCTTTCCCATAAGAGCTCGTAGTTGCTCTATGATTTACCTGTACCTTTTGTTGGGCCTCCAAAATGTCTTCAAAATGACATCCACTTTCACCTTTATCGCCACCATTTCACTCACATGTCACGTCTCCATAACCATATAACCTTTCATTAGCCACCATTTTCATAAATATATGGGTTAGGATCCTTATTTACCAAAGTTATTTATTTTATGTGTTTAAAGTGAATTTATGATTAAAAACTAGGAAATTAGCATGGTTTCATGTATCTATATATGTGGCTTAAGTTTCATGACATGTGTAGGCTACTTGGAAGCTTCCAAGGCACCCTTATGTGGCCTCCAATGCTCAAATTCGAATTCTCTTCAAAGGAGATTTGGATAAAAGGTCAAAGAAGGATATGTGTCCAATTTGGATTGTCACTCTATGAGGTGTCTCATCATTTCTTATTTGGATTAGAACTCTATGAGACACTTAGGGGATATGTGTCTCATTATGAGCTATTTGGTTGTAACTATATGAGATTTTAGTGAATCCTCATTAAATAGGGTAGCTTCTTATGTTTTTGTATAAATAGGAGAGCCTTTTCCTTTGAAGACATGTGTAAATTTGGGGAAATGTTCATGTTTTGAATATAGAATTTGGATTTGGCACCATGCTCATGAGTGATGTTCACCTTGATTTGGTTATGCTTGCATTTGGAGCCTCTCAACTTGCCATCTCTCATGCTTTTGGATTGGCCACCAACAATGTGTGAGATTTATTGTTTTTCATAGACTTAGATTTATTGCTTTCATAGATTAAGATTTATTTATTTCATATCTTTTCCTGTGTGAGAGGTTAAGAGTGATTGTTTCTATTTTCTTTCTACCTAGAAGTTAAGAGCAATTGTTTTTATTTTCTTTCATATCTTTTCCTGTGTGAGAGGTTAGGAGTGATTGTTTCTATTTGCTTTCTACTTAGAAGTTAAGAGCATTTATTTTTATTTTCTTTCATATCTTTTCCTGTGTGGGAGGTTAAGAATGATTGTTTTTTATTTCATTTCTAAAAGAGTGGTGTGCTTTTCAATTCCTGCAAGATTTAAAGATTAAGATTTCAATTCCGCGCACTGTACTATAATTGTATTATAATTTATTTTGAGTTGATTGTTGAATTAGAATAGGTGAATTTGGTTTTTCATTATTTGGTTTCATAGTTAGATTGATCTAAATTGAAAGTTAATTTCTAGCATATATAGTGCACGCATGCTTCGCAAGTTTTACGAAACCCCCGGGTTGACAATTAAATGATAGGTAATTAATTTGCCTCAACATTTTGGCGCCGTTGCCGGGGAAGTGTGCATAGAAACTAGCTTTCAGTATAGAGTTCATTTTTACTCTTTTTTCTAGATGCATGATTAAAGCATGTAGATGCATAAATCATTTAGCTACATATCATTTTTATAAAAATATAAAAAATCGATACTAATCATTTATGGACAAAGGATCTAGAATGCAGCCCAAAGACTACATTGAGGAATGGTATCAAGAAGCGGTTACGCCACAATATTCATCAATTCTTCAAGAGATCCTTGCGGCAAATCGAAAGGTCAAGTCAATTTTGCATATCGTTACAAACAATCAAGTACATTTTTCATGTCGGGATATGAGAATTTCAAAAATTCTAATCCGTAAATGGCTTCATTGGAAGCATGAATATACTTAAACAATAAAAAAAAAATAGTTTTTAGATAGGTAGGAAAAATAAAAATAAATTTTTATAGTTTTTAGGATAAATTTGATGTTTTGTGGTGCAGTAAGAACCACCCATCTACTAATCATTTATAGGAAAAATTTGCAATAAAACAAATGGTTGAGAACAAGGAGCACAAGTGAAGATCACAAATGATAATTTAAGGTATGAGATCAAGCCTTTTCATTTTATTTTTGCAAAATTTACAGAGGAATCGATTGATAAAATCTTGACTATGCTAACAAAATAAATCTCAATAGTATGCTCTCTTTCTGCACTTCATGTGACCTGGAGGATCAGAAAAAGAAATTGTTTTGTTAGTATATCATAAAAATTATTTAGCTACAAGAATGCAAATTCTGCAGCTAATTTCTGTTTTCATGATTTGATTTAATTCAATCTGATTTTAAAAAATAAACATAAAAATAAAAATAAAAATCCAAATGCATTTTCTTTATTTTGTTTTGTTTAATGAAATATATATGTAATTTTATTTAAATTTTTCAAAATATAACATGTATAATTTCATTAAAAAAACATAGACAAAGAAATATAAAAACACAAATAAAAACAAAACAAACAAAATTAATAAAGCACATATGATAAAACCAACTGTCAGGACAACGAATTGATGCAAACATTATGTGGGTTTGAAAAAACGGAGGTCGAGAAACGGAACCGAAGCATTTGGTCAAATCTTCCACAGTTGGGCTTCGACATTTAACCTACGAATAAAACATATATCGCCGAGATCTCAGGCTTGGCTAACTGATATACTCTGCATGTCAGTGTAATCATCTGGATTTATGTAGTTCAACTTTTGCTTGCAATTCAATATTTATTTGCACCACATATTTGTTTTCAAATCCGATCCCAATCTTTGCATAAAACAATAATGATGTGTTGAAGATAATGGAGAATATCCTAGAATAGGTAGAGTTGGTTCGCGTAACCTCGGGATAGGAATTAGTTTCTATTTTTTAGGATGTTGTTCTAACTTCCCTAAAACCATGTTTTCTATTTAATGTGTAATGTACATGAACAATGTAGAGCGTTCTGCAGATCTAGACTCTCTTGGTTCAGACTCTCTTTCGTAGAGTTGACCAGTGGGTTTTATTCTTTTAATACAAACATTGCCATTTTTATCATGGTATCAGAGCGTCGGGGCTGAGGAACCTGTACGCTGGCTGGTGGGTGGTTCTTCAAACAGAGATCATCGCAGTTGTGAGGAGGATAACTGCGACGATTCCGAGATCGTCGCTAGTTCTGAGTGTACCTCTGCGACGAGGGAACTGTAGCTCCTTCACTCATATTTTTTCAACTTTTTCGTCGCAGGAATGACGTGTACAGCTGCAACGACGTCGTAGAAAAGACAGGCATATCTACGACGATCGTGGAAACCAATAACAAGGCTGTGGCTGCGAGGGGAAGCCAAAAACAAGGTTGTAGCTGTCAGAGAAGCTGCGTGGGGAAGCCAATAACAAGGCTGAAGCTGACAACAGAAGGTTGTCTGGAGGCTGAGAAGGAAGCCACGGTGATTTGCGGGTGTGCTGTGAGATCAGACAACATTGAAGAACAATGATCTGTCTCTGTCACAGATCTGGGGTAAATTTAACATCTTTTACCTATCAATTTTTTTTTTTTCTAAATTTCCAAGATGAATAACAATATATTTGAAGCATGCATGAACGAGCATAACAAGCTCGATGGTTCCAATTATGAAAATTGGAAGTTCAAGATGCAGACTCTGCTAGAAGCGCAGAGTGCTTGGATGATTGTGAATGGGGATGAGCCGAAGCCAGCGACTAGATCAGCATCGATCTCAGATTGGGAGAAACGAGAAAGTAGAGAAAGGACAATGTTAAAGATGTCAGTGAAAGACTGCATTATACCGCACATTAGAGAAGGTAAGTCAGCTAACGAGATCTGGGGAATTATGAAGGAATTGTACGAGATCAGGAATTCAAATCGTCTTCTATTCCTCAAGAGTAAGATCATATCCATGAAGATAGAGGAGAATGAAACAATTACTTCATTCGTAGCAAGGATCAAGGATCTGAAAACCAAATTATCATACATTGGTCATACAGTTGACGATACAGATCTTGTAACCATTACAATGAATGGTGTCACTGATGATTATCAAATGTTCATCACTGGGATAAATGCCAAAGAAAAGATCCCACATTTTGAAGAGCTGACAGGTATACTGATGCAGGAAGAAGAGAGGAGATTGTCTCTGAAGCCCCAGAGTGCCGATCTTGCATTGATGGCGAAGAAGAACTTCTACAAAGGGAAAGGGAGTCCACAACAGCAAAACGGAGCAAGTTCATAGAAACTGCCAAATCTGACACAAGGTATGCACCCGAATAAAAACTACTCTGAAACTAAATGTTTTTATTGGGAAAAATTGGGTCATATTGCTAGGGAGTGTAGGAAAAAGAAATATCATGAAGAACAGTAGAAGCCAAAAAGACATGCAGGTCATCTCATGAATGGTGATCAGGTGCAGAATTTAAGATTGTTCATGGCAGATCGTGATGAAAATGTTGATGCAAACATCTGGTATGTAGATTCAAGAGCGTCAACACACATGACAGGGAATAAGCACTGGCTGGAGGATTTTAAAGAAATCAATGAAGGCGCACAGATTTACCTAGGTGATGACAAAACTCATCAAATCAAAGTGTGTGGGAAAGTTTCTGTCATTCTACCTAATGGTAATATCAAACAAATTTATAATGTAATGTATGTGCCTGGAATAACAAAGAACTTGATTTCTGTATCTATGATTATAGATCAAGATTTGAAAGTTGAATTTTTAAAATCTAACTGCTACATTAAAGATATGCTAGATGGCATGAAGATAATTGCTACATGAATCTGAATAGGAGGACTATACAAGTTGGATGTGAGACCTGCACTGGTTCGAGCATTAACAGCAGCGAGCCTGACTACAGAAGAGCTTTGGCATCAAAGATTCGGCCACATCAATTACAATGATTTGTTGTTACTACAAAGGAAGGAAATGGTAATAGATCTTCCTATGCTAAAGCAAGTACATAATGATTGTGATGCCTGTACTTTAGGAAAAATGCATAGAGAAGAATTCCATGTTAGAGTAGAAAAGAAACAGAGGGATATACTAGAATTAGTTCACGCAGACCTTTGTGGACCCATGCAGACAAAATCATTAGGAGGTGCATTGTATTTTCTACTCTTTATTGATAACTGTACAAAGTTTTCTTGGGTGTATTTCTTAAGTAAGAAGAGTCATACATTCAAATACTTTAAGCAGTTTAAAAATATGATTGAAATACAAACAGATAAAAATTCTCCATTCTAATCAATGTTGGGTTGTGTTATATTCTTTCCACGTAGTTAATAGGGGGTTTGAAGGGCACCCGTAACCCCACTTTATGGGGTCCGGGGCAGCGCCCCGGGAAATTTTGGTTTTGGACCATATGTTAGGTTGGGCAGACCCACCTATGGTTTTGTGCATGATTTTCACACATGTTTTTTGGACGCGATGGTTTTCGGTCCATGGTATTGGACACAATGGTTTTCGGTCCATGGTATTGGATGCTTTGGAATGTATAAATATGTATTGTAACATTGAAAGGAACATAATGAAAAATAAAGCTGGTAGTCCCGGTTTTGGGATCCAGGGAAAAATCTCTATGCATATGTGTTTTATGGGTTATGCTCTCGCATTGTTTATTTTCTTTGTTTAAGAATTCGTATGTAGGTAATTTTTGTACAGGGTTAAAACCTACATTTGGTATCAGAGCTGTTTTGGCTTCAAGGGGACGCCTTTGTTGCTGAGGGGTTTCGCTCGGGCCTTTGGTAGACCCTGTTCAGTGGGAGATCTGCGAGATCGATTCTGGTGGTGAAAGAAGATGGCGAGCAGTGGAAAGATAGAGATTGAGAAGTTCAATGGTCAGAATTTTGAGTTGTGGAAACTCAAGATGGAAGATCTGTTGGTGGATAAAGATCAATGGATCGCGGTAGATCCGGGTACTAAACCATCGGGAGTGACCGATGAAGAATGGAAGAAGTTGGATCGGAAGGCAAAGAGCACAATACGATTGTGTGTCTCGGATTCAGTATTGCTGAATGTATCAGGGGAAGCTATGGCAAAGGCTTTGTGGGTCAAGTTAGGAACTTTGTACCAATCTAAGTCTCTGGTGAATAAACTATTCCTGCAGAAAAAGCTGTATAACCTGAGGATGAAAGATGGAGACTCGGTGACAGAGCATCTGAATGCGTTTAATACTGTGGTAAGTCAGTTATTATCTGTTGATATTAAAATTTCAGATGAAGATAAGTGCATTAGTCTGTTGTGTTCTCTACCAAATTCGTGGGATAGTCTGGTTATTGCAATAGGTAGCAATGCAACTGCTTTGCAGTTTGATGAAATAGTCTCAGCCTTGCTGACGGAGGAGATGAGATGGAAAAATATGGACAACCAGAATGGTGATGCCTTGTCTGTACGAGGACGGTCCCAGAACAGAAACAAAAATAAGTCATCGAGTGGGAGATCTAAATCTAGAGGGAGATCTAAATCTCCAGGAAAACCTACAAAGGTGGTGTGCTGGAAATGCGGAAAGGAAGGGCACTTCAGAATGGATTATAAATCTAAAGCTCCTGATAAAGGAAAGGGATCTGATGATGCTCCTTCTACAGAGGCGAAAACCACCTCAGATGAAGGTGGGGATGTGTACTTGGCTTCTTCAAGTACACATGTAGATCATGAGGCATGGTTGATTGACTCAGGTGCATCCTTTCACTTCAATCCCCATAGAGAGTGGTTCTGCGAGTATGAGAAATACGATGGTGGTGATGTCTTCTTAGGAGATGATAGGAAGGCTAGAATCATTGGTCGGGGAAAAGTAAAGTTGAAGTTGCAAGGTGGAAGGGTTAAAACACTTCCGGGTGTTCTACATATTCCTGCATTGGCCAGAAATCTGATTTCTGTAAGCAAGTTGGATGATGCAGGTGTAAAGACGGTGTTCGAGAAAGATACCTGCAAGATGGTTCGAGGAGCACTGATATTAATGTGGGGAGTTCGGATTGGAACTCTGTACAAGCTGCAAGGTAGCACTGTTGTTGATGGGTGCAATAGTTCTATGGTTCCTGAAAATGGAGTAGAGAATCTAGTGGTCTCTGGAGAGAAAACCATGTTGTGGCATCAAAGGCTTGGACATATTGGAGAGAAAGGCCTTCGAATACTTCATGGTAAAGGTATGGTAGAAGGTATGAATAATAGCTCTCTGGATTTTGATTTCTGTGAAAATTCTGTATATGGGAAGCAGAATCGGGTGAGTTTCCCCTCTGGTGGTAAGAGGACGAAACAAATATTAGAGCTTGTGCACAGTGATGTGTTTGGACCTGTGAAGGTTCCATCACTGGGTAAGTCTGTGTACTATGTATCATTCATAGATGACTTCTCAAGGAATACATGGATATATTTTCTTAAGAAGAAATCTGAAGTCTTTGACAGGTTTAAAGAATTTAAGGCTCTGGTGGAAAATCAGACAGAGAAGAAGATAAAGGTGCTGAGGATAGATAATGGTGGAGAATTTTGCAGCAAGGAATTTGAAGAATTTTGTAAGAAGTGTGGTATAGCACGACCGAAGACTATTCCATATACACCTCAGCAAAATGGAGTCGCAGAAAGAATGAACAAGACGTTGATGGAAAGGGCAAGAAGCATGCTCAGTGGTGTAGGGTTAGGACAGGAATTCTAGGCAGAGGCGGTGGATACTGCATGTTACCTGATCAACAGATCACCTTCATCAGCATTGGAGGATAAGACTCAACAAGAAGTATGGACTGGTAAGAAACCCTCTCTTTCACATCTAAGGGTATTTAGATGTGATGCATATGTACATGTTCCAAAGGAGAAACGAACCAAGTTGGATAGTAAATCTGAAAAGTGCATCTTTATTGGGTATAAGGATGGTTTAAAGGGTTATAAGCTTTGGAACCCAGTCACACGGAAGGTTGTGTACATCCGAGATGTATTGTTCAGAGAGGTAAAAGATGTTATTCAACATGAAGTCCAACCAAAGGAACCTGAGAAGATAGAGTTTGAGCCAAAGGAGGAAGAATCAGACTCTGCAGCAGAGGAAGAATCAGAAGATGAAGAGCCACAAACTCCGGCTGTGAGAAGATCAGTTCGAGAAAGAAGGCAGCCAGAAAGGTATAGTCCATCTGCTTTCAGTTCAAATTTTGCTTTGTCTGTTACTGATAATGATCCCAAAACTGTGAAGGAAGCAGTGGATTCAGAGGATGGAAAACTCTGGAAAGAGGCCATGGTCGATGAAATGGCATCTTTGCACAAAAATGAGGCTTGGGATCTGGTGGAGTTGCCGGCTGCAAGGAAATCCATTGGCAGCAAATGGGTGTTCAAGAAGAAGACAAATGCAGAAGGAAAGGTGGAGAAATACAAAGCTCGGTTGGTAGCAAAAGGTTATTCCCAGGTGCCGGGAATTGATTTTGGTGATATTTTTTCTCCTATTGCCAAGGTAACTTCTATTAGATTACTTTTATTTGTTTCTGCTGCTTTTGATTTTGAGGTAGAATAGATGGATGTGAAGACAACATTTCTTCACGGGGATTTGGAAGAGGAAATCTACATAAAGCAACCTGAAGGCTTTGCGGTGAAGGGTAAGAAAGAACTGGTATGCAAGTTAAAGAAGTCTCTGTATGGGTTAAAACAGTCACCAAGGATGTGGTATCAGAAATTTGATACATTTATACGGGGACTTGGCTTCACCAGAAGCAAAGCAGATCATTGTGTGTATTTTAAATTAATTGGTGATCGTATTATTTATCTGGTCTTGTATGTGGATGATATGTTGCTGGTTGGAAATGACAAAGAAATTATCCAGGATTTGAAGACCCAATTGTCCTTCAAATTCGACATGAAAGATCTTGGTGTTGCAAACTATATTTTGGGCATGGAAATTAAAAGAGATCGGTCAAAGAGGAAGCTCTGGTTAAACCAGAGGAAGTATGTCGAGACAATACTCCAGAGGTTTAATATGCAGGATAGTAAACCGGTGAAGGTTCCTATTCATGTAGGTGTGAGGTTATCTGTTGAACAGTGTCCCAAGACACAAGAAGAGGAAGAGGACATGTCCCATGTTCCATATGCAAGTGCAGTGGGTAGCCTGATGTATGCAATGGTCTGTACTAGACCAGACATTGCACATGCAGTGGGAGTATTGAGTAGGTTTATGTCAAAACCTGGGAAGGAGCACTAGACAGCAGTGAAGCGGGTTTTCAAGTATTTGCGTGGCACTAGTGATTATGGTTTGTGCTACCAAGGAAGACCAAGATTGGACAGAGTGTTGGATATTCATGGCTTTGTTGATGCAGACTGGGCTGGAGATCTGGATCAGAGAAGATCTACAAGTGGGTATGTGTTTAACCTATTTGGAGGTGCAGTCAGTTGGATGAGTAAGAAACAATCTGTAGTGGCACTATCAACTACAGAGGCAGAATACATGGCAGCCACTCATGCAAGCAAGGAAGCAGTTTGGTTGCAGAGATTGTGTTCAAGTATGGGGTTAGTACAGGGAGCTATAAGAATAGACTGTGACAGCCAAAGTGCAATTTTCTTGGCAAAGAACCCTGCTTATCATTCAAAGACAAAGCACATTGATGTTCAATATCACTTTGTGAGGGATATGATAGAAGACAGAAAGGTGTTGCTGGTAAATTTGGACACTTTGAAGAATACTGCAGATGCATTGACAAAATCTGTGAGCTCTGAGAAGTTCTCTTGGTGTAGAGAAGCAATGGGAATCTCAGGGCTGAAAAAATGACTAAGCTCTCCTGTGCCCCCCTGTGGAAAGAAAACAACAAGTGGGAGATTGTTGGGTTGTGTTATAGTCTTTCCACGTAGTTAATAGGGGGTTTGAAGGGCACCCGTAACCCAACTTTATGGGGTCCGGGGCAGTGCCCCGGAAAATTTTGGTTTTGGACCATATGTTAGGTTGGGCGGACCCACCTATGGTTTTGTGCATGATTTTCGCACATGTTTTTTGGACGCGATGGTTTTCGTTCCATGGTATTGGACGCGATGGTTTTTGGTCCATGGTATTGGATGCTTCGGCATGTATAAATATGTATTGTAACATTGAAAGGAACATAATGAAAAATAAAGCTGGTAGTCCTAGTTTTGGGATCCAGGGAAAAATCTCAGTGCATATGTGTTTTATGGGTTATGCTCTCGCATTGTTTATTTTCTTTGTTTAAGAATTCGTATGCAGGTAATTTCTGTACAGGGTTAAAACATACAATGAAGGGGGAGAATACAGGAAAGATGAACTTATCAGATATTGTAAAGATCATGGAATTTTGTAGCAGTTTACAATACCCCATACTCCATAGCAGAATGGAGTAATAGAAAGAAAGAACAAAACACTGGTGGAATGTGCTAGAAGTATGCTGAAAGGTAAGAATCTTTCGAATGGTTTTTGAGCTGAAGCAGTGAATACTGTGATTTACTTGAAAAATAGGAGTCATACAAAAAGTCTTGAGTCTAAAACTCCTTTTGAAGCATTATATGGATATAAGCCTGCAGTAAAACACTTAAGAATATTTGGATGTAAAGAATTTTCCCACATACCAAAGGAAGATAGAAGAAAATTGGACTCAAAAACCATCAGATGTACTTTTACAGGGTATCGTTCATCATATAAAGCATACAGATTATTTAATCCCTCTACTCACAAGATCTTTGTTAGTAGAGATGTTAAATTCCATGAGCAAGATAATGAAGAACCTGATGAGCACTATGATGGATGGGACATTCCGTACTTTGAGGAAGAAGAAGCAGAGAACAATCAGGGTCAACAGTAGACAAAGGCAGAGGATGAACAACAGCAACAACAACAACAGCAGCAGCAAGAAGAAACAAATGATGATCGAATAAGGTTTGAAACCACTACCCCACTACTAAGGAGATCAGGTAGGAAAGCTCAAATGCCTACAAGATATAGGGAAAATGCTTTTATAATTAATATGATGAATTTGGTTGAATCGTCTAGTTATAAAGAAGCAAATGAAAGTAGTGAATGGAAAACAGCCATGGAATAGGAATATGATTCAATAATTAGAAATAACACTTGGGAATCGGTTGAACTTCCTAGAGGAAAATAGACCATAGGTTGTAAATGGTTATATAAACCAAAAATTAATGCAGATGGAACTATAGAAAAACTAAAAGCTAGGTTGGTTGCAAAGGGGTACACACAAAAAGAAGGGATAGACTATGAAGAAACCTTCGCCCCTGTAGCTAAATTGAACACTATCAGAATGTTAATCGCTTTAGCTACTAAGAAACATTGGATGATGCACCAACTAGATGTAAAGTCTGCATTTTTGAATGGAGAACTAAAAGAAGAGGTTTATCTAGAGCAACCGGAAGGGTTTGTCCAGAAAGGAAAAGAACATTTAGTTTGTAGATTGAAGAAAGCACTTTATGGACTAAAACAAGCTCCCAGGTCATGGTATGAGAAAATTGATTCATTTTTTCTACAAGCTGGCTATAATAGAAGCAAGAATGACCCTAATCTTTACACCATGAAAGATGAACAAGGGTGCGTAGTGTTGATTTCATTATATGTAGATGATTTGATAATTACAGGTGATGCTACATATCTAATTAATGAAATCAAGCAACAAATGTCACAGATGTTTGAGATGAAGCACCTTGGTGAACTCAGATACTGTTTAGGTCTCAAGATCTGGAGAGAATCAAGTCAAACATTTCTATCTCAAGCAAAGTATGTCAAAGGTCTGTTAGAAAAGTTTAGAATGGATTAGTGTAAGCCTGCACCAGTACCATTGCAGCAGAACATCAAATTGCAGTGTGAGGATGGCTCAAAAACAGCGAATGCAACACTTTACAGACAATTGGTTGGGAGTCTAATCTACCTAACCACCACTAGACCTTATTTGGCTTATGCAGTCAATGTGCTAAGCCAATTTATGTCTAAGCCACTTGAAAGCCACCAGAATGCAGCGAAGAATGTTTTGAGGTATCTACAAGGTACTGTAGATTACAGAATTATTTACACTGACTCTTCTGATGTTAGATTGGTGGGATTTACAGATTCAGATTGGGCAGGAAATGCAAATGATCGCAGATCTGTAACAGGTTATGCATTCAGTCTTGGATCCGGGGTGATCACATGGAGCAACAAGAAGCAGAACACAGTCTCCTTGTCTTCAGCTGAAGCAGAGTATCAAGCCATGTGTGCAGCAACGTGTGAGGTATTTTGGTTGCGGAGACTTCTCCGGGATGTTGGGGAAGAATAGACAGACGCAACAACAATCAAATGCGACAATCAGAGTTCAATCAAGCTGGCTAATAATCCAGTGTTTCACAAAAACACTAAACATATTGATACTCAATTCCACTTTGTCAGGGAGAAAGTGCAATCCAAACAAATCCATTTGGAATATTGTAATGCATGTGATAATGTTGCAGACATTTTCACCAAGCCTCTTGGAAAAGTTAAGTTTCAAATGTTTAGGGAGATGTTAGGCATATATGTGAACCCATTCTCCATTAAGAGGGAGTGTTGAAGATAATGGAGAATATCCTAAAATAGGTAGATTTGGTTCAAGTAACCTCAGGATAGGAATTAGTTTCTATTTCTTAGGATGTTGTTCTAACTTCCCTAAAACCATGTTTTCTATTTAATGTGTAATGTGCATGAACAATGTAGAGCGTTCTGCAGAGCCAAACTCTCCTGGTTCAGACTCTCTTTCGTAGAGCTGACCAGTGGGTTTTATTTTTATTAATACAAACATTGCCATTTTTATCACGATGCTCTTGTTATAATTTTCTGGATTGTGGTTCAACTAATGGATCGTGTGAGGTGAATTCAATGAACCATTGTTGTTTCTTGAAAGGAGTCAAATCATTGAAAATATAACAATTTTGTATATGGAGCTATGACTCTCGTTTACTGAATCTGGCAATCAACTAAGGATCTGCAAGATCTTCACCTCCCAACATCGAATGCCACCACTGCAACCAAGGAGAAGATGAGCAACATGGCAGCAAGTACCAAGGAGAAAGTGGACAAAGCCAAGGCATCTACCGAGGAGAAGGTCCATAAAAACACTGCCCACATGAAGGGAGAAAAAGAAATAGTACACCAGGGAGGCGAGGACAGGTCCTGGATGGACTATTCTTGATGGAAACTAGCAAAAATCCTGCAAAAAAAAAAAATAAATTCAACCACAGTGGTTATCTGAGCATTTGCTAGAAATGCGTAACAACTAAAAAATTTCTATTTTTAAATGAAATTTCCTGCCAAATGAAAACTAATTTAGGAAAACTGAGACATGGGTTTTTTCGGGAACAAGGTGAATTAGACAACCCAGAAATGGTTTCCTCAATTTCGCAACCGTTTGAGAGAAATTGGAGATTCTTCTAGACCCTATTTTACTAACTGCGTGAGGAAAAACAATTTCTAATTAATACACAATGAATTGTTTGAACATGGCACGAGTGTTCAAAATGTGCACGCATTTCCTCCTATCTCTTGAGCCTTAGAAAATCTTTTTCTTTGGCTTTAAATTCACTCTTGCTTGCTTGTCCCACTCCACCGGTTCTTTCTCAGTATTAAAACACTTGTTCAGCATTTGCACTATATATATATTTACTGAAGTTATGCCTTCCAAAAACGCACTACTTGCAATCTTGAACAAGTAAAGAAATTTATCCAGTTTGCTGAAAGAGGACTAAGTTGGAATATGGAATCTGGGTTTGAAGTTACATGAAAGTGTTGATAAAGATGAATGTTTAAATTGAGTGAATTAGTCAGTTTTAATTATCAAAACTTCCTCAAACTAAAGGTCTATTTCATACTTCTTTTTCTCTTTGAAAAAAGAAAAAGAAAAAAAGAAAAAAAATGCCAATTTTTCTGACAAGAGGCATTGCAATTATCACTGGATTTTGGCTCCAGTAAATCACAACATTGTTTCTTGCTCTTTAAATTCATTTTTGGCTATTTACTGACTTGGGTTGTTTGTTCAGGATTTTAGCTACAAAAACTGTGCACATTCTACAGCTGAACATCAATTCTGCAGCTAATCGACAATTCTGCAGCTGAACAGTGATTCTGCAGCTAATCGACAATTCTGCAGCTGGAAAACAATTCTGCAGCTATGCATTTAACTCAATGATTTATTTGTCAAACAATGCATTCTAACCATTTCATCTGCTTACATCATCTTTCACTGTAGCATCATGTTCCCATGCCACATTTCCATGACAATTTTCATTGTTTCATAAAAATTTCAAAACAATCTAACTTTCTCATACAACATCAGAATTCAATGATTCAAGCATCGTTGGAAAGATCTCGACAAGATATAAAAAAATGAGGAAGCTATTATCAGATTTTGAAACAGTAAAGAATGAATAAATTGCTGAAAAGAAACAACAGGTAACTTGAGGCACTACTTTCGACACAGGTATAAACTCTTTTGGTTTTCTTTCATGAACTTGTTTAATAGTACCAATTCTTATTTTTTTATGTAAATGTCATTAACAAAGAGATTGATCACCTCTCTATTTTGATAACCTTACAATCCATTGGAGAAGAAGTACTAGTTTTTTGCAGGTTCCAGGAGGAAGAACAGATGACCATAAGCAAATAGTGTCTCTCAAAGACCACATTTATTTCACAAGAAAATGATCAGAGTAGCAACAGAGATGAAACATCAATGCATGAGCACATGCTAATGCATATCAGATCTAGTAGTTGCAAGCCTTTCAGATGCCAGTTTTTCCATTACATCCATACTCCTTCAGTCAATAAAACCTTCATCTCATTTCCTTTGCAGTCACATTGCATTTCACTTAGTTAGTCAATAAAATTCTCATCTTATTTTCCTTCACTACTCATTATTTTTCCCCTACCTTTCTTTCACTAACTCATAACCCATTTTCATAAAGACATTCAGCTCGCTTACATGCTAATTTGTCCTTTTAATTTCCATTCACTTGTCATTTTCCTTTCCGTTAAATAAACCTTGATCCATTACAAAATTTTCCATTCATAGTCCTTCAAAATCATTGTTTCATGTTCACGTTAGATGATGGAGGATTCCTTAAGGCCTTCCTTCTAACAAGCCTTAGCCTATCGACATCGACACATTATCTAGGTCCAAGGCTAGAGTCCTCATTAGTACCTTGAGGCTTGTATGCCTTAATGATAGGCTCTCTCACCAACAATCATGGGAATACATCAATGTCCCTTGATCGTTGGATCTTGCAAGTGGCTCAACATCAGCTCATTTATTCGCCCTTCGCAAGATGTACTTAGGTACCTTGGCACTCGTTGATATTAATGGCGAGTTTGCCTTGCATTGGTTAACGACATTCATCAATGGTCGGTAATCCAATGACCTCTCTTCATGCTCGACACCAACACATTTATTCGCATGACTAGAGTTGTACCATCGGTTTTATAGCGATTGAAGACTATATAATTTCAGTGTTTTGCAACAGATATAATAGATTTAGTAGCAGAAATAAAGAATCCACTTCATAACCTCATCCACCATTTATGCAACCAAGAAGCAGATGAATTCTACATTTCATTCCATGATCCAGAAGCAGCCACTCTCTTGAATTTCCATAACTCATGCACATTGAAGGTAAGTGAAGGTATGTGGTTTTCTAATTTTTAGTCATGCAATTCCTTAAAATACTAAAATTGTAACTTTAGGAAATTCCTCACTTCATCTTTCACATTGTCATATCTTTAGTTCGGGGGAAGGGACATCGTTTCATATTCATATATCATTCACCATCACACATTTTCATTTCATCCTAACATACTTGTCCTAATCAATTATGATTGCATTATGGTTCAAAAAGTTATATGATTTGCAAATAATGTCTAAATTAAGAGCACACTATATGGCTAATTTTAAAGATGCATTCTTAAATATGTTCAATGAATCTTGCTACAACAAAAAGAAACAAGGTATTGAAACACAAGAACCAATACCAATTAGGACATGTGATATAAGCCAAGCTCATTCAAAAGCAAAGACGTTGCAAGAAAATCAAAGGAATTAATGCAATATTTGCATGAGGACATGCAATTGCTCTAGTTAGGGGGTATGTTGGACCTCCAAAATGTCTTCAAAATGACATACACTTTCACCTTTATCGCTACCATTTCACTCACATGTCACATCTCCATAACCATATAACCTTTCATTAGCCACCATTTTCATAAATATATGGGTTAAGATCCTTATTTAGCAAAGTTATTTATTTTATGTGTTTAAACTGAATTTATGATTAAAAACTAGGGAATTAACATGGTTTCATGTATCTATATATGTGGCTTGAGTTTTATGACATGTGTAGGTTATTTGGAAGCTTCCAAGGCACCCTTATGTGGCCTCCAATGCTCAAATTCGAATTCTCTTCAAAGGAGATTTGGATAAAAGGTCAAAGAAGGATATGTGTCCTATTTGGATTGTAACTCTATGAGGTGTCTCATCATTTCTTATTTGGATTAGAACTCTATGAGACACCTAGGTGATGTGTCTCATTATGAGCTATTTGGTTGTAACTATATGAGATTTTAGTGGATCCTCATTAAATAGGGTAGCTTCTTATGTTTTTGTATAAATAGGAGAGCCTTTTCCTTTGAAGGCATGTGTAAAGTTGGGGAAATGTTCATGTTTTGAATATAGAATTTGGATTTGGCACCATGCTCATGAGTGATGTTCACCTTGATTTGGTTATGCTTGCATTTGGAGCCTCTCAACTTGCCATCTCTCATGCTTTTGGATTGGCCACCAACAATGTGTGAGATTTTTTTTTTTCATAGACTTAGATTTATTGCTTTCATAGATTAAGATTTATTTCTTTCATATGTTTTCCTGTGTGAGAGGTTAAGAGTGATTTTTTCTATTTTCTTTCTACCTAGAAGTTAAGAGTAATTGTTTTTATTTTCTTTCATATCTTTTCCTGTGTGAGAGGTTAAGAGTGATTATTTCTCTTTGCTTTCTACCTAGAAGTTAAGAGCATTTATTTTTATTTTCTTTCATATATTTTCCTGTGTGAGAGGTTAAGAATGATTGTTTTTTCTTTCATTTCTGAAAGAGTGGTGTGCTTTTCAATTCCTGCAAGATTTAAAGATTAAGATTTCAATTCCGCGCACTGTACTATAATTTTATTATAATTTATTTTGAGTTGATTGTTGAATTAGAATAGGTGAATTTTGTTTTTCATTATTTGGTTTCATAATTATATTGATCTAAATTGAAAGTTAATTTCTAGCATATATAGTGCACGCATGCTTCACAAGTTTTACGAAACCCCCAGATTGATAATTAAATGATAGGTAATTAATTTGCCTCAACACCTTGCTGCTAAGAGCATCTGCAACCCGATTCTCCTTCCCTTTGATGTATCTGTTCTCGAGGTTGAACTCACTAAGGATAGCCAACCATATAGATTGCCTGACATTCATATTCAACTAACCAAACAAATATCTCAACCCACTCTGATCACTCATCAATGTAAAGCCCTTCCAAGAAGATAGTGCCTCCACATTTTCAATGCATGTATAACTGTTGCTAGCTCAAGATCATGTGTTGGATAGTTCTGCTCGTGCTCATTTAAATTTTCATGACTCATAGCTCACTACCTACCCTTCTTGCATGAGAACTCCACCAAGTCCTCTCTTGCAAGCATTTTTACACACTACAAACTCCTTGCTCGAATGCACAATATTTAGCACTGGTGCATGTGTCAACAACTACTTAAGCTACTCAAAATTAGCCTCACATTCTTTTGTCCATTCGAACTTCTTACCTTTATGCTGCAATGATGTGATAGGATATGAAATGTGTGAGAAGTTCTTGATAGACCTCTTGTAGTAGCTTGCCAATTCCATAAATGATCTCACCTCATCCACATTCTTAAAAGCCGCCCAATCCATAATAGCCCTTATCTTTTCTGAATCCACTACTATGCCATCCTTGGAGACAACATGCCCCAAATAATGTACCTCCATCTAAAATAAGTTGCACTTGCTAAGTTTAGCATAAAAATGATGCTCTCTTAGCAATCTCAACACTACTCCTAAACTCTCGGCATGTTCCTCTTCATTCTTAGAATATACTAGTATGGAATCAATGAATACAATAAGAAACTTGTCCAGATAAGGACAAAACACATTATTCATCAAACACATAAATGTAGCTGGAGCATTAGTTAAACCGAATGTAACAACAACAAAATCATAATGCCCATACCTGGTTCTGAATGCAAAATTTAAGATATCCTCTTCCTTGATGCGTACCTTATGGTATCCCAATCTCAAGTTGATCTTAGAGAATATTGTTTCTCCCTTTAACTAATCAAACAAATCAACAATCCTTGGCAAAAGGTACTTGTTCTTGAGTGTTACATTGTTCAGCAGCCTGTAATAATGCATAATCTTAGAGTACCATCTTTCTTCTTTACGGACAACAATGATGTGCCCCAAGGTGATACACTGGGTCTGATGTATCCTTTTTCCAACATCTCCTTTAGCTGCAACTTCAACTCTACAAACTCAAATGTGCTCATCGTATAAGGTGCTTTCGATGCTGGAGCTGCCCCTGGCACTAACTCAATAGAAAATTCTACCTCCCTGTGAGGTGGAAACTCTATAATGTCCTCATGGAATACATCCTAAAACTGTTGCAAAATTGGGTACCTTCTCAACATTCGCATTCTCAACCTCCTTACCCTTATCAATGGAAATGTGCACTGCAAACATCACACAACATTTTCTGCAACTACGCTTAGCTTGCATAGTGGTAACCATCCTCATTGATGTAGGCTTCTTCTTTCCTTGTAAGGTCCTATTTTCACCACTATCATCCACACACTCAATGACCTTGTCAAAGAAATCCTCTTTGGTTCTGTGAAGGTATATCCAATCCATACCCAAAAGCATATTATATGAAACCAATGGTAATACATTCAAATGTGTTGCTGTAGGCATACCATTTAATTCAAATGCACAAGCTCTTACCCAATGGTGAACTCGCTTCTTTGTACCTATATCCAACTATACCAACCAAGATTCTGCATGCCCTTATTTTCTCTACCCACACTTATCCACCAACCCAGGACTTATATACCTATATTTAGATCTAGGATCAATCAAAATAAAAACAACTTGATCACAAAGTTTATCATCCATCTCAATGATCAATGTCTAATGATCCACCTGCCTGTTGTCCACAATTGCATAGATCTAAGGAATGCTATGACCAACATCACCAAATGTATGGGCCTCCTGAGCACTGTAGATATGGGGTCTACCACCACTCTGATACTGTGAACAATAATTATTACAATGATCCTTACCACATATCCAACACTGCAATGGTTCTCTACCACCGCCTCTAGTATGCTACTCTCCATTTCATTTCTCAATTGTATTGAATCTCTTGTAAGGAAATTCATTTTCTTTCTCACTTGCATCTTCAGGTCTTCCTCTC
The DNA here is from genome assembly GCA_031772625.1 of Pinus tabuliformis. Classification (NCBI taxonomy): domain Eukaryota; kingdom Viridiplantae; phylum Streptophyta; class Pinopsida; order Pinales; family Pinaceae; genus Pinus; species Pinus tabuliformis. Next base: position 777,463,443 of record CM062806.1, read on the forward strand.
TTTGGTGTCCATCTTCCTTTATCTTTCTCATTTCTTTTGAAGTCATGCTTAGGCTCAACTTTGCACTTTGACTGCTCATAACAATGCTTCAACTTTCAGATGGACTCCTCCAATGATCTAGGCTCATCGAACTCAATATGATTTGAGTAAGCTACTACCAGCCCACTGATGAATCTCTGAACCTTGGCCTTCTCCTCCTCTAGGTAAGGCACATATCTCAACAGCTCTAAAAACTTTCTAGTATACTCATCATCTGTCATGGAACCCATCCGCAACTCATAAAACTCCTTAGCTCTATCATCATATTACCTCTTTAACAAGTACTTCTTCTTGAAGTGCCTTTCAAACACATGCCAATTCAAATAATCTTCATCAATACCTTTAACATTCTTCACATCTTCCCACCAAATATCTACTTTACCTTTGAGACTGAAAAGGGTTATCCTTGCTTTCATGTTTTCTGAATAGTCATGCAATCTAAATAATTTCCTCATGCCAAGCAGCCATGCCTCTGCATCCTGTGATTTCTTCATCTCTCCATCAAAGGTAGGTGGCTTCGCCTTCTTGAACTCATCCAACAAGTATCCCATATCACTCCTCTGATAAGGATGGTAACGATGATGATCATGATACCTGTGTCCAACACCTCTCCTATTTAGAGTGTCCAACAACCTACCAACCTTGATCATGTCAGATCTATCTAACCTGTGACCACCATAATACTTGTGTCTACTAGGATATCTACTGCAATATGCCCCATTTCTTATGTCCTCATGTCATTGGCTGATCCGAAGTGGTTCCTATCGCTGCAAATTTGACAAACTCTGAAGTAGTATCGTATTCACCTCTGCTTGTTTCTCTTGTGCCTGCATGATTTTGTTATTGTTTGCTTTGCAAGTCCTTATTTATTCCTTTAGGCTTCTCAATGTGTCTGCCACATTAGAATATTTCCCCACACCATGCTGCTCATCTGATGCATAGGGAGATTCTATGTAGTCTACCACCTTCCTAGCCATTTGATCTCTTTCCCGCAAGGCATACTATGTCATCTATACCAATTACAATTTACCAATGTACCTTAACATAATTCAGGGAGGATACCTTGTCTACAATATCATCAAATCAATGTGATACATGTATACAGTATATACATCTATCGAATAAGTGCATCAACGCATACACATCATTCTAGGTAGGGTCAAATCATCAATGCAAGGTCATATCAATAATGCATGCTATGACCAAAATCATGAAAAAAACGATTATTCCCTTGTACACATTGCCACATGCAACTATCAACATTCATAAGAAATGCCTAATCAACTACACATACACATAACCACATGTATTTGACATAAGAAATCAAGCCTTGTAAGTAATCATATACTTCTGACGATACATACCACAAAATCACATCAAGTTCCTCATGACAACCTTACTACCATCATGATAAACATGATGCAATGCAACAAGAACATGGAATGCAAGTGTAAGAGACACACATGCAACTGACATGCATGCATGACCAAGCACCTTCAACTAAAGAGAGCACAACCACACTCTGATACCAATCTGTAACACCCTCTCCCAGGTATACCCAAAGTAGCCATGCCAACCAGGGTAAACATGACACAAGAGGCTACTATCATCAAATTCGACCTCCTATGTGACCTTAAGGAAGTGGAATTGATGGAACATCACACACATCCATCCAACATCAACAAAACCCTCGGGAGACAAGCCAACCACCCAAACAACCTATCCATGTGTCCCATTGTTATTCTAGATCTCTTAGGACATAGTTGCTCCCATACGATGGGCAAGGGAGCAACCAAAAACCTAAAGTCACTCTCACAGGCCTGCTTGCTAGCAACTGTGGACCAAAATTTCCAATTATGTGCTAATGACCCTAGGATTTAAGCCACTTTTCTAGCCCATAATCTCAACCTCTGCCCAGAACTTGCTACAACCTTCAGAATTCATTAAGGACATGGTAAGAATGCTGATAAATCAAAATCAACCTCAGGACTAGGCCTGAGCATCCCCAACTGGGACTAACATTCTGTCAAACACTTGGCGTCAATGCAACCTATAGGCCCAGGATACAAGACATAGCATAAATGAGTGAAACAACTTATGAAACATAACCAGAAGGATCACCTCCTTATCAATTGAAATACTACATCATCAATTAGGTCTTGCATAGATCAATTTAACAGTTACAAGTAAATACAAATAACCATGAAATGAACCAATCATTTAATCATTCTTATAACCAGTGTAACACCATGTAAATATAAGAGATAAGACAACCATTGAATCCACATATAAATCAGTGCAAAATTAAGATAACTTAGCTTTTATTACCCATAGACAAATCCTATAAAGTTTGGGACTTCCACATACCACCTGACCATAGACATAGCTGAACCAAATCTCTCTTTCATCTAGTCACCTCCATGCCATATTCCAAGCATGAATGTGGGATCTCACAGAACAACCAATCCAAGAACAACCAAGGGAATCTAGAGGTTAAAGCACATCCACACTCATAAAACCGTGATCACACCAAAACTAGTGCTCGATCACAACTGAACCAAACTTGTAATGCTATCTGGAATCCGTCACTATCCTTGAGGAATTTTCCTCCTCCTTTTCTCTCAAGATTTACTGTAATCCAAACCCAGATCACTAGGCTCTAAACTGAGACCTCTCCCTCAGGCTTTACCATGTATCCCACCAAAACTAGTCAAGGGATTCCTAGGCCTTTGGGAATAGAACTTGAGACGACCTCCTCCCTGGATTCCGTAATCCATTTGGAAAACCAAAGCTCAAAAACCAAAATAAACATCCCAACACCATGGCATCTAGAAAAAGGAAAGGCTAGGCTGAAATGCACAACAATAACCCAGCAAAACCATGCCACCACCAACAAGAGAACCATACACCAACATGCGAAGTGATGCATCTCCAAACTAGCTAGGAAATCACAGATGCAAGAGGTTACCTGCAATTATTCCTGCTGAAGCTTATTGATCCTAATTTCCTTCCTTGATCCTTTCTTGTTTTTCCTTTCCTTGCTCGAAACTAGAGTGCTCCAAGAAACCTTTAAGTGACCAAGAGTGAGAGAGAGAGAGTGAAAAATTAGAGAGCTCCAAACTTGAACTGACTAAAGCTATGAATTGGTCCTCAGGCCTCTATTTTCTTCATTTTCCATTATTTTCCTTCATTTTCCTCCTCACATGTAACCTGTGACCTTTCACCTTACTTTTCTCCTAATTTCCTTTATTTTCATAAATAAATGTGCCAAAAATGCCTTTTTTCCTTTTAATGCCTTTGCCAGTTTTCCTTAGCCAAAACACACATCCAGTGATGCCCACTATGATATATTTTCCCAACATTCATATTGGAATAATCGTCCCTTAACCATGGTCTTATTTTTCCTTTATTAACTTTTATTACATGAACTTTTCACCAGGGCTGTTACACTGTAGTTAATGTATAATCTGAGAGTTCCATCTATTTTCTTCACAAATGACACTGGTGTGCCCCAAGGTGATACACTTGGCCTAATGTATCCCTTGTCCAACATTTCCTTCAACTGCAACTTTAACTAGACCAAATCAGGTGTGATCATCTTGTAAGGTTCTTTTGATGATGAGGCTGCCCTTGGCACTAACTCAATAGAAAATTATACCTCACTGTGAGGTGGAAACTCTGTAATGTCCTTAGGAAATACATCCTAAAACTGCTGCAAAAATGGGTACCTTCTCAACACATCTGCATCCTCAACTTCCTTACCTTTATGACTAGAAATGTGTACTACAAATAACATACACCCTTTCCTATGACTACGCTTTACTTGCATAGCTATCACCATCCTAACTAATGCGGCTTTATTCTTACCCTGCAAGACTCTTGGTTCCCCATTTTCATCAACACATTCAATGGATTTGTCGCAACAATCTACCTTGGTTCTATGAAGATATAACCAATGCATTCCCATCAACATATTGTATGATCCCAACTGCAATACATTTAGATGTGCTACAGTAGGCATACCATTTAAATCAAATGTACAAGCTCTTACCCAATTATGAACTTACTTCTTTGTACCTGTAGCCAATTGCATTAACCAAGAATCTGCATGTAATTCCTTTCTCAAACCACACTTATCCACTAGGGTAGGATTAATATAACTATAGTTAGATCTCAGGTCAATCAAAATAGAAATAACATGATCACAAAGATTATGTCCATCTCAATGATAGATTCTTGATGGTATGCATGTTTTTTATCCAAGGCTGCATAGATATGAGGAACGCTCTGACTAACATCCCCAACAGTATGTGCCTCTTATGCATTATATATCTAAGGCCTACCACCCTGATTCTGTGGAAAATCTCTCTTAAGGTGCTCCTTTCCGCATGTCAAAAACTCCAACCGACCAATACCAACACCTCTATACTTCTACTGCGAATCATGCCCCTGCCTAGATGCATTAAACCTCTTTTTCGTTGCGACATTTTCTTTCTCATCTACATGATGAGGCCTTGTCCTCTTAGGCTTCCATTTACCTTTACCTTTGTCTTTTCCTTTCCATCCTTGCTAAGATTCATTCTTACGCTTTGACTGTTCATAGCAATGTTTCAATTCCCCAATGAATTCCTTAAGTAACCGAGGCTCATCATACTCAATCCGGTCTCTAAATTCTAGTGGCAATTCACTAACGAACCTTTGAACTTTAGCCTTCTCGTCTATAATATACAGTACATACCTCAATAACCCCAGAAACTTGGTCATGTATTATTCATCTGTCATTGATCCCATCTTTAGCTCATATAATTCCTTGGCCTTATTGTCGTAGTACCCCTCTGACAAGTACTTCTTCCTCAAAAGCCTCTTGAACTCATGCAAAATAAACTCATATGTCCTGATGTCTCTAACCTGCTTAACATCTTCCCACCAAATGTTTACTTTACTTTCAAGCTGAATCACTACTTTGGCCTTCATGTTATCTCTATACTCATGCAACTCAAAGAAATTGTTCATCCCAAGTATCCAAGCCTTTGCATCTTCTAACTTCTTCACATCTCCATCAAAATTACGTGGTTTCGCTTTCTTAAACTCATCTGGAAAGTATATCCTATCACTCATCTTACAAGGATGATAATGATGATGATCATGATGTCTGTCAAAAACAGAACTAGAATAGTACTTGTACTCATCACCCCTTCTATCCGAAGTGTCCAACAACATGCCATTTCTCACTGTGTCAGATGTATCTGACATGTTGTTATCACTTGGATTGAACCTCAGGCCGAAGGAAGGCAATGCCAGGGTAACCACAAACCATGCTTAGCCAAGTAGCTAGCCCTACTAGGCTGGGAGAGGGATCTCTCCGTAAGGATATCATCCAACATGACTAGATCAGGAAAAGGATTTTAGGCTAGGTATAGTAGCACAAAGTTTTGATTGGATTTTGAAGGGGTTTTGCTAGATCAGGAGGAGCTGGACAGTTTAGGGGCTAGGGAATTAGGTCAGAATTGCAGGGTGTTCAATGGGGCAAGGTAGTTATAAGGTTTAGTACTCTAGGGCTTGATGGGCGAGATGTTTTAAGACTAGTGAGAGGCTAGGAAGAGCATGTGATTACCATGGATCCTTCCCAAACTGTAGAAAACATGAAATGGTGAATATTTCCCCAAAGCAGAGCAGTGATATAATGAATTCTGCCTATCAACTTGAAAACATTCACTTAGAAGAAATGGAATGATTAATGAAATACACAAAACATACTAGCATATGATAACAAGAGAAGAAACTGTACTAAAACTCCATACCACATGGATCCCAGAAAAATAACTGCAATTCTTATTAATCTCCTTGCTAAACTGCTTACAAAATGATGTACAATCAAGGTACGAGCATCCAGCTGAGTCCAACCCTCTACAATGAGAAAGAAGAAGAATATATAGGCATTGTTTCAACCTCCTCCCATCCTCAGGGGTCGAATCCCTAAGATGAGGAGCTAATCTAACAACTTGCCTCTAAAAGTGAAAAACTAATTCATTTGAGCTCAAATTGACTTTTAATGTAATGAATCTACCCTCTACTACTAATTATACATCATATTTACAAGACAAGTCATCATTTACAATAGTAAAACATCCTCCATGAGAGAAAATCCATGAACACAGTCAAAAAATGGAAAAATAGCCATACTATGCAAAATTTGCCCTATGCGTAGCGCCACTGGCCCAACGCGTAGTGCCACTTTCAGGTCCCTTTTGGAGGCCTTCCTAGCATCCAAATTGAGCTCATGATAGCTCATTGGAAAGGTCTTCAAGTCTAATTTTTAAAACACCTAGAATTTGTTAATTTAAAGTTCATTTGACCCATCAAATGTTGATTCGCCCAAGACGGCTTCTGTGTGTCCAAAAAGTGGCAGAAAGGTCATTTGTAGGGTGCTTTTTAACCTTTTGGTGGACCAGTGCTACCCAAAAAACTTAGAAAATACATAGGATGCATGTAAACATCACTCTGAATCCAAAAGAGCAAGCCATTTGTCCATTGGATGTCCCTAGGAAAATTGCAACGCCAGTGGCAATGCACGTTGAGTTAGATTTTCTGTGTGTGGAATTTCTAAAATTTACAAAAAACAAAATCTCCTCCAAACTTGACCAAAATTGGTGAGCAGCACCATCATCAAGTATCTTGATGAGCCAAGGAAGCTTCAGCAAGCAACCTAAGCCTATCCTCCTCTTTTTTTCCCTTTAGAGCCTACCTTTCTCTAGCTTTCATCTTTTTGACCCTCATGTTGTAAATTTTGTTTCGGGTCCTGTAATGGTAGGCTATGTGCCTGATCATCTGATTGTCCCTATTGGCCTTCTACAATAGCTTCTCTAGGTGCAAATTGACTCTCTCAAGCCAAGTCTCTCTATCATCCTCAATTTTCTTCTCAATAGGAGACAAAGTGACCGATGCCTCCTTGTCGCTTTGTCATTTTACCTTGAGAATTTCCAGCTCCATGAAGACCTGCTTGTCACTCAATTGCTTGTTTTCTTGTTCCAAATATGTGATGACATACTTGGATCTCTCCAAATTGTCCATCAATGCTTGGACTTGAGCCTCATTTTCCCGTATGATGATGTCCTTTATTGTTTCTTTATCCTGAGCCTCTAAGTCAATTGTTTCCATGCCATGATGAGTATAATGTTGCTCCGGCTCATCATGCTCTGTCAAATCAAAGTCTCTCTCTTCCTCCTCATCATCAAAATTTTCCTCTGGCATCCTTTCTTTCCCTTTTTGCAGCTGCTGCACATGTACCTACTATGTTGATGAAGAAGGCAAAGCCCCTTCCACATCTTGTGGAGCTAGCATTTTCCTATGAGTTGATGAAGAAGGAAAGGTCCCTTCCACATCCTATGGAGCAAACACTTTCCTATCAATGGCAAAAAATCTCCTTGTGCCCCTCTGATATGTCATGTAGGTCCCAAGCACCTCAATATCTCTAGTCTCTTTGGCCTCCTCATCCGTTTTCACCTGAGCACTGCTAGAAGGTCCCCCTGCTTCTTGAGACACTAGTAGAGGAATTTGAGGACCCCTGAAGATGTCATGAGTGATAAATGTCTCCCAAGAGATGTTTAGGAGGCTCAGATGATGAAGCACAATCATCTTGATCAAGGAATAATGATAGAGACTGCTCATTTGCTAAGGGTATGGCTTCTTCTGCACAAAATGGGCCATCTTCTCAATATTCCTGAACAAGAAATAAGGGAGGTTTAAGATCTTCACCCTGGTAAAATGCATGAGGAGATTGATGTGATAGGTGTATAGCCTAGAAAATCTGCCCTCACAAGTGAAATATTTCATGATGATTTTCATCATGGGGACATACTTGTCTTCAAGAAATCTGAAAGGAAAAAGTCTTTTCACCTCATTTCTGTACTGGGGTTTGATATAAGGCTCATAATAATGTTCATCCAGGTCCTGTGCCTTGTACCACTTCTCCCCTACATTCAGAATCCTGGTGGCATCTGCAATAATGGAAGGTGAGGCTGTGATTGTCACCCCAACAAGAGTCACCTTGTTGTCCTGAATATGGGCTACAAAAAGTCTGGTGAGCTCAAGGTGGTGTTGAACTCTCTCTACCTGCTCACAGAACTCATAGCACCCTAGATATCTGAAACAATTGATAGCCAACTGAGAGGCCTGCAATTCTCTAAGGTTCGATGGCTCCTCCCTGATAATTCGACCTCCCTTGTGTGGTTTTCTCTGATGCCTAGGTCTATTTGCTGAACTATCACTGCCGGTGTTTTCCTCCTCCTCATAATCTCGGTCCTCTCTATCCATGTTTGCAAATTTGTACACTCCAAGAAAAGGGATAAAGGGAATGAGCAAGAGTGATTTAGGAGTGAGGGGATGGGATATGACCTTATGGGCTAGAAAATGAATGAGGGAGTAGGAATCATAAAAATGAGAGGGAGGGCTTGGTTTGTTTGAGATATTGCTTTTTAGGAAGAGGGATGAAGGGATGTGGATGTTATGAAATGTATATTTTTAGTGATAGGTGATAGGAGGGATAATTGGGGTTTAGGGTTTAGGCATAACCAAGGGAGAATTTTAGGGTTTCACACTTGCCATGGGGAATAATGTTTAAAAGTTTGAAATGCAAACCAACAATGTAGTATGGGAGGAAAACTTACTTGTATGAAGGGAAGAGAGGGCAACCTTGAAGTTGTTTTGAATTTTTGAGGTCTTTCTGTCCCTCCTGCTCAATGCGCAACGCCAACAACCAGACGCACAGTGCCACCTCTAGAAGCGTAGCGCAGTGTAAATTTACATTGTGAAAATATCTAGACGCGCAACGTCGGGCCCAGATGTGCAGCACCAAGCTCTCAACATGCAGTGCCAACCCTCCTGCCTGAAACGCACAGTGCCAGACTGTAGAAGCGCGGCGCCACTCCACCACTGCTCCAGATGTGCAACGCCACCCTCCAGAAGCACAGTGCCACTTCTCCTTTGCCAAAAACTCACTCAACCTTTCCTCTTCTCCTCACTTTTTGACTCCTTGCTTGCCAAATGAGAATGATGAACTTGAAAATGAAATGTGAGACCTTATATAGGAGTAAATTTTGATTTTTCACTTGAAAAACCCACTTTCTAATGTTTCTTGACCTTCTTCAAAACTCTGTTTTTAATGCCTTTTCTTCTTTGTTTCTTTTCAGGTGGATAATGCTCAACTTGAACTGATTTTTGCAGTGTTTCTTTGTCTTGCAACAAGGAGAGATGCTTTGGTGCAGCCGGGATCATTTATTACATAAAGTGACTTAAAATTACATAAGAAATACAAATTAACTCAAAATACTCTGTTTTCACCTCAAAAACATGTTTTTTGAGGTGAAAATTACATTAGTTTAAAAGATAACTATATAGTGACTATGACCTACAAGCCATCATGCTTGACTTATTTATCATCCTCATACCATTGCTACCCTTTATTTATACTTTTAAATCAGGTTCTTGACCTTGGAAATGAAACCGTAAGACCTAATGAAAGATGCCCTATGACCTAATTAAAGAAGTATTGCAAATTGACCATGAAACCATAACTGAAGACAACCTGAAGAAGGGTCAACAAGTATACTCTATGAGGGACAAATTAGATTTTTTGAAGAGAAGAAAACCATCAGTGGATCAGTTTGACATGGCCTAATGAAATGATGTAAAAATTTCAGTATGGTACCCCTAAAATGAAAAATCAAAGAGCAAATTTGATTCCTGATGGAAGTATGCAAATACTGACACTAACACATGTGTCTACCAAGAAACCTACTACCATATGCCCCATTAGTTCTGTCCTCCTGCCCATGGCTGATCTGAAGTGGCCCTTGTCGCTGCAATTCTGACAAACATGGAAGAAGTATAGCATTAACCTATACTTGTTTCTCTTGTGCCTGTATGATCATGTCATTATCTGCCTTACAACTCCTTATCTCTTCCTTCAAGCTTCTCAAGGTATCTGCCAAATCAAAAGAGTGCCCCACACCACACTACTCATTTGATTCATAGTGAGATTCTATGTAGTCTACAATCTTTCTAGCCATTTGATCTCTTTCCTGCAAGGCATGATATGTCAAATAAACCCATTCATAACAAACCAACATACCTTAATATAATTTGGGGAGGATACCTTGTCTACAAGATCAACAAATCAATTGATACATGTATAACATAATCATAAAAACGTATAGACATACAACAAGTAAGTGCATCAACACATACACATCATTCTAGCTAGGGTCCACTCATCAATGCAAGGCCATATCAACAATGCATGCTATGACCTCATGCATGACAAAAACCATTACTCTAGTGTACACATTCTCACATGCAACCATCAACATTCATAAGCAATGCCTAATAAGCTACACATACACATGAACGCATGTAGTTGAGCATACGCAATCAATTCTTGTAATCAACCTACAAGATTGATACATGCAATAAAATATACAAGAATGCAACCTAACATATAAGGATGTAATCAAGTGACATATAACAATATGTAAGCAACATATAACAATATGTAACCAGTCATATACTCATGACAATGCATTCCACAAAATGAACATCAAGTTACTCATGATAACCTTACTACAACCATGACCAACATTATGCAATGCAACAAGAACATGGAATGCAAGTGTAAGGGACACACATGCAACTGACATGCATGCATGACCAACACATGCTTCCCATCTAGTCTAAGAGGTGAACCATGCTCTAATACCTCTCTATAACACCCTCCTCCCACATCTACCCAAGTAACCAACCAACCGGGTTAAACATGCGAAGAGAGGCTACTATGGTTGGATTCAACATCCTATGTGACCTTAAGGAAGTGGAATTGATAGAAACATAACACACAGGCCTTCAACATCAGCTACAGGACCCTTGAGAACCATTTCAACACTTCAGGCAGCTTTCCCCTGGGTCCCACTGAAGCTTTTATCAACTTAACCCAAAGTCGCTCTCATGCTATGGGCAATATGATAGTATGCAAGGACCTCCAGTCTCTCTGATGGGATTTCTTGCTAGCATCCAGAGACTCTTTTTGTTAGTGTTTTTCCAACATCCCCGGGAATTAAGACACCTTTTTAGGCCTAGAGCCCAGGTCACTGCCTAGAATTACATGACATCTTCAAAATCATAAAATGACAAGGAAACAATGATGCTAGAGAAATTACTTAAACAAGTCCTCAATTAGACCTCTACTATCCATGACAGACATTTCATCAAACATATCACAAACATGTAATCTACAGGTGTAATCAACATAGTTAAGCATAGGGATCTCATACTTATCTGAGAATCATTGTTCCCTCATGTCATTTGTTGCATTACCATCTATTAGGTCATAGATACATTGTCCATTCATTTACAAGTAAAAAGATGTTGAGAGAGATACATAACTATTGTCATAAAACATACATATAACTGACATAATAGTAACATAAATACTCATGAAATAAAAACCATATAGACCACATATAATCCATCAAAATGCTCATAGAAATACAAGGATAAATAAAACTTTCAGTAATGATGCAAAATCTAAAACTGGGATGGGAATTTCACATTCCACCCGACTATAGAATGGCTGAGCCGAATCTCTCTTCAGTGATTCACTCCCATGCCATAGTCCAAGCATGAATGTGGGACACAAACCAAAAGAACCAGCCAGGGTATATCGAGGCTAAACCACCTCACCCTCATCAATAGAAACCAGGCTTTACCATAATCCATCCCAGATCACTAGGCCAACACAATGAACACACCATAACAGGCTTTACCATGATCTCCACCACATCACTAGGCCAAACAAGAATGGATGCCAATGGATTTCTCCACCTACACCGTGAGGAATTTTCCTGCCTCCTAGTCTCTCAGGATTTTCCACAATCCAAACCCGGATCATTAGGCCCTAAAGCGAGTCCCACTCTCTATTGAAGAATCTAGGGCAATCAGAGTTAATGAGATTCTTCGAGTCATGATAAATATTTTTTCAAGTGTTTTTTCGATTTTATTATTATTCCAATATTCACTTATTATTATTAGATTGTTTCTTCTTTAGTTCATCAAATAGCTACAAAAACAAAGAGATAAGAACACAAGAAGTTGGCATTCTTCTAGGGCCAAAACCTCTCCCTCTTGGAGAGGAAAACCTGCACAAAAATTCTTATTATATAGATTCCAATTGATGAATACCAATACTATGACCCTTTACCTACTATGCCACTCCAAGACCAAGACATCAATCCACTTATTTGTCGCTGCTGATATCATCATCATAATTTTTGTACCATGACTGCTTCTTCAGCTAGATCATTGTTGCACCATGACTGCACCTTCTTCATCACTGCCTTGACTTTGTTTTCATTAGGAACGAGATCATGACTATGATATTACAACACCATGATGTATGTTGAGAAAGAGTATGTTACTCATGATATCCTTTCATTATAATCATGTCAAGACTGTGATCATCCTTGACTACATTGAGAAATTATCCAAGGGTATGACTGTGTTCTTTCCACCAAGATCATCCTTGTCATTGTCATGTCGTGAACATATCACTGTAATACTTATGATGGGAGTGCATACTCACTCAATATCCATCTGAGAACCATAGGCTCTTTCTCCAACCAAAACCTTGTAATATCATCTCTATCTGAGATTCTGTTGTGGCCACCAACAACCCCCCTTCTTATTTAGTGTTATTTCTAATACTAAATAAGTGGGGACCCTTAGTCAAAAAATTAAAAAAATGAATTAGTGCTTGTATTTCCTTTTTAATAAAACTTACAATCATAAACTTAGGAAAATACCTTCGAAAAATCTAAAAAACCTAAGTTTCATGATGAGGAAAGATAAAATCACTCCTTGAGGAATATCACATCGTGAAAAGGATAATAAGACGCCTCCTTACTAGCCAAACTCTAAGATTGCGAGATCGCGATGCGAGATTACATAATGAAAAACAAATATCGCATCGCATGCCTTAAAACGCACTTACGCTGGAAAATCACAGAAAACGCCGATATGTGATGGCGCATATCACAAAATCGCACCTCGCAAGAAATACATTAACACGAAATGGGCACATACTACGATTATGCGATATTGCGACCATGCTATATTGCGATATCGCAATATTGCGATAGAGCGGCAAAGCAATCTTACGAAAGAATAACAGAGTGATATTGCGATATTGCGATCTTGCGATAATGCGATATAGCGATCTGCGATATTGCAAAGCAAATCACAAAATCGCTCCATCGCAAAATCTTTCGGCTCACTATTCGAGAAAACTTTTTTCCATAAAACGAGACCTGGTTATGCGCTTTAATGCTAATTAATGAGTTAGTTGCCAGTTGTTAATAAAATATGGTTTTGTGTTTATCGAAGAGCCAGTTCACGTAAGGTGGTATATTTTTGCATGTCTTCGGCATTTAAAGCTTTCCTGTCACTATTCCTTATCATTACTCTCACCTCACTTGTAAACTGCAGGAACGAAGAACAAAGAAATATACAAAGCAGTATACAAGATACTATGGGGAAGAAAGGCAAGGCTCCGATGTCTGAAGATAAAGAAATGGCGCCCTTGTACACAGACACCGCCTGTAACAGAGACGCAGGTATTACCACTTGGGAAGGCATGTATAATCTACTTGAGGAAGAGAATCCCAAGGTAATGGAGTTTACGGCTACTGCAGGTTCACAGAGGTCTTCTGAGGCATCAGTTGCAGATTTAGCCTGTTCGTTCTTGCACCGGATAGCGGCAAGGCCCAAAATTCTCCCCTACACAGACATGGTTAAATGGGTACTGGATAGCGCAAACATTAAAAACAGACAGCTTAAGACTCAGGGTCAAGGACTTATTGGCTCACTCGCTCAACAAGATTTGAAACTCATGTATCATTTTCCGGAGCCACAGGAAACTTATAACAAACAGTTCATAGAGAAGTTTGTCAAAGAAAATGAAGACCTGGTAGAATGCAGTAAAGATTGGTCAAGGAGAGACGAGCTGTTGAAAAAGGATAAACACAGTATGTATAGTACTGGTTCTCTCACTTCCCCATATTGCTTTGCTGCTGCTGTGCTCTGTAGACTTTACGGGAGACCAGATATTAACAAATTCTCATCTAAATGGCTACCATTGTTGGATGCTGCCGTTAATTCTACTATTATGGATTGGTCTATCATACCGTCAGACAACTTAGCTACTGCCATTGTAAATTACCGGTCTAAAAGAACTATTTCCTAGAGAATTTATCCCCCATTTTACTTATCGGCATATGTAATGGATGAAATTTGCTATGTTTCAAAGTTTCCTATAATGGGATGGAAATGGATGACTCAAGACCCTTTACCCATTCATGTTTATCACAAAGAATTGCGGGATTCTAAATTCCCTCCATTTTTCTACAAAATTTGTCATGGAGTTATGTTACCCCTGTACAAAATGTTGTACGACAAAGATGCTCCAAGATGTTCCCCTGAAGCAGAGGCAGATACACTCACAGTCGCGAGATGGTTTGGAGAAGAATTGTTCACATATGTCAGGGTATTCGGAAGTGCCGCTTCCCCTCACGTCTTACCTATGTATGTTCTCGACAAACTCATGGTCGGGAAATCGCTTATCAAACCTATGGAGAGGGAGGTTTGACTAAAGATTTGAAAGATAAAAAGAAGGCTATTTGGCCACAATTTCCTGTAGCCTGTGGAGCCTTCTCACTATTTGATGTAGGCCATGCATTCAAGGAAGTGAATAACATAACGTGTCTACAATTATTCAAATTTACAGGAAGACCGTTTGACCCTTATGATATTGCTAAGAATTTCACTATCACAGTCAAAATAAAAGTATTCTCTAAAGAAGAAGATCTTTTTGATGATGTGTTCTAGCAGAAAATCACGCTTGAAGAAATTCTACATACGGCTCAAATGTGTTTCTCTCCAGCAGAGTTTCAGAAGTTTAAAAAATACAGGGAAAGAAGGTTAGCTAATATTCCTTTGGAAAAACTATGCTTAGGACCATAAGGCAACCAACTCCAAGTATTAGCCTCAGTGAAAGTTGTGGTACAGATATATCTAAATCCAAGTCCAGAAAAGAAACATCAGAACATTCTAAGAAATCCGAAAGCGACCATGGTAAAAGCGAAGGGTCAGTAAGGGATACTGCCCAATCAAAAGAGCCTGCACGGAAACTGGTGTTAACCTCTCTGCAGGTAGATCCTCCCCCTCTCATCGGTCAACCACCATCGGATAGAACCGAGCTAGACAAAGAATGTTAGACCTTCAATGATTTAATAAATCTTGAAGGGCAAAGCACAAAGACACCAGTAACTAATGTACAGGCAGTAGGAGATATGGTCACAGGAACAATTGACAATGTCTCAGATATGGAACACATTCCTATTACCCCATCGTCTGAACTTATACTCAAGATAGAGGAGATTCCTCCTCTTGATGTATTTTATAGTCCACAACATAAGGCAGTAGTAAGAAAACAAAGGAAGAGGAGGAAATTGGAAAACGCAATCTCTCATGATGCAGAGCAATTGGATGTCCTATGGCAAGACCCTACTACCAATCCAACTGAAAATATCACCAAATTATCTCAAATCGCAAGAGCTTATGCTTCTGCAACTATTGATAAAGCATCTAAGGTACAACAACCGTTGAAGGAAAAGGAAGACCTGATACAAGTTTTGCAGCAACAGCTGCAACAAGCCAATGCCAACAACGAAGCATAGAAACAGCTTGAAAGACTCCAACAGGAATTCCAACGGGTGCAGATAGACTACCAAAATAGTATGGCTGAGAAGGAAAAGCAGTTACAGGATACGCAGGAGATGCACAAGGATGATCCCAAGCTTACAGAATTCATCGTAGAATCCATTTCCTTGAACAATCAACTACTATAGCAACAGGAAGCATTGAGCCAAAGAATATCCCAGTGGAACTCGTATTGCGGAATAAGTGATACAATCACCAATCAAGTCGTAAATTTACAACATGATTATGATTTAATTGATAGACGAGTTATTGAATATTTGGCTTGGAAAGAAATAGAGGAGGGAAAAAGAGTAGGCACACCAATAATAAATGATAATCATAAAGAAATTCTCTTTAAAAAATGGGATACACAAATCAGGGAAGCTGAACAAGCAGTGGAAGAAGCAGCTACAATAGCAAACAACCTTATTGATTGCATAAATGAAAATCTGCATAAAGCAAATCTAATCTCAGAAACCACTTCAGGGTATCTACCAAAAATACAGCAGCTGCAAGCAGACTGGAGACAGAAGGCTGAAGAAAAGGTAGAAGCAATTAAAAGATTAACTAAGTTGAATTGGGATTCTTATTGGGCTTATTTAGTGAAACCACACAGCCAGTGTATGACTCTCAAATGCATCATCAATTCTGCCGAAAAGATGGCACCAACTCTTGCTGATTCCGTTTTTGCATCACAGTTAAAGACTGAAGTCGGCCAACTGACTCTTCTCAAACAAATGCTAAATTCTTGCGATGTTAAGGAGCAAATGCAGAAATAGTTAGATGTTAGATTTTATTTTAGAAATAGTTTTGCTTTATCTTTGCCTAGAAAAACGATGGTCATTTAAACTGTATCCTATATTTTTGTAATAAGTTATTTTTAGATGTAGTTAGTAGTATTTAAACCCTTCTCATGCATTTAGAGAAGGGTCGAGAAATTTATAAAAAACTTTTCCTCAGAACATGCACCTTTGCACCCTCTGAGGAGGTTTTGATGAATGAATGGAACAAGATTTGTTGATTTTTGCATTTAATATCTACTACTGATGTTGCACTTCTGTACTCTTAGTGGATGTTGGATTAAGAAGAGATAAATCGTTATCGCTTGAAGCTCATGAGTAGAACTAGTTATAAATCGTACTTCTATCTCTTAACTTTTTCTATCTTTTGTGTTAAAGTGATATTAAAGTTTAGTTGTTTATATATTAATGCGTGAATGCCTGAGTTATCATTTGGCACTTTTGTACGGTGATAGCTATTTATTTATGCTTAATGTATGAATAGCTTATTGTGCGATATGTTTTTCACAACTGTTTCGTCTAACTTTTTATGCGAAGTGGTTTATCTATATTGAATTCTTTTCTTATAACAGTTGAATGATATTTATTACTGATTGTTATTTGAAATCATTTTAGATCGCATAACAGAAAGATTACACCCCGGGTTAGTATAGACTTAGATATTTCTGTTTATTAGAATACAAATGCATGTCATTAGATTAAAGTTAGAATTAGAGCATCTTAATTAGGAACTGTTAGATCAGAAATATAAAATTCTACACACACACACACTCATAAATTGGGAAACTGGTCCCATATCCCCAGTCGGACCCACCACACCAAACAGAAAAGGAGCTGCCAACCAAGGTCCGGACCGGGTGGGTATCCCCCTTGTTGTAGACCTCATTTTCGAGGTTTCAATATATTTGGCGCTAGAAGGAGGGCCTGAAACGAGTTGTCTGTTGGAGTCTTTTCAATTTTAACATTTTCATGATGGCTCCTCTTAAACTTCCAATTTGGAGTTGTATTCATGTACGTGCATCTTCCAATACTCCACCAGAAGTGGTAAGACTCTTGTCTCAGGTAAAATTCAATGGTAAGAGAAATTCTTCTGCTTTTAATCATGCCCTTCAATTTATTCAAAATGTTTCAAATTTTAATTTTCAAGGAATTGATGAAGGCATTTTATACAAAATTTTTACTCTCACATTTGTAACAGGAGCTAGAAATTGGTGTAGAACTCTTTCGGTTGCCTCAATTCACAGCTAGGATCAATTCATCACAATTTTCGTTTGTAAATTTGACCGCTATGATTATGATCAGGTATATGATGAGATTGAGTATCTACGAAAAGAAAATGAGTCTGTTAGAGATTTTAATATTCGATTTCATTTGAATTGTTTAAAATTTAATGTCGAAAATGAACCCATAAAAGAAGAATCACTAGATTGGTTTGAATATAATTATTCTTCACCTCCTATTCCCAATTCATATGAAATTAGTCCAAGCTTTGTTCAATTCCATTCTAACACAAATGAGAAATCCAATTCGGATGTGCCAATAAATTGTGATGAAGAGGTTTCGCAAAGCTTAGAAAATATTTCTGATCAAATACAAGAAGACAATGGCAGCAATTTTGGAAAAAGAGTCGCCTTGAAATCTGAAAGCAACTTTGAGGTAAATTCAGAAAATCAAATTGCAAATCAGCAAGTGCAAGCAAAAATCAAGGTAAATAATAGCATGCAAATAGCTGTACAAATTTCTGAATCTTTCCATGATGAGCATAATGCACAAGAATTCTAAAATAGAGACATTTTTAAATGCATTATTTCAGAATCACATTTTTCCCTTTATCCTGATATTTTTAATGATGGTAATTCTTCCCCTCTTGGTATTAATGATATTTCAGAAAATAAAGAGGCTGATCTAAATGAATCACCATTAAGTTTTGATCAAGATAGAGAAGCAATTACTGATCATTCTTTTGCCATTAACGAACATGAAATTCTTGTCCCTCCTTGTTTTGATATACTGGGTGAGATTGAAGGGAAATTTAGAAAATCTGGTGAAGTCATTTATGATAATTACTCTGACATTGAAGATGTTGATTTCTCTCGAGAAAATCATCAGAAACTCCAAATAACATCTGAGAATGAGAGATATTTTAATTTTGAAATTATTCCAACCAATCGTCATTCTAAAACAGCAAATTATCCTCATGATTTCACTATTCAAGAAAATATTCCAATTTATGATGATCAAGCTTTCCTGTTCATAATCATAATTCTCTTTCTAATTCACAAGTTGGAATTCGAAATTACTCAAATTCCATAATTCTGGCCAATCCTTGTGAAAGAGAAATTATTTCAAAACGATTCCAATTGTGTTGTAACAATAATTGTATAGATAGTGATTTCAGTCTATTTTCGCTTCCTCACTTATTTTGTATAAAATCAGATTTATTTTCAGATTTTAATTTTCAAATTTTTGATACATTACGCTGGCATATTGAGCACCTTACTATCAAACATTCAATTGATGTATTGCCTTGTTGGAAAATTGAAGTTTTTCAAAAGCATCAAAAGGTATTTCAATTTCAATTTCAATTGATGTCAATGTTTTATCAAAAGCTTCTATCTTCTATAAGACTATATCAACAAGAGAATGTATGTTTAGGAATCTGCCAGCAATCCAATTTAATTACTAATTTTCCATTTCATTTGAAAGATTTCCATCCATTCTTCATTGATTCATTTAAAAAAATATATATATTTGGAAACTTTCTTTTCATGGAAAATTGTCAATAGCTTAACATTTACATGTAACACTAGCAATATCTTCTAGGCCTTTGAATCTAAAAATTCATATCCTCAATCGGGCCTGTCATCTCTTCATTTGAACATTTCCCAATCCTTAGTAGAAATTCATCCAGATTTCTATGATCCAATTGGTATTCAATTAGAAAGAAAATTTCATAAGAAGGAGATTTTAAATAAACTTCTAACAATAGTTGTACATTGTGATTTGAGTTTTGATGTTCTTAGTTCAATAAGATTTTTATTTTTATTACTAACATTCGAACTGTATATATATATGCAGGAATAAAAATGAGAGAATGGTTACACTGAAAATATGACTATACCTAGTCATTTTCATGTATATGGTTAGAATAGGAGTAGAATTAATTTAGTTAGTTTGTTTATGTAGATAAGTTATAGTTCTGCAGATTCAAAATAAAGGAAGCAATTAGCCCTTTTCATATTATATACATGTTCAAGGAAATATTTACCTCTCATCAGAAAATTCCTAATTATTCCTTAAATATTTCTTCCAGAATAAAACTAGTTGTGGTTGGTTACATTAGGTATTTACGAAAAAGACACCAACTCTCTTTCATATTTTGATTTTTCGCTTGTATAAATAGCAAATCTTTTAGAAAATTGATCTTTATTATTGAAAGATACAGTTAAAGACTCTAAACTAGAAATGATACTAGTTTCAACTTCGTAAAATTTGATGAAAACAACCTTTAGTGAGAAATTGTTTTATATCAGTGCAATGAAAGGTATCAATAACAAAACAAAGATTCTCTGTACAACATCTCTTTCCAAAAAACTCTACTATTGTCATCCAGAGATATCTTAAGGAAACAATGACTTCCTCCCTACTTAGGAAATTACAACTTTCAGAGAAACAATCCAAGGATACACTTTATCTTAAAGAGTAAGAGGTCTCATCATGAGTCGCTTATCATAATCACATATATTATAACTTGCTAACTTTGCCAATACTGCATACCACAACAGGGCAATGACTCAAGATTGTTGCAATCGAAAGGCAAGGGGTCTCATCACGAGCCAGCTTGTTCAACAAAGTTATAAATCAAGTGAATGACTGTGTCACAAATTGGCTATCAAACCATGACATTGTTCTTTAAGGGTAAAAAAGAAAATGAAAGCAATAAGTGTGGATATGGATTTCTCTTTGAAAATTGTATATTTCTCTAGGTAGGATACAGGATCATTGCTGGGTAACAGGTAACCCTGTCGAGGCTATGAACGCCTACTGGCAGCAGAGGCTCTACCTATGACAAATGAGCATATTTAAAACTAATTTACAGAGAAGGCTTTGTTTTATCTTTATAAACCAAGTAATGACTGATGTGGATACATGGACTAGCTTGAGGAAGCAAATAATCAAAGTTGAAAATAGAAGAAACAAAATATCACTGACAGGTTGAAGCATAATGTACTTTATCTTTCTATAATAAAGTTTAACTTTCTGGAAAATTTTATGTTTTGGAAGTTTAGAAAATTCAAAAGAAAGACAGAGATATATGGTTCTTCCAAGTGAATCGCCAATTGTTGTGGCCACCAACAACCCCCCTTCTTATTTAGTGTTATTTCTAATACTAAATAAGTGGGGACCCTTAGTCAAAAAATTTAAAAAATGAATTAGTGCTTGTATTTCCTTTTTAATAAAACTTACCATCATAAACTTAGGAAAATACCTTTGAAAAATCTAAAAAGCTTAAGTTTCATGATGAGGAAAGATAAAATCACTCCTTAAGAAATATCGCATCGCGGAAAGGATAATAGGATGCCTCCTTACAAGCCAAACTCTAAGATTGCGAGATCGCGATGCGAGATTACATAATAAAAAACATATATCGCATCGCATGCCTTAAAACGCACTTACACTGGAAAATCGCAGAAAACGCCGATATGCGATGGCGCATATCGCAAAATCGCACCTCGCAAGAAATACATTAACACAAAATGGGCACATACTACGATTATGCGATATTGCGACCATGCGATATTGCGATAGAGCGGCAAAGCGATCTTACGAAAGAATAACAGAGTGATATTGCGATATTGCGATCTTGCGATAATGCGATACAACGATCTGCGATATTGAAAATCAAATCGCAAAATCGCTCCATCGCAAAATCGTTCGACTCACTATTCAAGAAAACTTTTTTCCATAAAACGAGACCTGGTTATGCGCTTTAATGCTAATTAATGATTTAGTTGCCAGTTGTTAATAAAATATGGTTTTGTGTTTATCGAAGAGCCAGTTCACGTAAGGTGGTATATTTTTGCATGTCTTCAACATTTAAAGCTTTCCCATCACTATTCCTTATCATTACTCTCACCTCACTTGTAAACTGTAGGAACGAAGAACAAAGAAATATACAAAGCAGTATACAAGCTACTATGGGGAAGAAAGGCAAGGCTCCGATGTCCGAAGATAAAGAAATGGTGCCCTTGTACACAGAGACCGCCTGTAACAGAGAAGCGGGTATTACCACTTGGGAAGGCATGTATAATCTACTTGAGGAAGAGAATCCCAAGGTAATGGAGTTTATGGCTATTGCGGACTCACAGAGTTCTTCTGAGGCATCAGTTGCAGATTTAGCCTGTTTGTTCTTACACCGGATAGCGGCTAGGCCCAAAATTCTCCCCTACACAGATATGGTTAAATGGGTACTGGACAACGCAGACATTAAAAACAGACAGTTTAAGACTCAGGGTCAAGGACTTATCGGCTCATTCGCTCAACAAGATTTGGAACTCATGTATCATTTGCCGGAGCCACAAGCAACTTATAACAAACAGTTCATAGAGAAGTTTGTCAAAGAAAATGAAGACCTGGCAGAATGCACTAAAGATTGGCCAACGAGAGAGGAGTCATTAAAAAAGGATAAACACAGTATGTATAGTACTGGTTCTCTCACTTCCCCATATTGCTTTGCTGCTGCTATGCTCTGTAGACTTTACGGGAGACCAGATATTAACAAATTCTCATCTGAATGGCTACCATTGTTGGATGCCGCCGTTAATTCTACTATTATGGATTGGTCTAGAATACTGTCAGACAACTTAGCTACTGCCATTGTAAATTACCGGTCTAAAAGAACTGTTTCCTAGAGAATTTATCCCCCATTTTACTTATCGGCATATGTAATGGATGCAATTTGCTATGTTTCAAAGTTTCCTATAATGGGATGGAAATGGACAACTCAAGACCCTTTACCCATTCATGTTTATCACAAAGAATTGTGGGATTCTAAATTCCCTCCATTTTTCTACAAAATGTGTCATGGAGTTATGTCACCCCTGTACAAAATGTTGTACGACAAAGATGCTCCAAGATGTTCCCCTGAAGCAGAGGCAGATACACTCACAGTCGCAAGATGGTTTGGAGAAGAATTGTTCAATATGTCAGGGTATTCAAAAGTGTCGCTTCCCCTCACATCTTACCTCTGTATGTTCCCGAAAAACTCATGGCACGGGAAGTCGCTTATCAAACCTGCGGAGAGGGAGGTTTGACTAAAGATTTGAAAGATAAAAAGAAGGCTATTTGGCCACAATTTACTGTAGCCTGTGGAGCATTCTCACTATTTGATGTAGGCCATGCATTCAAGGAAGTGAATAACATAACGTGTCTACAATTATTCAAATTTAGAGGAAGACCGTTTGACCCTTATGATATTGCTAAGAATTTCACTATCACAGTCAAAATAAAAGTATTCTCTAAAGAAGAAGTTCTTTTTGATGATGTGTTCCAGCAGAAAAGAACGCTTGAAGAAATTCTACATATGGCTCAAATGCGTTTCTCTCCAGCAGAGTTTCAGAAGTTTAAAACATACAGGGAAAGAAGGTTAGCTAATATTCCTTTGGAAAAACTATGCTTAGGACCCGTAAGGCAACCAACTCCAAGTATTAGCCTCAGTGAAAGTTGTGGTACAGATAGATCTAAATCCAAGTCCGGAAAAGAAACATCAGAACATTCTAAGAAATCCGAAAGTGACCATGGTAAAAGCGAAGGGTCAGTAAGGGATACTGCCCAATCAAAAGAGTCTACACAGCAACTGGTGTTAACTTCTCCGCAGGTAGATCCTCCCCCTCTCATCGGTCAACCACCATCGGATAGAACCGAGCTAGACAAAGAATGGGAGACGTTCAATGATTTAATCAATATTGAAGGGCAAAGCACAAAGACACCAGTAACTAATGTACAGGCAGTAGGAGATATGGTCACAGGAACAATTGGCAATGTCTCAGATATGGAACACATTCTTATTACCCCGTCCTCTGAACTTATACTCAAGATAGAGGAGATTCCTCCTCTTGATGTATTTTACAGTCCACAACATAAGGCAGTAGTAAGAAAACAAAGAAAGAAGAGGAAATTGAAAAACGCAATCTCTCATGATGCAGAGCAATTGGATGTCCTATGGCAAGACCCTACTACCGATCCAACTAAAAATCTCACCAAATTATCTCAAATCGCAGGAGCTTATGCTTCTGCAACTATTGATAAAGCATCTGAGGTACGACAACTGTTGAAGGAAAAGGAAGACCCGATACAAGTTTTGCAGCAACAGCTGCAACAAGCTAATGCCAACAATGAAGCACAGAAACAGCTTGAAAGACTCCAACAGGAATTCCAACGGGTGCAGATAGACTACCAAAATAGTTTGGCTGAGAAGGAAAAGCAGTTATAGGATAGGCAGGAGATGCATAAGGATGATCCCAAGCTTACAAAATTCATCACAAAATCCATTTCCTTGAACGATCAACTACTACAGCAATAGGAAGCATTGAGCCAAAGAATATCCCAATGGAACTCGTATTGCGGAATAAGTGATACAATCACCAATCAAGTCGTAAATTTATGACATGATTATGATTTAATTGATAGACGAGTTACTGAATATTTGGCTTGGCAAGAAATAGAGGAGGGAAAAAGAGCAGGCGCACCAATAATAAATGATAATCATGAAGAAATTCTCTTTAACAAATGGGATACACAAATCAGGGAAGCTGAGCAAGCAACGGAAGAAGCAGCTACAATAGCAAACAACCTTATTGATTGCATAAATGAAAATTTGCATAAAGCAAATCTAATCCCAGAAACCACTTCAGGGTATCTACCGAAAATACAACAGCTACAAGCAGACTGGAGACAAAAGGCTCAAGAAAAGGCAGAAGCAATTAAAAGATTAACTAAGTTGAATTGGGATTCTTACTGGGCTTATTTAGTGAAACCACACAGCCAGTGTATGACTCTCAAATGCATCATCAATTCTACCAAAAAGATGGCACCAGCTCTTGCTGATTCCATTTTTGCATCACAGTTAAAGGCTGAAGTCGGGCAACCGACTCTTCTCATACAAATGTTGAATGCTTGTGATGTTAAGGAGAAAATACAGAAATAGTTAGATGTTAGATTTAATTTTAGAAATAGTTTTGCTTTATTTTTGCCTAGAAAAAGGACGGTCATTTAAACCGTATCCTATATTTTTGTAATAAGTTATTTTTAGATGTAGTTAGTAGTATTTAAACCCTTCTCATGCATTTAGAGAAGGGTCCAGAAATTTATCAAAAACTTGTCCTCGGAACATGCACTTTTGCACCCTTCGAGGAGGTTTTGATGAATGAATGGAACAGGATTTGTTGATTTTTGCATTTAATATCTGCTATTGATGTTGCACTTCTATACTCTTAGTGGATGTTGGATTAAGAAGAGATAAATCGTTATCGCTTGAAGCTCATGAGTAGAACTAGTTATAAATGGTACTTCTATCTCTTAACTGTTTCTATCTTTTGTGTTAAAGTGATATTTAAGTTCAGTTGTTTATATATTAATGCGTGAATGCCTGAGTTATCATTTGGCACTTTTGTACGGTGATAGCTATTTATTTATGCTTAATGTATGAATAGCTTATTGTGCGATATGTTTTTCACAACTGTTTCGTCTAACTTTTTATGTGAATTGGTTTATCTATACTGAATTATTTTCTTATAACAGTTGAATGATCTTTATTACCGATTGTTATTTGAAATCATTTTAGATTGCATAGCAGAAAGATCACACCCCGAGTTAGTATAGATTTAGATATTTCTGTTTATTAGAATACAATTGCATGTCATTAGATTAAAGTTAGTATTAGAGCATCTTAATTAGGAACTGTTAGATCAGAAATATCAAATTATACACACACACACTCATAAATTGGGAAATTGGTCCCATATCCCCAGTCGGACCCACCATACCAAATGGAAAAGGAGCTGCCAACCAAGGTCCGGACTGGGTGGGTATCCCCCTTGTTGTAGACCCGATTTTCGGGGCTTCAACAGATTCCTGTAGCATTGAATTTGTCTGAGATTTTAGAGAGGACTGCGAAGGTGTCACTATAATTATGACCAAGATTTCAAAGGTACTATACTTGACCAAAGTTGCAGAGATTTTTTGAGATTCTGAGCTTCTTTGGTGACCCTAGTTGGGTATATATAGTTGTCATGTCTCCATAATTAGCCGACATGTTAGGGTGAACCGATGTGTCTTTATTTTTGAGCCGACTTTTCATCAATATTGATTTTGAGGTCGACTTAACTATTCTCTTCATTGTTTTGTAGGCTAAATTCTTCTAGTGCTTGTATTGGAGGGTTGTTATAGACTTGTATACATTTTACATGGGCTTAAGAAGAGCTCCTTATTCATGACTTTGACTCTTTGACCTTAAATATAAATCCTAAGGCTCTAAATGGGAGCCATCTATAAAATAAACCTCTTGCTCATGAAACCCATGTAGCAAGGCATAATAAATTCATTTTCTTGTTTTACAAAAACCATAACACAATGTCATGAAGACCAAACCTAGTTACACATTTTCTTCAATACTCCCTCTTAACTAGGGAGGTATTCATGATAGTACTTGGTCATTCTTGATCTAAATAACTTCTCATAAGAAGAATCAGATGGGTAACCCATCTGTATATCATCATAGTAACCAACATTGTATCCATAGCAAGGCCTTGACTAGTAACTCTATCTCTCATCAGATCAGAACACAATATTGACGAGACCAATGACTGTAGACACCTTAATCATTGTCTCTCAAGGTACATACCCACCTGGGTGTTCACTGAGTATGACCTCCTAAGACTATTCTTATCTTGGGTTCCCTTCCCTCAAAGAATATCGGTCATCTTTCCTACTCTTTTGTTGGATGCCCTACACATCCTCAAAGAGCATCAGAGGCCAGATGATTACCCAATCCTCCATTCTTTCTTCCAAAGTGAAGACAATAATGTTATATGTATCTCTACCTTTCAACTGGGGAGGATATGCCTGAGTTTCCTCTAATCAGAAACTTGCCTAAGCTCCCTTTTAATCAAGAACTTGTCAGAGCTCCCTCTTAGCTAGGGACTCTTCTATACATCAACAACTTCTTCTACATGGGTCCTTCAGCTGCTTGATCAAATTCTCTTCTTGATGTCATGAAATTTAGTTGAGCTTCTTCCTTGTAGGGCATTAGCCATCCATCACTTTCCTTCTCGGTTCATCATCCCATTCCTTTATTCATGGAAAGTGGATTTCTTGATACATATATGTAACCTTTGTCATATAGATGCTTATTCCTCATCATGCTTCTTTGAGGAATCTCCATCCACCACATGAATGCTAGTTGTACTTGTACTTCCAACTTTTGTGCCAGTATCCCTGCATGAACTCATCTAGATATTATTCAAGAAATCAAAACATAACATTAAATAAAATTGTACCTTTCGAGATGGCTCTTGATCATGAGATATTTTTGTACGTATCATCATCATGCACACATGTTGACACATCTCCCTAAGATATCTGTTATCAAGGGTCTTCATATTTTTCCATCAAAGTCTTCATATCTTTCTAGGAGATTTCCTATTTAAGTCTTCTTGGTCTTTTGGATGTTGATCACCTTCATCAGGGTTGCATATCTCACGATCTCTCCCTTCCTTTTCCATTCCCAAGTGATTTTAATTAGAGTTTCTTAGTTGTGATCATCCACCTCATACTTCATATGAGGACATATTATGTTGATTTCATCTAGTGTGTCTTATGCCTCCTTATTTCCTTTCAGAGAATAAGATCCTTTTTCTCTTGATCATTCTTCTTAAGATAGAAGTAATAATCCATGTTACCTGCAAGCATATGACATGTAATATTAAAGGCAATGATACATACCTTATTTTACCTTTAGGTCATCGAGACTTCTTCCAACAACTTCCTTGATTGAAAATATCTTCAATCCCTTGATCTTCTTCATGTCATCATACCATCATCTCATGGATTCCATAAGTTGGATTTCTTGTTGAAACACTTACTTCCTCTCTAGATTAGTGAACGATATAATGAGGATTCCATCAGAGAATTTTGAGGATCTTGTATATCCCCAATTGGTAGATGTTTCCTTTTTAACTTGATGTATGATGAGCCTTGTCCTAGATGACTCTTTCCTTCAATGTCCACTGAGTTTTTGAAGAGCTATATCCTTTATGTTTGACTGCCATGGATTTTGTTATTCATGATTCCCATGGTGATGCCACAAGTTCTTGATCCTAATGCTTTCATGATGCTACGATGCATCTTAATCTTATGGTCATATCTAAATATTTATGAACTTATGGTAGGACCCGTTTTTGTGAGAGATTTGTTGCTCCCTCTTTCTTTGGCCCTTTTCTTCAGCTTCCTCCATCTTTTTGGCGATATGAGATTCTATCCACATTCATTTGGTAGCATTAAATCTTATACTATTTTCTCTATCTAGCATAGAGACCACATCTTGTTGAATGAGGTAACGTTCTTCTATTCATATTTCCTAGATCTCCCAATTGAGATCTCATGAAGATATTCCTTTGTTCATAGATACCATTGCTTTTGTGTAGGTCTAAGTGATGTGACCTTCTTTACTACAATTTCAGAGAATATATCTTCTAGTATTTCATATATCTCTTTATGACTCCTCTTCTGCTACATAGTCATGGGAGGATCTTTGAGTGATTTCATATGAATCTTATGAGTTTCTTGATGCATTCAAGCACTGCTTGACCTTCAGATACCTTTCCATAAACATAAATGACTTCTATTTTCTATGAGGATTACGAAAATCCTCCTTATTCTATGCAAGGAAAATTTTCATGAGGATTATGAATTTCATTAAACCAAAAATTGATTAAACATGAAAGATACTCACTTGTCATGTGAAGATGAAACATTCACCTTGTTGTTTTCTTGAATGATCTTCATCAATGAGATTCTTTCTTGTGCTGCCTAGTACACCTGAGTTCCAAGACTTTCCTTGAGACTTCCTTGCATTATTCAGGACCAAGCAATGTTGATTTTATAATATGTTGAGATTAATTGATCCCTTGATCGTGGAATTGTTTGATTGAGATCATTGTTATGATGCCCATCCGAGTCATGGCATTGTGTTCTTCTTCTAAAGTGATATTGTTGTAATGTATGATTTGATTGTATATCATTGTGGTCTTGTTGTGATGCTCCTTGCTGGAGTAGAATATTGTATATCCTTGCTTGAGTTGACTAGCATGAACAAAGATTTCCTTTGAGACTATCAATACCAAGCACCAAAACTTCTTTAGACTATCGATTATTGATGATTTTGTGGTATGACATAGGTTGTAATGACACTCAATCTTTAGGCTAGCACCAAGACTGTAAGAGGTACAATGTTTTCCTTCTGTTGTAGATCAAGATTGCTTCTCAGATTTTTGACCTTCTCCAAGATCATGATATTTGACTTAGAGGTATTTTGAGTTATCTTGCTTTGTAGACATCTCAGTGAGGTTCCTGCTGTTGTAGATTGCTTGTTGTAGACTTGATCCTTCAATCTTGACAAAACCCTTTAACTTGTTTTGATGCTCTTCTTGAAGACTGATCCTTGTATGTCTCTTTTTCCACCCTTCCTTTGACTTCAACACCTTACCTCTGATACCATGTTAAAGAATCTAGGGAAATCATAGTTAATGAGATTCTTCAAGTCATGATAACTATTTGTGAAGTGATTTTAAATTTTATTCTTATTCCAATCTTCACTTATTATTATTAGAGTGTGTCTCCTTTAGTTCATCAAATAGCTACCAAAACAAAGAGACAAGAACATAAGAAGTTGGCATTTGGCCCAAGCCAAAACCTCTCCATCTTAGAGAGGAAAACCCACACAAAAATTCTTCTTATAGAGATTCCAATTGACAAATGCCAAGACTGTGACCCTTGACCTACAATGCCACTCCAATACCAAGACACCAATCCTCTTCTTTGTCACTACAAAGATCATCATCATCATTTTTGTACCATGACTGCTTCTTCAGGTAGATCATTGATGCACCATGGCTGCACCTTCTTCATCATTGTCTTGAATTTGTCTTCATTAGGAACAGATCTTGACTAAGATATGAAAACACCTTGATGTATGTTGAGATAGAGTATGTTACTCATGAGACCCTTTCATCATAATCATGTCAAGGCTGTGATCATCCTTGACTGCATTGAGAACTTCTCCAAGAGTATGACTGTTTTCTTTCCACCGAGATCATCCTTGTCACTGTCATGATGTGAACATATCACTGTAATTCTTATGATGAGAGTGTATACTCCTATAATATCCATCTGAGAACCTGTTGTGCTATACAACAAACCTCCCCATTTCAAAAATTTTATCCAAAACTTTAACATGAAATGGGGCCCCATTTTAGTTAAGATCAATAATTCAATGTTAAATCGCAAGCTTGGTTTTAATCACATTACACATGCAAGTCCTTATGAAAAGGTCCGATCCGATATTGAAATCATCCAACACCTTTTTGTAAAACAAATGTAAAATATGTCACATCCTTTATTGAAAAGGATAAGTTCTCATTGGCAAACCTCCGATGTGATAATGCTATCAGAGATTGCAAATCGCAAGGTCAACAATGAAGCATCCCAAAGGTCTATGCCAAACCTCCGATGTGATAATACAATTGCAATCAGCCATCGCAGATACCACGAGACACATAACGAAGCCCTTTGGAAATCGTCGATGCAATCTCATAAAGGAAAATGCATTATGCAATAAAAGACTGTTAAACGTATATTGGCGGGTTTAAAACTTTAAATCAATAATAAAATAAAAACATATGATTTGTTAATTATCCCACCTCCCCATACCTTATCGCAATCAAAATAACTTGTGGTAACAGCTTAAGTTATACCTTTCAACCTCTCGATCTACGATATGCGATTTTCTCTAATCGTTGATCGGGAAAGCCAAGAGATTTGCGTTAAAAGATTGTCAGTAAAATGTGCGATGCGACATATCATGATTACATTTAATTATCATGATTGGCAGTTATGGAAGTCATTAATACAACATTTAAGGTTGAATCCTTCGAGGATTTCATCTGTGGTAATATTTCATTTCGTATTACTTATCATGCTTGAATTTCCATTAAGATTTGCATTATGCATTGGCTTTGAACAGGTTCGTTTCTCTGTTATGTTCTTTTGTTTCCTCTGTAGAACAAGTCTGAGTTGATGAATCCAGCTAAAATGACAAAAAAAGAAAAGGCCCCTGTTGTTGCTAAGGAAGAGCCAGTGAAGAAAGTCCCAATATCAGATACTACCTACCTCGGTCTAGGCCAAGCTTCATGGGAGAGTATCTACAATTTTCTGGAAGCTGAGGATCTTGAAGAAATCAAGGAGGAAGCAACAACAGATGGCACGGATAAGTCAGAAAATTCTCTTAAAGATTTGGCTTGTTCCTATCTTCATAGAATAGCAGCGCGTGCCAAAGTTTTACCCTATAATCACGTGATCAGGTGGGTTATTGAGAGCATCAGTATCACAGACAGAACTTTCTTTACAACTGATAGAAGAATGTTTGGGTCGTTCAAAGTAGAAGATATCCAAGAATGTACCATTTGCCTAAACCAGAGAAGAGATATAACAAAGCATTCTTGGAGGCTTTCGCCAAAGAAAACACCATTGAATCGGATCCTATCAGACAATGGAGGCATTTTCCGACCAAACACAAACATGAATCATTAGGTATGTACTCTGTAGATTCGTTGGCCTCTCCTTATTGTTATGCTGGTGCAATGATGTGCAAACTCTTCAGAGTCCATGATTCTACTAAATTTTCTATAGAGATGGTACCATTAATGGAGGCTACAATTAATAGCTATATCATGGATTGGGCGACCATTTTGTCTGATAAAATGGCCAACCAGATACTTGACTATAGAAAAAACAGGTTTGTGACTACCCGAGTGATACCCCTGTTTCACATGAGTGCTTATATTATGGACACTATCTGTTTCAATTCTGAATATCCCATTCTAGGATGGAAATGGACTCCGCAGGACCCGAACCCCATTCACCTCTATCATAAGGAACTGTGGAAAGCCCATTACAAAAATCATTTGTATAGAATCTGCCAAGGTTTCATCCTCCCCATGTATTATGCCATATTCAATAAACTCGCTCCTAGATTGTCCGAGGAAGCCTCTGTTGACCTAACTACAATTGGTAGTTGGTTTGGTGAAGAAAAGTTCACCTACATTAGTCTTTTTAGTAGCACTACTAATCCTCATGTTCTCCCTTTATACATCCTGGATAAGCTACTTGCTAGAGAATTGGCATACCAGATAACAACATAAGGGACATCAAGGAACTTAAAGGAACATAAAAAGACATGTGGCCTTCATTTCCCCTCTGATGTGGTGCTTTCACTCTACATGATTTCAAACATGTAGAGAAGGAAGCTAAGAAAATAAAAATGCTAAAGTTAGCAATCATCCTGAAAAGGCAGTACGACCCCAAATCGGTTGCCTACAATGTCACTTCTCAAGCCAAAATCACCAAGTTTGATCATGAGAAGGATATTTATGATGATTTATCTGCTTCAGCCGAGGTATTTTCTCAGGTGAAACAATTGGCTAAAATCAAATTAGGAGCAAAGGGATTAGAGGAATTTTACAAGTTCAGAACACAAAGATTGGAAACGCTACCTTTGGACTTGTTAAATACTACCTCTGAGGTTCAACCGCAAGGCTAGGTTGAAGAGAAAACTAGTGAAAATACTCTTGAGAAAGAAAGCACCCCAGAAAGGGAGCAGACACAGGAAGGAACTAGTGAGCTCCTTGATACAAATATTCATATTGATCCTAAGTTAATCAAGGAATGGGAGCAGTTCGACTCAATCATTAATAACCCAAATAAATCCCAAGAGCTCACCACGCTAGAAATGCCTAAAGTACAAAAGCCAGAAGTTATCATAGTTTTGATGGAAGGAACAAGAAACCTACCCAGAATTCAGCAGGACATAGAGATTATTCCCAAGAATCCCACTGAGGAGATTATACTACAAACTAAAGAAATACCACCACTTGATGTCTTCTACAGTCCGAAGCACAGGGCTGTAGTTAAAAGACAGAGGAAGAGGAGGAAAATTGATCAAAGTCCTCTTTTAACTCCTCAAGCAGAGATGATGAACATGGTATGGAGATCAGAAGTTGATCCCTCCAAGGATTTGACAAAGCTATCTCAGTTCGCAAGAGCCTACACAGCGGCAAAAATGGATAAAGCTACAGAAATTAGCCATCTGATGAGGGAAAAGGATTAGATGATTACCCAACTTGAGGTACAATCGGCAGAGCAACAACAGAAGATAAAACAGCTTGAACAACAGTTAATAGAACAAAGGAAACTAAATGAACAAATTAAAGAGCAATTGAAGCTGGAAAAGCAAAAGATCGATGAACAGACTCTTCATAAACAAAAGGAGTTGTCTCAAGAGTTGAGCAAGCTTTAGATATTAAGAGAGCAAGAAAAGAAGGCAAAGGAGGAACAAATCGCAAAAATGAAAGAACAGATAGAAAAGTATAAAGGTTATCCACAGGTGAGCGAATTCAGAACAGAAGCTTTGGAAATAACCAAAGCCTTGTCCCGACAGTTGGATATACTTTGCCACAATATATCATTAGCCAACCAATTATGCGATATCTCTACATCAATTATTGAAAAGGCAATAAACGCCAGACTTGAATTAGATAAGACAGATCAGAAGTTAAATAATTTTCTATCCTAGCAAGATTTCAAAGAAGGAATGGCTGCAAATCTTCCCAGAATACAAGAATCGCATAAGGAAATACTGTTGCCAAAAGGGAGTCTCAATTAATAAAAGATGAAAGAGCAATGTCCAGATGCAGAGCATCAATGAATAGTCTGATCGAATTGATAAATAACAGTTTGCATATGTCCAATTTTATCACTGATTGCTCTCCAGGAAAGCTCCCGAAAGCAAAATCATTGGAACAACAATGGAAACGAGAGCTGGCACATAGGGAAAAGATGATTGGAGGAATCCAGAGCTTGACATGGGAAATGTTCTGGTTTTTTCTTGTTAAGCCACACAACCAGCAAATGGCCATGAAATGTCTTTCAGATGCGATCAATTGCATGATCTCCGAACTCTCAGATGCCACCTATACAACTCAGCTATACTCCCGGATGAGTCAGCCTCAAGAAATCCAGCCTATGCTCGTAATATGTCAACTACAAACACAGGAAAAGAAGTCGATACAATGAATTCATTTCAACCGCCACAACACTGCTATTTTCAGGATAAATCCCAGATTTATATGTTTTTAGTTAAACCAGTGCATAGCGATTTCTATTGATAGTTTGTTGTTATTTTTAGTATTTAAAGACCCTTTCATGTATTTAGAAAGGGTCCTCAATTTGTATTAAGACTTGACTTGGGAGTTGCACTATTGTACTTCCAATATTTTTTTATTAGAAACTGGACCAAAGTTCTGCATTTTTATTAAAGAGGCTTTTATAAGATTTGCACTATTGCATCTTTTGAAGGTGTTCCCAGATACGAGGACAAAATCTGAGTGTTGTTTACATTGGGAGGATTCAAATGCATACGGTACTTTTATCTTTGTGCTTGTCTTGTTTCTCTGTGTGAATAAACATTTTTCAACATTGCTATATGTGTGTGTGTGTGTGTGTGTGTTTTCACAGCAATTATTTAGCTTTTCATTTCTGAATGTTTTAGAATTGCTATCATTTGAATATATATATGTTAGTGATATATTATGATCACTACGATAATGTTATTATTATTACTTTGTTTAACTACTTAAACAAAGTAATTATCATATGAATGCATATTTCTATTTTATGAATAATTCATCTTTATGGTTATTTGTTTAATAGAAACAATCGAAAATCGTATTGTTAAAAGAATACCCAGGTTAGATTAGTTATCTTTGTATATTTTCGTATTGTAGGATAGAACACTTATCACTTCCATTATACATTACAAACCAATCACCCATCAACCCATATATCACTGGGAAACTGGTCCCATTACATCCAGTCGGAGGCACCACACCAAATGGAAAAGGAGCTGCACTAAGGTCCAGACTAGGTGGTTTTCCCCAATGTTGATGCAACGATTTTAGAGGCATCAACAGAACCATAGGCTCTTTCTCCAACCGAAACAATACAATATCATCTCCATCTGAGATTCTTGTAGCATTGAATTTGTCTGAGATTGTGGAGAGGAATGCGAAGGTGTCACTGTAATTATGACCAAGATTTCAGAGGTACTATACTTGACCAAAGTTGTAGAGCTTGTTTGAGATTCTGAGCTTCTGTGATGACCCTAGATGGGTATATATAGGTATCACGTCTCCATAATTAACCAACATGTTAGGATGAACCGATGTGTCTTTATTGTTTAGCTGATTTGTCATTAATATTCATTTTGAGGCTGACTTAACTATTCTCTTCATCGTTTTGCAGGAAGACTTCTTCTAGTGCTTATCTTGGAGCGTTGTTCTAGACTTGTATACATTTTACATAGGCTCAAGAAGAGCCCCTTATTCATGACTTTGACTATTTGGCCTTAAATATAAATTCTAAGGCTCTCAATGGGAACCATCTATAAAATAAACCTCTTGCTCATGAAACCCTGGTAGCAAGGCATAATAACTTCATTTTCTTGTTTTACAAAAATCATAATACAGTGTCATGAAGATTGAACCTAGTTACATGTTTTCTTCAACACTCTCCAGGATTTACCGCATATCCCAAACTTGGGATTACTAGGCCCAACGGAGAGAAAACCATCTCTTGGATTTATTGTATATACTGCCATTCATTGGCAACGATTGCTAGCCCCACTGAGGCAACACAATCCTAACTTAACTATTATCTTCATCGTTTTGCAGGCAGAATTCTTCTAGTGCTTATCTTGTAGGGTTGTTCTAGACTTGTATACATTTTACATAGGCTTAAGAAGGGCTCCTTATTCATGACTTTGACTATTTGGCCTTAAATATAAATCCTAAGGCTCTCAATGGGAGCCATCTATAAAATAGGCAAGTGGCTTTACCGTGATCCACAAATACCTACCAAAACAAAGAGGCAAGAACACAAGATGTTGGCATTTTTCCAGGGCAAAAACCTCTCCCTCTTAGAGAGGAAAACCCACACAAAAATTCTTCTTATAGCGATTCCAATTGAAAAATACCAAGACTATAACCCTTGACCTACTATGCCACTCCAAGACTAAGATGCCAATCCTCTTCTTTGTCACTTCTTAGATCATCATCATCACTTTTGTACCATGATTGCTTCTTCAAGTAGATTAGTGTTGCACCATGACTGCACCTTCTTCATCATTGTCTTGAATTTGTCTGGCTTAGGGGTCACTAGGCCAGTGGCTTTACCGTGATCCACAGACTAGTTCAGGGAACACTAGGCCATGTGCTCTATCATTCAGAGATCCACCTCACTCAGTCTCAAATCCATCTGACAATCCAGCTCAACCAAAACATGAGAACCTATTGTAGCGGCTACAACCACCCTCCAAAATTTTGGCGAGCATGAAAATTTCGGAGCCTACCTTAGATCCTGTGATCAATTGTTCCTTGGTTACTTATTGGTAAGATGACAATCTCAAGCCCCCTCCTTGATCTTAAGATTTGTTCATGTTCTCATCTTTATCCAGTATGTATCATCTTTGGGCATAGGGATTATTGTTTTTCATGCAAAGGGGATGTTGTCCTGCTTTAAGGGGAATCTTCGTGCATATGGGTTGTTCTCATCACATAGCATGTTTCACACTCACTTCACACACTCTTGTAGTGAAGGTTGTTGCATCAAGCAAAGTATGTTTTATATGTTCTGGATGGTCTATATTGTATAACTAAGTGTTCGTCTGTGATCGTAGTAAGTTCTATCAATGTTTACATCAGTTTCACTAATATCACACTTAGTCGGTTTCCTGAGAAACCTAGCCTCACCCATCCCTTCAGAACTATACAATTTCCGTCTCCAACCGTAAAGCGTTTTCCCTTGCCTGTTGGAACTGCGCAATGCGCAGAGACCCCAACCTCCATTGGCATCCAAAATTGCGCAGTGATTTCCACTAGTTTCCTTTCCTAGCCGGAACCCACTATCATCAGAAACTACGTAGTATTGTCCCTTATATTCTCAATCTATCTTGCAACATGAAATTATGTAGATGTGTCCTCTTGGGACCCATCACATAGCAGTGCCTTGCATTCAGAAACTATGCAGTATTGCCTCTTAGCTGCCTAGGCTGCACTACATGCAGAAACTATGCAGAGGTGTCCTCCCAAGACCCCATCCCATAGTAGTGTATTGTATCTCAAAACTGCATAGTGTTGTCCAATCTATCCAATCTGTCTTGCATTCAGAAACTATGCAGATGGGCCTCCCAGGGCCTCATCCCGACAACAATCATTGTCGGCTGAAATTGCATTGATATATCTTTTAGTGACTACAGGAAAAGGTGA
Source organism: Pinus tabuliformis (assembly GCA_031772625.1). Taxonomy (NCBI): domain Eukaryota; kingdom Viridiplantae; phylum Streptophyta; class Pinopsida; order Pinales; family Pinaceae; genus Pinus; species Pinus tabuliformis. The sequence continues at coordinate 777,500,740 of CM062806.1, forward strand.
CATGCTACATCACTCTCAAGGAGTTGAGGAGAAGGACCAAGAAACCAAGTTATGATCAAAGTTCGGGACCTCATGAAAACTCTGTGGGATGCATGTCATCTTAAGGGTAAGTATGGTAAGTAAAGTACAGATTTGAAGTACATCTCTTAGTGTAACTTGAATGACTACTTTTCATTATCATATCATTATGTCTTCAATAACATGCATGTTTGAAAGCACTCAAAGTCATTACATGTGTTCCTCCTACGTGTCTTGCTTCCTTTTCGCTTGTTGAACCAATTGTTGTCTTTGTCATCTTGATTGATATGTCATGCGTGAGATCTGGTTCTGGTGATTTTTAAGCTTTGTCTTTGTGTGTTTGGGTTATCTTAGCTATGTGAACACCCGTCGCAATCACACACAAATTTGTAAGCACTATCACGCAAGTGTCATCACAGTCATCCAAAGGTCTATCCCAAGTGTCGCACATGTCGCTTTCACCATTAGATAGTCCTGGAGAGGGTCATGCTTTGCCATGATTGTCTTGTCGGTTTGAGATTTTTTTTTGTCGAATTATGCTATGTGTGTGATCACAATTTCATGTATGCATGAGTTCACATGCTCTCTGACTTAGTCATTTTTCCTGAAAATATGTCGATGAGACAATTCTCCTTCAACTAGACCCCATTGAGCTGCAATGCACAGTCTCAACTCTCACTGACCCTTCTCTGCTACCTAGAATTGCATAGATATTGAGGTTATCCTCCAAGGCAGCCTACACTGTGCAATCCTGGAAGTGAGCTAGCTAACTTCCTCCCAGAACTACGTAGAAGTTGTCCCAAAGTTCGATCCAATCTGCTCTTCCCGCAAGATCACTCATCAAGCCTCCCTCTGGTCTTCAAGAAAATCTGAACTAGACTATGACCCGGGGCTGCACTACTCCCAAAAATTACACAAAAGTTTCCCAACTTCCTATCACTACATTGTTGTGAGAAATCACACATATTTGACTAGTAGGCCCCTTGCTGACCTACTCTGCTCTCCCTCTGAAAATTGCATAGTTTTGACTAGCAATTTCCCTGCTACTCCACTCTATAGTCATCTCGGAAACTGCACAGTTATGTTGAGAAGGCCCTAGTTGCCTATCCCAGACTGTCTCCCAGAATTGTGCAGTTATGACTAGCAGTGCCCCGCAGCCTAATCCAACCTTCATTTGGAAAACTGTGCAGAAATGTCTGCCAATGCCTCTTGCTACCCGCTCTATCTTCCCAGGAGAAACTGTGATATTCCCAACTGGACACTCGGATGACCTACCTAGTCCTCATCTTGAAAATTGCGTAGAATGTTGGCTTATAGGGGCCTGACCCAGTTTTGGGGTTATTTAGCCAAACAAATCCCTACACTACTGGCCCTTTCAGCATCAGCCTATAGAGCACGGACTGAAGTCTCACCCGAAGCAGTATCGGGGATTGTTGGAACCAAGTTTCACACCCTTGAGATGTCTGTGATGTCGGTTTAGTCCAACTAGACCTACCTTCGCGCATGTCGCTTCATGCACTATTCTAGCCTTTGATACCTTCGTGAAGTGTCACAATCATCTTTCATGCATCCCTAACCAAGGACTGAAGTCCTTTCATGCTGCTTAGGGTAGAGAACTGTGCTATTTCCCAAACTACGCCAAGTATCTTACTTATCTTATTAATAGGTCTTGATTATCTTCGCGTAAACAGATATTCTAACTTGCATTTACTTAACAATAACAATTATATATATTCGTGCACCATATAAGCAATAGAAGTGCAATTCATATCCAATATATTTGATGCATAAAACAGGAAATAAATACGCAAGAATGATATGAAACTTCTCTTTATTAATACTTCCAACTATTACAGACTCGACTTGCCCTGCACACTTAGCTACAGGGGTCCGTGCAATCAGCTGCAGACTACTAGGCCTCTGCACACTTAGCTGCAGAGCCTTCTCCTACTCTATGACCCAAAATGACTTCACTCCACATATATGACTCAACTCTTCCTCATTGCTTCTTCCATATCCTTCTGTCTTAACTACTTAGATCTTCACTCTATTTATACAAATAGATGGTTTTCGGACCATGGGTAGATCTCTACAACCAATATTTCATTATCAAAATTAAGGGCAGACAACCCTATGACTCTTTAACAAACTATGGGCTTCGTTCCCACAAAATGTGAATCTTTACATCGGAATTACAAAATTGACCAAAATCTGGGCTCTAAGCTCCAAAACTTCCCTTGGGGGATATTGCACCCAACAAGACCCCAACACAAACATCATGACTCACCCTCGAGTCACTCTGTAAGTGTGAGGATCTTTGCACGAAGACCTCCCAACTCTGACTGGATCGCTGCAAGTTCAGCAGCGCACTGAGCGAATGCTTGTTGGACTTCCTCTATGCGCTATTTAGTGACCGCTGTGTCTGAACTGTTGCCCTAAATCTTCTCCTGTGTTACTTGCAGCTGCACAAGATTTTCTTCAATGGAGGTTGTAATGGTATATGCCTTATCAATCCATGACTATAGCCGCACCTTCAAAACTGCTTCCTTATGCCGAGAAGCATCCACTTGCTACTTGAGCGCTTTTTCCTATTGCATCCTGGCGAGCCTCTACATAAGGGAAGCCTTCTGCGTGGTCACTTTGACTTCATTGTATCTCTGTTGCATCTCACTTGCCTCTGTCTCCAGGTGCTCTATGCTCGGGTCCTCTTGTAGGGTGGTGAGGACCTCGAACAACTGCTTGAACAAATTTGTGCAGTCTGTCACTGCACTTTTAACCGCCACCATTGTTGTTATGATCGCAGTGATGTGTTGTTCCTTAACCTCCGGCGGATTTGAAGGATGCGCCTTCAACTATAGTTATGCTATCTAAAGGTTCAGCTCCAACTGAACCTTGGCCATTTCTGCCTTTGCCTCGCACACCCCTTCTACTAATTTCTAGATGTGCACCTCCACCAGTGCCTCTACTTGGAGGGCCAACTCTAGGACCATCTGGCAGACTTCCTCCACCACCTACACTATATGTATATTCTGCGCCACTACCTCATCGTGTTGTAGGCTCAACTGCTCAATTTTTATGGGCTGCTCACTCATTACCTGTAGCGCGCAACCCTCCCTGGCTTGTAGTTCTGCAGTGACTCCATCTTGCAAAATATAAAGCATCTCCTGAGGGAGTGCAACCATGTTTAACCCGATCCCTTTTAACCCACTGACCATAGGCCTATTGGCCTCATTTTCTGTAACAAGTGCTCCATCTAGCAGCACTATTGTGTTGGTCATCCAGACGCGCAACATTTCCTTGGCCATGGAAGTGCCTTCTGCGAGGCTAGTTGACACTGTGCTAGCCTACGGAGTGCGCACCTGCAACTCCTGTATCTACGTTCGGAGAGCCCCCAATACTATCTGGTGTTGCTCCTCAATTTGCTGGAGGGCCTCTACGGTGATGTCCCTCACCGTTTCGCCGATATCGTGTAGATCACCTTCAGTAAGGGTGATAGGTTCGAATGAAGTCTTTGAGACCTTCATCTTCTTTCGCAGCCCTACCTACTCTCTTGGGCGCAGATGCTTTGCCTGGGTGGATGTCATCTGCAGGTCTGCACCACCCTATTCTATGTTTATTTCTGGCTCGGGAGATAGAAACTTCTATCCTTCGTGCACTTCTTCTGCCGTCTTCTACTACTCTTCTACTGCTCTTCGCAGCATCATGCACCGCCTGGGTCTTAGTTGCTGCTTCTTCCTTCCTACGCTTTTCTGCCAGCTGCGCCATCTGCAATTTCGCCTCTTCCTTCTTCTGTTGGGTGGTGGAATTCTCCACTTCCACCACGGAGCTAGCTGGAGTGCACCACTTCGGTAGCCAAGACTCAAGGACTGTGAATATGACTTTGTCGGCCACCAAATAGGGTAACGCGTGCCACGTCTTCGTGGGGTCCTTTCGTGCCCTTATGAAGACATGGTGGAAGTTTGCCTTGAACTCCACAAAGCTCTGCAGACTGTTGTAGATAGCAGGCAATAACCACAGCTTGTGATTAATCCCCATTCTGATATTCATGTCCATGAGCACCCAAAAGATCTTGCTCTCCCTTATCCTTTGTGCATCCCTGGTTGCCCACAACAAAGCGTACTTTGCTGCGTCCAGAAGGTCTTGTGCGATCCTTGGGAACTAGATATCTTCGAGCAATTCCCATGCCACCAGTACTATTGACAACAAGAGCCATGCATAATGGAATGTTTTACCCTACTCTTGTGCCTTGCGACGGTTCTTAAGGAACCCTCCGCATAGGTAGTTTTCCCAGTTGAACTGGACCCCTTCTATGCATTGCGCTGCTAGTGCAACCACTAGTGGAGGCACCTCATTCGCGTAGCACTTTTGCATCACCTTCCCTACCAATATCTGTGTCGCGACCTTGACTGTAGGGTTATTGATGCTGGAAATGGCATACCCTCACTTCTTCTTGTCTAGCTTAAATTTCTTCTTCATGGCCTCCACAATGGCCAAATCGTCACTCTTTCCCTCTGAGATGTTTGTTGGGTCCTCCCTTGTGCAAGGGAGCCAAATAATCTTGTGAATCAAATGGTCTGTGATGGGGATGGGCTCCTCCAGCCACAAGAAACCATCATGCACCAAGCAAAGCAGTTGCCTGATGACAAAAATGGTCACTAGAGTGTGGTGGTAATGCGACACACAAAGCAGGTTTAGCAACCCTACTTTCTCAACACCTCTCAACCATTTTCGCAGCTCCAACTCTATTATTCCAGCCAGCGCATCTTTCTTCTGGCACATTAGCTACGTGGTCGCGAGATGCGGGAACTTCTCGTGGTCCGCGAGGTCCCAATCTTCAAATTTCAGCATGGGCACCTGTCCCAAGTGTGCTCCTTCAAAAATAATGTCATCAGAGAGTAGCGAAGTTTGCAAAGGACTCTTGCTCTCATCTATATCTTTGGGCACCTTTTCTTTACCCTTCCATGGAGGAACACATGCGGGCATCCTGGTGAGAGGGTCCACACCTTGCGTTTCAACTTCCATCTCTAAATCCTCCTCCTCAACCAGGATTTCTTCCAACTCTTCCTCCTCATTAGTCTCCAAATTGATGGCTTTCCCCTTTTCCTCCATGTTGAGCTTAGTCCTCAGTGGATTTCTAGGTGGCACGTGCACCGGTACCATGGCGTGCTTGTCTTTCTTGAGTCTCAACATTCACGGTGATTTATGGATTTCAGCAACTATCTCGGCGCTCTTCAGGGCTTCCACTTCCGTAATTTCCTGCGCGGCTTCCTCGGGTGCTGCCATACTACGATTCCACAATTCTCTCAGTGTCTCTGGCAATTGCTCTAGCAACAAATTCGCTTTCAGAAGGTCAAACAAGTCTCGGTTCATGAATATCTGAGTGTGTAACAAATTAGTTCTCAATTTTCCAAGTGTTGTTTGCTGAACAACCCTTTGTAATTTATAGCACCTTTTGAATTTGAATTCGACCGTTCCCCCCACATTCGGTCCATTAGTGCTCGATTGGCGTCAAATTTTCAAGAATCTAGCCCATAAAGTTTGCCTTAATGCCTGCCACCTGCTCCATTTGGTCTCAAACCAAGAATCACATTGTGAATAGTGACTGTAACAGTCACTTTCCATCCAACCCATGTGGCAGCGCAGCTACCCTCGCGCTATCGCGGACCCTATGACACTTCGCTATTGCACGTAGTCCTAACATCGTGCAATCCCCGGGCATAGTAGTTTATAGTCCTGCATCTCCTTTCAGTTGCCTGGAGTGCTAATACTGTGATATTGTCAACTAGTCAGATGGTTGGGCCACCTGTGTATGGCTTCAAATGACTTCCATTCACTTTTCCTCGTAAAGGTTCTCTATTTAACCTTACCAATTGCACCGCGCCTCCATCTGTGATCTCCTTAATAACATACGGTCCCAGCCAAGGCATTATGAGCTTTCTAGGGAATTTATAAAATATACTATCATATAACATCACCAAATCATTCACCATAAACGTGTGATACTTAATATGTCGATCGTGCCATGCCTTTTCACACTGCTTTTGGACCTGCTGGTGAAATCCAGCCAAAAATTGTTCTTCTTTGAGCTCATCCAACTACACAAGCCTCTCCTCCAGAGCTCTGTGATCCGTCATACTTGTGAGTGCTACTATACATAGACTAGGCACGATGTATTCCATAGGCATTACGGCTTCCACTCCATATACAAGCCTAAAAGGTGTCTGTCCCGTCAGCTTCTTGCATGTCATTCGAAAAGCCCATAACACTACAGGTACGCGTAGGTCCCAATCACTTCATTGTGCGTTGCATACCTTGGTCAACGCGGTTTCCAGTACTTTGTTGAATGCTTCTACTGTCTCGTTAGATTGTGGGTGATACAGTGTGCTCCTCTATTGATATACCTAAAACTCTTCCGTCAGCACGCCAATCGTTTCGTTCAGGAAATGTGTCCCACGATCGCTCATCAAGATCTTCAGACATCCGAATCGCATCAGTACTTGTTCAAATAGAAACTTCACAGCAGTTGTAGCCATGCAATCCTTCACTGCCTACGCTTCTGCCCAACGAGTCAGGTACTCTATCGCTATGATAATATATATTGCACTTGTCTTTCCTTGAGTTTTGATAGGTCCTGCAAAGTCTGTTGCCCACTTTTCGAAAGGCTGCAATGTCATTTGTGGATTCAAAGGCATCTCGTCCCTCTGTGATGGCTTACCTATTCTTTGACATACATCACATGCCTTGCAATATGCTTTTGAATCCTAATGAAGGGTTGGCCACCACAACCCTATGCATAGAATCTTCTGCGCAATTTCTCTCCCTGCATAATGTCCTCCCGCAATGCCCCCATGAGCATCTGCAAGGATGCTACTTCGTTCAAACTTAGGTACATACCTTCGCAATATCTCATCATTCCCCATCTTGTATAGATGCCCTGCAATGATAGAGAAATCTGCCGTGCGCACCACTAATTCCTTCTTCTGTTGGATAGAGTATTCTTCTGGCACAGTTCCAGTTGTCAAAAAGTGAATTATATCTTCAAAATGTCCATCCACTACGCGCACAACAAAAAGTTGCGCGTCGGGTAATCCTTCCTCCAAACTAGTAGGTTCCTCCCCTATCTCAATGTGCGACAGGTGATCTGGTTCCACGTTCAATCATCCAGGCTTCACAACAACTTCAAAATCATATTCTTGGAACAATAAAAGCCATCTACATATGCACCCCCCTAACACAGGCTTATTGACCAAGTACTTCAGCGCGAAATGATCTGTATACATCTTAAAGTGACCTCCTAACAAGTAGTGTCGATACTTCTGGAGCGCATACACCATAGCTAGTCCCTCACGTTCAGTGGTGGAATAGTTCTTCTCTGCTTTAGATAATCTGTGACTTACGAACGCGATAGGGTGATCCAAGCCTTCTCCACCATCCTGTGTTAGTACTGCCCCCAATGCTATACATGACATGTCAACATGGACATGAAACTCTTTCTTCCAGTTTGGGAAGACAAGAATCAGCGTAGTAACCATTTTTTCCTTCAATATGTCCAGGTTTTTCTTGTAGTCATAGTTCCAGCAAAATGTGATATCCTTCTTCAACAGTTTTTCCATCGGCACAGTGATCTAGGCATAACCTTTGATAAACTTTCTGTAGTACCCTGTATGTCCCAGAGTAGCGTGCAGCTATTTCACACTTCGCCGCATTTCCAAATTCAGAATCACCGCGATCTTTGCGGGATCTACTATCAGCCCTTGTCTACAAACCACGTGCCCCAATAGGTTCCCTGAAGGAATAAGAAACAAACACTTCTTGAGGTTGAGCGTGATTTGGTATGTTTGGCAGGTGTCCAGCATCAAGTGCAAGCTCGCTACATGGCGCTTAACCATCCCAAATACAGTCCAGTCATCAAAATAGACCTCCAAGAACTTATGAATATATTCCTTGAATGTCGCAACAACTACGCGCGAAAATATGGCCGGCACATTCTTCAATCCAAATGGCATGACAGTATATTGGAAGCAACCCCACTCAATTGCGAAGGTTGTCTTGCTCCTATCCTCAGGTGCGATTTTGATCTGGTGGTACCCTGAGAACCCATCAGTGAAATAATATGCTTCCTAACCACCTACATTGTCCAACACTTCATCTGTGAACGAAGTTGGGAATGGATCATGCACACAAGCATCATTCAATTTTCTGAGATCCACGCATATTCTTATCTCATCCTTCTGCTTCTTCTCCTGTACCACCATTGGGCTTACCCAATCGGATTCTTCGACAAGTTCAATGATGTCTGCTGTGAGCATTTTGTCTATTTCTACACAGACCTTCTCCTTGTATTTCGGATTTAAGCGGTACGACCTCTGCTTAACTGGCTTCATGTCGGGCTTTAACGTGATCTTCATTATCCCTAAATATCTGATTATTCCTTTCAAATCCGTAAACTTGGTCGAGAATAAGTCCTAATATTCTCGAAGTAATTCAGCAACCTTATCCATCGCCGCGTCATCCCAGTAGTCTGTGACCTTCACGAATTCGGGCACCACCTCTGTACCAATATTCACTTTCTTAGTCCTTACCAGTGCGGTTATGTTAGGGTTCTCAATCTATGGTCCTTGAACCTTGCGATGGCCTTCTGTCATTGGAATGTTAATTTTCTGTGGATCTTCATCCTCTTCTTCCACAGATACATTATAACATTCTAGCGTGCAACTCAACTGAGTAGCCCATTCAGGCTGCGCCAGGTCTACAGGATCATGCGGAATCCTAAAGATGGCAAATTTTACTTCTTGTAGTGCTTCTTCAATACAGTCAAACACGTCCTCAAAATTGAAGGTCATCATGAACCCTTTGTGTAGGATATCCCATTTATCGGTCCCATGGCGAAGCTCTATTTCTATATACCAGTTCATCGGTATAACATCTAGGGTAGGAAAAAACAGGTGCACCCATTCAAGTTGTGGCTTTTCTCCATATGCCTGTGCCCACTTGGCCAGATGCGTACATGGATCATCCCATCCATTGTACTTGTTTGCTATTCGCACCCTAGGCTTCCTAAATCATGTGCACATCATTCTCCTACATTCGCGCTAATCGTCAAAGCTTCCTTTGTGCATACCCCACCATCTCGCGAGCATAGCACGCAGTACCCAGTCCAAGGCCTAGAAACGTTGCTTTTCTGGAACCTCCCTTTCAAATGCATCCATGAAAGTATCTACCTCATTAACTCCATCACAAGTAGGCATATCTCTTACTTCTGTCGACACGCAGCGCAGCGACCTGGTCATCATATTGCAATTCAGTGTAGTTACCTCATGTAACCTATTCTGCCATCGCTCTATTTCTTCATCAAAATCCGAAGTACAGGAGCTCTCGCACTCCCATGCAATCTGCCCATCCACGGTGGGATTCACCTAGTCCTCATCTCGCGTTGTTATCTTATAGATGTAGTCCAAGTCATCATCACTTTCATAATCGTGCACCGGCTCCATATAGCGCAATCCTTCAGCCGGGGCCAGGGGTACAATTACGCGTAGTGTTTTCTTCTCAAAAATCCTCTTCTGCTTCTTCAGATTGATTACCCCATTCATGTCAGTGGCCCAGTCAATTCCCAAGAGTGAGGGGTAGGGATTTCTATCATCAACAATCTTTATCACTTCAAAATCGGCCAGTGCACTCGCTCCCTCAATATCCACACTTATTCCCTGCAATCACCCCATGGGTATTATTTTCTGTTGGTTCGCCATCCTCAGTTGAATTGGAGACCATTGTAGTGTAGGTATTCCCATTCACTCCCATGTCTGTTTCAGCAGTGTTATCACTCCAAAATTTCTTCTAAGTTGTCAGAAAAAGAAATGATAGAGGTAACCACAAACCAACTTTGGAGATCAAGATCTAGCCTTCCTAATCTTAGAGAGGGCTCTCTCTTTTTTATTTAACTTTGTTTAGTTATTTGATTTTAGGCTAGTTATGATTGTACTTGGGTTTTTTATTTGAATTTTGGTGGTGGGATCAATTACTTAGATGAATAGAGCGTTAGTTTTACCATTGGGCTAATGTGGTAAAAATGCCAGACAAACAGGACTGGATCAAGTTCTAAAAACAGTGTCTACAGGGCAAGATAGAGGAGTTACTACAAATCTCAAAGGCTTGATGGTGAAATGGTTTCCAATCGGATCCAAGGAGAAATTAAGGGTTCCCTAGGCCAGATTATGAAGAGAAATGAAAGAGGTCAACCGGGATGAGAGATAAATTAAGGGTTCTCAAATTCATTTATCAGAGGAAAACATATAAATGATTAACTATGAAAAACATAGTGTACTTAAACAAATTCTAAGTTAAATTTCCAGTTAATTCATTCAAATTTAGATAACATTTAAGTTTATGAAACACATAAGAAAGTAAAAAAATTAGACAAAGAAGATACTTCACTGCAATATCTCACCTCATGAATCCTGTAGTGCAATATTTTTATTACTTACTTCAGTTTGTTGACTTGAAAATTTGGTACAATAACCCTTAGGTTTAAGATCAAAATAACTCTACAAATGTAAAGAAATCCACACCTCAATACTTCGATTTATGAAGTATTTATACAAAAAGAATTTACAAAATATCCCAAACTGTCTTGGGAACTAATCTAGGAGAAATAAATATCTTCATGCAAGAAGATAGAGACATCTATTGAACTGTGGTTTGTTGTCCCTGTTATTTAGGTTCTGTTGTCTTTTAATCTTTGATCTTTTTCCTTTTAATCCGCTTTGTTGTTTTATCTTCACACTGGATGTTCTATTTACTTTGACCTTTCATCTGATACACTTTGACCTTGCTGACCCGACAATATCCTTTTACTGTGCCCTTTTATTTTTATTGTACATTTTACATTTTTACTGTGTATTTCTACAGTAAATCAATTAGTTTTTCCGCTATCTCAGCATCTGGTAATTGGATATTGAGAATTTTCTTGTAGATCTCATCTGCCTCTGTATACTTGGCAAAAGTAGGCTTATTGACAAAAAGGTGTTTTACCTCATGCTAGAGGTAAAACAAATTTTCAAAAGTTTGATACAATACTTTTCCAGTTGGTATGCCCTTCATGGATGAAGTGTTCACCTGATCTTTGGCTACTTCCCTGATCTTCTTATTATAATCCTCCTGTGTCATCAGCTTATCATTTATAAATAAGGGATTTGGTAAGCCCTTTTTCCTCGAAACTTCGAATTTAACCATGAATCTGTCAATTGTCAGTTGCATGGTTTGGCACTTGTCCTCCAAGTTCAACATCAAATTCCTCTTGGTGAGGACCTTTTTAACTTCCAAAATTGTACCTGTTCTATCAGGTATCTCCAATTCTTGCAGCTCATACTTGTTCTTGGAGTTGAGGAAGTGAATGATCCTTGCTGCTTCCTCTGGCATGTCTCCAAGTTCTGCTTTAACCCTCTGAATGGCTTTTGTAGCTTGCTTGATCAAATCAATTTGTTCAAAAATAACTTGGATGGATGGCCAAATATCATTGACAGAGTCAATGATATTGGCCCACAGCTACTCCTTAGCCTAACCTAGAGGTTCATTGAGTGTTAATTCCTTCTCCAGGCGTTTGATTCTTTCAGTCATCCTTTTAGATTTCTGTTGTTCTTAACCAATTGTAGCACCCTCTTGATCTCTTGGTTGATCCTAGGTTGAGTGTTACCAGTCAGCATGTTCATGACTGGGTATACAAATGAGTCTATGAAGTCTTTGTAGGTAAATATTGTGGAAAATTTCTGAACCAAGGGTTCCCAATAGACCATTGATCTCTCTTTTCCCTTGGTATCCAGCTTCTGGATGCGTACAAGGAACTTATCTATTTTGTAATGCAAAAACATATAAAACAACACTAAAGAGTATTTGAAAACTCTTTTAGTGGGCAATCTGGTGAATTTCTCGTGCATTCTATCTGCAATGAACTGAGCATAATTGTATATGATAGTAGGAGGCTTACCTAGAGTAAAAATGGACAGGAAGGCCAGGATGAACCACGAGGGCTTCAATGAGGGAGCAATACCATACCACGTGGGTTCATATTGGGGGATATATATTGTGTAAAAAATGATAATATATATGGGGATATATAGGGGGTAAAGGGATTTTATATTGGAAGGTATAAAAAAATGGAGCCCAAAGTTAATGGAAAAATATAAAGGGGTATAAAATATGTAAATGAAAAAATGGATACCTACAATATCTAGTGAAAGTAGGGGTTTTTTAAATTGAGAAGGTGTGTTGGATTCGTATTGGTAGGGGGTTAAATAATGTGAGTTTTAGAGTTATTTTCCAATATGTATTCAAATTAGGGGTATTGTTTAGTATGCCATGAACGCACGTGATATGCCAGAGGTCCATTGAGTGAAGCCCCCGTGGGATGAACTCATCCACATGCTCATCTGAATTGTATCCTAGGATGCATGAGAGCATAGTGATTATGTGCCTGCCAGTCTCTGAGAAAATGGTGGCAGCATAGGGTGGAGTATCTCTAGGAGTATGGCGGTCTTCAATGATGAAAGTTTGGAAGATTTGCCTTATCTTAACCAGGTCTAGTGTGGTGTACAAGTCCAACAGGTCTCCAATGGATAGAGGGGTCTTATTAGGGCTAGGCTGGATTTGTAGCATTTGGTTGATGGACTCTGGTGTAATGGTAAATAACAACTATTGGTTTGAGGCAACAATAGCCCTTTGGCTAGGGATATAACAGGCATGACAAAAATGTAATATATCAAGGAATGGGTGAACTTCTGGAAATGTATATTTGGGTAGATTGGATTCCCAAAGGTGGATGTCATATGCATGGTTTAGAAATCTATCCATACTCCAACAATGGAGCTTCAGAAGGTGGGATGGAGTAGTAGTGTCTTTTATTTGGAAATCCCTATCTGCTAGTGCCAAATGGTCTATGTCCAGGTGAGGGATTGACAGAGGTCCCATGTCCAGAGAGGTCTGGGCAACCATTTTTTAGGGGGAAAGGTGTGAATTAGGCTTATACAAGCTGTAGAAGTGAAACTTTGAAAACTCTGGTGTAGTAAAAGGGTAATTTGCAATTTGCAAAATAGGGGTTTGGGTATTCGGGTGGAAATACTCTCAAATTCCTGAAAAAATAATTAAATTAAATTAATTAATGTTTGAATTGACTATACGTTTTCAAATTTGAGAGGGTCGTTCTAGTTTGTTCTCAAATTACCTGGAAATTGGTGGTTCATGCTGCAAACTGGTTTCAACAGTGGCTATAGAAGGTACGATTGCTTTAGCTGTGCACTGGATGGTTAAATTTGGCGTCCGGAGCGTGTTTGGAAGTTAATTAGTGATGAAATTTGGTTGTAGAAGCTCAGGTTGGCGCAGGAAGGCTTAGGCAGCTTTCATAGTGCAAATGAGCGAAAAGAGTCAAAATGAGCATCTTCAGCCTTTTAACCAGCAATGGTTACAATTTGGTGGGGAATTCATAATGAACAGTGGATGGTTTAGCTTTTGGTGGGGAGGCAGTTTCAAGGGCCATCGCATCACTTTTGGAAGTCAGGCGGTATTTCTCCGAGAGCACGTGATTTCACCTGAAGTTGCCACGTAGCCGAAAAGGGCCCAAGCAAAACCGTGAATCTCGCGTGCTCTCGGGTTGGTAAAAATCAGAAAGAGAATTAGCGTGATATGGATGCATGCCGTTAGATCTAGGGGTGAAAGATCTAACGGCTGTCGTGTGGTAAAATTGCATGGAGGGAATAGGGGTGGAGATTTGCCAGGCCTGGGGGATTAATTACAATTAATTGTAATTAATTAATGAATAAAGTGGGGATTAAAATACAATGAGCGGGATTAATAAAGTGGGACTAGGGTTGAATGTGGCGGGATTTTATTAACCACACCAAAGGTGTGGGTTTAAAGGTTTTTTGGGAAAATGCGAATTGGGGGAATTAATTAAATAATGCAGGAGGGGAATAAAAATTAGGATAAAGCGTTTTTATGAGTTTTTATGGATTTTTAGGGAAATTAATGAGGGGGAAGAGGATTTTTTCAATGGGGAGTGGGTTTCACACTACGAAAAAGGGGTTCAGGGTAGGGGGATGACCTTTGGAGGGTAATTTGCTAGGGAAATGTGTGAAACCAAGGGGTAAGGGTCAAAATGAAGGGAAAAGGGTATATTCATAAGAAATGATGGGATAATGGGGAAATTAGTATGTAGTGGGGGGATGAAATGAAATGAGGGGAAGTTAATTAAATCAACTTGTGAACATATTTTCACTTTCATAATTGCTCCTGTACACTGAAACATAAGATTAAGCATGATAAATGTGCTTATGCTTTAACAACCTTGTACTTCTGCAACCTTTCTTGTACCTACCCTTTACTTACCCTAACATTTTTTCTTCACTTTATTGGGTGCATTTAAGCTAGCAAACCCTTTCTTTCCTTTTTCTTTTGAAAAGAAAACTATGTAATTCTAACCTTATATCTTCCAATGGCTCAGATTAAGCTGTTGAGCACATTTTATTTCTCTACCTAACTACTGATCTGCCAAGATTAAACAGTTTGGCTAGATCTTTATTCTCTATCTATAAACATGAAATTTAAAGCATGAACTAGTCAAGATTAAGCTATTTGACTATCATGGCCTGTGGAATTTATGACAAGCTGCACACAACCATTATTTTTCACATAAAAGTAAAAGCAGTGGCACTTTAATTTGCACACTTTCATGATCTATTTTTGTTTGGGGTTCATATTTTTCACTTTTTTGATCTTTTCTTTTTCTTTTTGTCCTTTGATTTTTCTTTTAAGACATACCCTCTTTACATTTTTTATTTTTTAATATGGAAAACATTTTTCCAGAAAGAAAAAATATGTACAATATTACAAGACTAACCATAGCCAATTCAAAATTATGAATCCTATTATTATAGGACCCTAATAGGTAGGAAATTTGCATCTGATCCCAAATCCAGAATGACTTTATCCATCTCATATTATCCAATCTACACGGTAAGTCTCATTTCTCGTCCCATCCTTGTTTTATGTTTTCCGATCTTTTGGACTATGCGCGGTTCTCTTGGCGCGGTCCCAATGCATCTGTTGATGAGTTACTGTAACCCTTTCACAGACTTACTGTCACGCAGTAACTTCATACAGGTTTCTAGGAATGTTGTGAGCATAGATGGGTCCATTTCTGGCTCCGGTTTATATTTGCTTCCTGAAGTGGAGGCATCAGTGAAGCTCTTCTTAGCTTCCATGAAGGTTTCCCGAGTGCGCTCCAAATCAAACTCCACTTCTTTCGCCAGAGCATTGTGAACCCAAGTACTATCTTCTAGTTGTTTGCCTTTGTCATCTCCCATCGCAATTCCACTTCAGAGCACAATGTTCACATTCAGATATTCCTCGTGCGGCTCAGACCTCATCATTTGTAGGTTCTGAGTTGGGGAAGGCGGTAGCACTCCTTTGTCACGTATCCTAGCTATCAACATAGGACAATATTCTATCTCATGATCAAACAATGTGAAATATAAACACGACGAGCGTGTTGGATTCATGCAATCGCGGGCATAATGTCCTGGCCGTCCGCAATTATAGAAAATCAATTGTCTGCGACCTATTCCAGGTCCTCCTCAACCTTGGCCTCGTTCGCGCCCCTGAAATCTTTTTTGCATCATTCCTTCATTCTGGTCAAGGGACCGTGTTTTGGCCTAAACTCTGTAGGTGGGTGTTCTATCCATCATCAACTCATAACTTCAGCAAGTGCTCTCATCATGTCCCACTGACCTACAAAAGTTGCAGAACAATTGTTGGGAATTTTGCATATACTTCTGTAACAAGTGGCAGTTGTCCGTGGCATGTTTTCCAGCTATTTGATAAATCGCACACCACAAAGTAGGTACCATGCTAGGTCCTGATTGAGCTTCTGGCCTTAAAGGCATCGGTCCTCCTCCTGCAAGGTAATTTGTAAAAATCGGTAGTGGTCCTTGTCATGACCCTGACCCTTGCATTTCATGCACCATACCTCTTTGCGCACTTCTGGTCAAACCATCCTCTCTTGTTTTAGACTCTACATCTCAAGGCATAAATTCTTCAGTTGCGCGTGGATCTGCTGAACTCTTAGGTTAGGATCCTACATCAGGGTCTCATGTAGCCTCATAGAAATCTCTAAGGTCTCTGCCTGAGTCGTTATCTTCTGTTGCGATAGCGCACTCCTTAAATGTGGCAGTAGCGAAGCTATAAACCACTCGCAATGCTATCCATATGTCCGATTCATATTAGCTTTGCGAATCGTACATTTCAGCCTCTGATCTAGCTCCCAAGGAGTCTCGCCTGGTAGCATCATGATCTCTTTAAATTCCACGATGGATTGTGCTTCAAACTTAGGCCTATTAAATTCTCTATTTAGCGATGTTTGGATATCCGCAATTCCTGCATTTGGGTTGTCGTTGGAGTACTTAATATATGAGGTTAGTGCATGATCCTACATGGTGCTAACCAGTGTCGCTTTCTTTATATGGTCATCTGTAACGCCTTATGCTTCCCATACAACCCTTAAAACGAACCAGAATTGGTTCGGATCCTCATTTCCCAAACCTTTGAACACAGTAAACTTCACTGTGCTTTCCATATTGAATCGCGGTGGTGGTGGAGTTGGTATGGGTGAAGATGGAGATGATGGCGGTGAATCTTGTGGTGGTGTGGGTGGAGGTGGTATTTGCAGAATTCTTTACCTTATCAGATGAATAGCACTTCGCAGTGAGATCTTCGCGAGCTCTTCCTCGTCCCCTCGCAGAGGTGAAATCAAGGGGATATTTTCTGGTCCCTTATTTCCCTCATTCCTATAAGCTTTTCCACTTCGCATAGCCCCGAACATCAAGGTAGCTTTATAACCCTCTTTTCGCACAATAGCATTTTAATCCAAGTATTCAAAGAATTTACATACTTACCTCATGGTCCTTTGAGAAAACGTCGCCCCGCCTCGCTATAGCTGACTGAGGTGTCGACTGTGAACTCAGTAACAAATCCTACTATAATACAATCGAGCCAATGATCAACGGCGTGCACGATCTTATCCTCCGATGATTCCAACGTTCGCATTGGTTCTGGGGTCCACACAATAGGACCGTCAAGTTTCCACCTCCCTTGGCTATCTGCTAGCTTCACAATCCACTCGTATAGCTCAGTAGGGAAGGACGCAAAAAATATTTCATGGATCTCCATGTACATGTAGTTGTCTAGCCACTCTTCTTTTGACAGTCATGAGTTTCTGTTCTCCTGCACCGCGAACTCATGAATTCTTCTGTCCAACCAGCCTTCAATTTCTTTCTTAGTTAGATTCCAATGATATGACATCAGACATCTCTATGCAAATTTTGGTCCCGACAACGGAACCATTTGTTGGATTATAGGGACCTGACCCAGGTTCGGATTTATTTAACCAAAAAAATCCCTACACTATTGGCCCTTTCGGCATCATCCCACAGAGCGTGGACTGAAGTCTCACCCGAAGCAGTATGGGGGGATGCTGGAACCAAGTTTCTACACCCTTGAGATGTTTGTGATGTTAGTTTAGTCCAACTAGACCTACCTTCACGCAGGTCACTTCGCGCACTGTTCTAACCTTCGATACCTTCGCGAAGTGTCACAATCATCTTTCGTGCAGCCCTAACTAGGGGTTGAAGTCCTTTCGCGCTACTTAGGGCAGCAAACTGTGCGATTTCCCAAACTATGCCAAGTATCTTACTTATCCTGTTAATAAGTCTTGATTACCTTCGCATAAATAGATATTCTAACTTGCATTTACTTAACAATAACAGTTATGTATATTCGTGCATCATATAAGCAATAGAAGTGTGATTCATACCCAATATATATGATGCATAAAACAGGAAATAAATACACAGAAATGATATGAAACTTCTCTTTATTAATACTTCCAACTGTTATAGACTCGACTCGCCCTGCACACTCAGCTACAGGGGTCGGCGCACTCAGCTGCAGACTACTAGGCCTCACTCAACTATAGAGCCTTCTCCTACTATACGACCCAAAACGACTTCACTCCACAGATATGACTCAACTCTTCCTCATTGCTTCTTCCATATCCTTTTGTCTTAACTACTTAGAGCTTTGCTCTATTTATACAAATCCATGGTTCGTGGACCATGGGTAGATCTCTACAACCGACATTACATTATCAAAATTAAGGGCAGACAGCCCTATGACTCTTTAACAAACTACGCACTCTGTGCCCACAAAATGCGGAGTCTTTACATAAAAATTACAAAATTAACTAAAATCTAGGCTTTAAGCCCCAAAAATTCTCTTGGGGGACCCGCACCCAACATAGAATTTCTCAGCAGTTCCTCTCAAAATCCTTGCTTTTCTTCCTCCCCAAAACTACACAGTTCTGCCTAGCTGGGTTCTCTCCCGAAACAGTCACTGCTATCTCGGATTGCGTAAATATACCCCCCATTGACATCTATGCAGTTTTTCCTGACAGTGCCCCAAAGCCTCTCGTTCCAGCCTGAAATGAGCTCTTCGCTGTTCAGAGCGTTGTCCTCTCTCCCAGTCACCTGCACCTGGAACCGAAAGACAATACATCATGATAGACTAAGCGATTTTTGGATTTGATGTCGTCTCATCATGAGTGATTGTAGGAACATGTACATTGATGGAATAGGGCATGATGACGAATGCGATGAAGAAGGAGCGCATACTAAAAAACTTGCTCGCAATTGAATGAGCAAAAAAAACACATGCATGGGACCATCTTGCAAAGACCAAGACCATTGAAGATCCTGCAGCACCAAGCTATGCAAATATGAAGACAAAGTACATCCAAGAACACATCCATCACTTAGCAGCACAACAACTTGACATGGACGCCACAATTAGTCAGTACATGTTATAGTCTCATGTCTAGTTTTGTTATGAGTTGTCTTGGCCACCTCACTACTATGAGTCGTAACTATTGTAATCCAATGTAATGTAAAGTGAAATCCCAAGTGTCATTAGTGGAATGAAAATATTCATATGTAATGTAGAGAGTTATATGTAACAAAGTTGAAGGGTCATGAGGGTAGTCCAAGAGTCAAAGGGGAATGTAAAGGGTCACCCCACCCTTTGCTATATATATAACCTCATAGATCATAAAACAAGATTTTGGGGAGCCAAAGTTTTGCTAGGCATTGCTTAGAGAGGGCTTGGAGAGTATTGTGACTAGCCTTGGCTTATCCATGGTGCAAAGCGAATATATCTCTTTGGAGGAGAAGACGGTGTTGACTGTAACGTTCCACTATTGGGGCTAGTGGTTGTCATGGTTGTATGTATGGATGGAACTTTCACTTTTATATAATATAATAGAGCTGACATGTCTTCATGCATATGTTGTTATTGTAGTTTGACTATTCTGGTTACTTTAGCAATGTATGTTGTTGTAGGTTTTAACCCCGTACAAAAATTACTTGCATACGAATTCTAAAACATAGAAAATAAACAATGATAGAGCATAACATATAAAACATATATACACAGAGATTTTCCCCTAGATCCAAAAACCAGGACTACCAGCTTGATTTTTCATTATATTCCTTTCAATGTTACAATACATATATATACATGCCGAAGCATCCGATACCATGGGCCGAAAACAATCGTGCCCAAAACCATGTGTGAAAACCATGCACAAAACCATAGGTAGGTTTGCCCACCTAATATAGGGTCCCAAAAAAAAATTCCTCGAGGCACTACCTGGACCCCATAAAGGGGGGCTACCCGCCCCCCTCAAACCCCCTGGACAGGGGGGCTGCCGCCGCCCTTGTGACCCTCCCACTGCGCAATCGGTGCAACGAAGGGGGGGATCCACCCCCCCTCTAACCCCCTGGTTAACTAGGGGAGCTAGTCATGAAAAGAATATAACACAACCCAACAGTTGTTTAAATTACACATTTTTGTATGAACTATTTCGTATACGATTGTATGAATCTTGATGAAGTCATGTTATTGGTTTAACCCATCACTTTGGATTGTCGACTATTCTGCTTTCTAGCTTGTGATGTCATTCAGCTCGTGTGTTCCTTTCAGGTTGTGTACTATTATAGGATTCTAAGGGATACACTTATTTCCCCCCTTCGTGTGTTAGAACCTCCCCATGCATCTCTCTTGACTCCCTGCAAGGTCACACACTTGCATCTGACAAAGATATCACGCTTACCTCTGCACGCTATCGTATTAAAGGCATAACTTTACTATCCACTGCTGGGACTCCTACTCCAAACAGTCTGAGGTCTAGTTGGGACTTCTTATTGGGGAGATCCCCTGACATGTTGGTGGGTCCAATATCATCACAATTTTTGGTGCTAGAAGGAGGGCCAGATGACAAGTTGAGGCCTCAAAGTCTGTTTTGAATCTTCGCACATCTATCATGACCTATGTTACAATTCGTCCTATGAGATATATGTATTATGAGATTTACTTTGAAATCCCAGAGGATATCTAGAATCTCTTGTCACAAAATGCATATGAAGGTGAAGGAAGAATGACTTGGCTTAGACACAGTGTTGTCTTTTCCAGTCTCTGTGACAGCTACGAAGTCCATGAGGATTACATGATCTTCAGGATGTTCGTATTCACGCTTCATGGGTACCCATCACAATAGTGTGTCACACTGCCTGATAAATCCATTCACTCTTTTAATCACTTCATTACAAAGATATACTCAATAAAGAAATTCTGAAATTATGGAAAGAACCTAATGAATCCATTAAGAAATTTCACATATGCTTTCTTAATCTTGCATTTCTATTTCGTGAAGATGAAATTTATTGGGAATTACTCGATGGAAATTTAAGTATCTTCTTCACATATTTGAAAATCCATAAATATTAGAATCATTCAAACCCCTCTGGGCATACCTCGGTGTTAGAGCTGCCAAATCTAATATAGACAGGGTTGTTGTCTGAAGTGATTTTCCATCCTCTTCTCATCAAACAACTATAGCTCCTCATTGTGAGGTGGGAGAAGGTGCGCGCACATCTATTGAATTGTCACATAGATTTGGCCTGCAATACTATTGGTTGTCACCTGGACTTGTTTCCTCAACCTCCGTCCACATGTTTTTTTTATCCTCCAGATTGTATTATGTTGTGTGCTCCCATTCCAAACTCCACACTTGTTGTTCACAAGGATCAATTTGTCGATGGAGTTGATGTTGTGCAGCCAACATGTGCTGTCATTCAACATGAGTATGTGTGGGAATCTAAAGAAGAACCCACGGTGAAGGATGACCTCCTTCTATCTGTGCCTTATCTGCTTTATCTTGACATCTCTTGTGATTCTTCCACTTTTAATTTTCCTTGTGAAAACCCATCACTGGGTGTTTCTACTTCCGATCATTCAAAATACATGCCAGATGTCATTCATTCATTGTATTGTGGAGAGGAAACAACTTTCTCTAAAAATCCATTCAATCTTTCATCTCTCATTTCCGGAAACGTAGAGGATGAACATTCCTATTTCTCATCAACCCCTCTGCGTGATTCATCAGATCATGAGGATGTTGATGAACATCCTAAATTTTCTAATCGTGGTTTTCATGATCTCTGTAATCCTTCATACGATCATGACGTTGACTCACTTGATGTTAATATTTCTAAGCCACTGGTCTTTGATGATCTATCTGCTGGTGAAGTGGAAATGACTGAAGCTATCAAGGCACTTCAGCCTGCGCTAATGGTTATGTCAGGCCCTCACTATCCTGAGGTCAATTCCAATCCTGATTAGAAATCTGTTGAAACACCTGAGGCTCCTCATCACTCTCCTGTGTGCATTGAAGATCAATATAGTTCATAGATTTCACATTCTCCATCGAAATCTCGTGATCCCATCGCTCATGCATTGGAGGAACCTTACATAATGAACACTCTTTTGAAGCACAAGTTGTCTTCTTTCTTCATTTTTTCTCACCAGTCAAGTTTAAAACAGTGTACATGCTTATCATCTACGCATAGTGTGTCACGACACCATGGTATGTTTGTAGAATGCTTATCCTGCGCTTTTACTCTTTTCTTTTCTATGGATTCCTTTAAACTTGGAGCGTGTTGGTCTTCACTATTTTTCAGTTTGTTGGTTTTCATGTATATCTTTCTTGTTAACCATGCCTTCACCAACATGGGCCAACCAATGCGTCGGTGGCTGCATTGGAAATATCACTTTACGTGAGAAGGCCCATGCACTATTTAGCATAGTAGGAATAATGTTTTCTTTCCTGCTTTGCTTCCTTTCTGGTTTACTTAATTTTTCTTGCATGTTGTCATTGCTTACTTGTTTTCTGTCACTTACTTCTGCTCTTTGCTTTCTTGTTTGTTTGCTCATTTTCACCCATAGGTTAGCCTCACATGAAACTGTGTTTAGTTCTCGAGACAAGACGGGAAAATATAAGACTTTTACAACTATCAACACTTGGTTATCTGTTGTCCTCTCTCTTTATGAACACCGTGTTGTCTTCAGTCAATGATAACCTGATGGAAAATATGTTTTGTTCAGAGTGAGTCTTGGTGAAAACACAACACTTGCACTATTAACTAGTACCACCTACTCTAATCAATTTTTTTGGGTTAACCCTTGTCAACTCAGTCAAGTAGAGTAAGGTGAGGGGGGAAATCTTAAAAAGTATGTCAGAGGTATATCTAGCATACTTCTTTTAAGGGACAACCTCTTCTTCTCTCAATAAGTCGGGACCACTCTTCCACCTCTAAAATAAATAAGTGCCTTTGCACAGTTCTTTGAAAAAATGAAAAAAATGAAAAATAAATAAGGTGAAAAAAAGGAAAGGCTTCCTATGTAGATAGGCGATGCAAGTAACTCTGCCGGGGTACTGAACATGCTTGCTGGCAGCAGAGCGATGCTTTTGTTCCCGCGTGACTCCGCCGAGGTACTGAACATGCTTGCTGGCAGCAGAGCGATGCTTTTGTTCCTGCGTGACTCTGCTAGGGTACTATCCAGGCCTGGTCGCAGTGGAGCAACACCAGAGATGAAACTAAAACTCTGACAGTTATAATACTTGTGCATCCATATATCCCTCATCCCCAATCAAAACAAATTAGTTGAATTGGCTTGGAATGTGTGCTAATGGATCAAGAGAATGGTAGGAACTACATCTTTCACACAAGCTAGTGAGGAAGCCATGACGATTAAAGAATCGAACAATACTTCTAGAAGAGTAGGACTCACTTTTCATGAGACAAGGTCCATACAGAGAGATGGAGTTCTACAAGTGTGTCACCAATGTTGTAGAGGCTACAACCACCCTCCAAAATTTGGCTCGCATGCAAATTTCGAAGCCTACCTTGGATCCTATGATCAATCATTCCTTGGTCACTTATTGGTAAGTTGATGATCTCAATCCCCCTCCTTGATCTTAATATTTGTTCACGTTCTCATCTTTATGCAGTATGTGTCATCTTTGGGCATAGGGATTATTATTTGTCACACAAAGGGGATATTGTTCTAATTTAAGGGGAATATTCACGCGTATGGGTTGTTCTCATCACATAGTCATGTTTCACACTCACTTCATGCACTCTTGTCGCGAAGGTTGTTGCATCAAGCAGAGTATGTTTTATATTTTTTGGATGGTCTATGTTGTATAAATAAGTGTTCGTGTGTGATCATAGTCAAGTTTTATCATTATTTACATCAATTTCATTAATCTCACACTTAGTTAGTTTCCAAAGCAATGTAGGCTCACCCAACTTTCCGAAACTACACACTTTGCTTCTCCAACCCTCAAGATTTTTCCCTTACCTGCTGAAACTGCACAATGTGTAGATACCCCAGCCTCCCGTAGCATCCAAAACTGCACAGTGGTTTCCTCCAATGTCATTTTTCAGTCAAAAACTATTGTCATCAGAAACTGCACAATATTGTCCCTCAACTGCTCAGTCTGTCTTGCAACCTGAAACTGCACATATGTGTCCTCCCGTCACCCATCCCGTAGCAGTGCCTTAAATTCAGAAACTGCATTGTATTGCCTCTCGGCTACCCAAGCTATAGTGAACGTAGAAACTATGTAGAGGTGTCCTCCCAGGATTCCATCCTGCAACAGTGTCTTTCATCTCAAAACTACACAGTGTTGTCCAATCTGTCTTGCATTCAGCAAATACACAGATGGGCCTCCTATGGCCTCACCCCAGCAACAGTCACTACCCATTGAAACTACACTGATCTATCTCTCAGTGACTACAGGAAAAGATGACATGCTACATCACTCTCAAGGAGTTGAGGAGAAGGACCAAGAAACCACGGAAAATTTTAAGGATTTAAAATTATCTTGAATTTTAAAAACATTGACGAATCTCACTACTCCCTAGTATGTAAACTACAAAATTTTATTGATACATTTGTAAAATTATTGAAATTTATAATGATTTTATATATAGTCTCTATATAATGTTGGTGATTTTTAAGATAAAATAATTTTATATCGTAAAATTTGGGCGAATCATGTCTAGAAAAAATGGAAATTGGTGAATTATTTTTTGGAAAAATCATGGAAAATTAGCCCACCTATGAATATTAGCCCCTAAAATTTTCCGTGCAAGAAACCAAGTTATGTTAAAAGATTGGGACCTCATGCAAACTCCGTCAGATGCATATCATCTCAAGGGTAAGTATGGTAAGTAAAGTACATATTTTGAAGTACATCGCTTAGTGTAGCTTGAATGATTGCTTGTCATTATCATATCATTACGTCTTCAATAACATGCATGTTTGCAAGCACTCAAATTCATTCCACTTGTTTCCCCTACATGTCTTGCTTCCTTTTCTCTTGTTGAACCAACTGTCGTCTTTGGCAACTTGATTGCTATGTCATTCTTTCGATCCAATTCTGGTGATTTTGAAGGTTTGTCTTTGTGTGTTTGGCTTATTGTAGCTATGTGAAAACTCATCACACTCACACACAAAGTTGTAAGCACTGTCGCACAAGTGTCATCACGGTCGTTCGAAGTTCTATCCCAAGTGTCACACTTGTCAGTTTCACCATTAGATAGTCCCCCAGAGGGTCATGCTTTTCCATGTTTGTCTTGTTGGTTTGAGGTGTCTTGTCATCGAGTTATGATAAGTGTGTGATCACAATTTCATGTATGCATGAGTTCACCTGCTCTTACACTTAGTCATTTTTCCTCAAAATCTATCGAGCGGCCAACCCTCCTTCAATCGAACCCCACTGAGCTGCACTACGCAGTCTCAAATCTTAGTGACCCTTCTTTGCTATGTAAAATTGTGTAGAGCTTGAGGTTGTCCTCCAAGGAAGACTACACTATGCAATCCTGGAAGTGAGCCAGTTGACTGCCTCCTAGAACTACGCAAAAGTTGTCCCAAAGTCCTATCCAATCTGTGCTTCCCGCAAGATCACTCATCAAGCCTCCCTCTAGTATTTAAGAAAATATGAACTAAACTATGACTTTGGGTTGCACTTATCCCCAAAACTATGCAGAATTTGCCCAACTTCTTGTCACTACACTGTCCTGAGAAATTGCGTAGATCTGACTGGCAGGTCCCCTGCTGGCTTGCTCTGCTCTCCCTCTGAAGAAGACATCTCAGAAGAAGACATCTCAGAAGAACTATGACAATGGGAGAATCGATTGGGGATTATGTGGAAGAAGCACTTCAGATTCAGAATCATTTTAGAATGAAGACATCTCAGAAGAACTATGACAGTGGGA
Organism: Pinus tabuliformis; assembly: GCA_031772625.1. Lineage (NCBI taxonomy): Eukaryota > Viridiplantae > Streptophyta > Pinopsida > Pinales > Pinaceae > Pinus > Pinus tabuliformis. Next base: position 777,526,479 of record CM062806.1, read on the forward strand.
GAATCGATTGGGGATTATGTGGAAGAAGCACTTCAGATTCAGAATCATTTCAGAATGAAGATGAACTATCATGTATGAATTTGTTATCCTCTGATGTTCTAGCTATCTATCCATTTGGAAAAGATGAAAGTGATAGTGAAACAACTGAATTTTCTTTTATGGGTGAGCAAGAAAGATATCAAATAGAGGCAGAATTTAAAAGGCTTACAGACAAAATTAGAGATCAACAAGATCTATTGAACAAAAGGGAATGTGTCTTCAAAGAAGAAGCTGCCAAACTAAAAGCTCAACTAGAGGAAGGAAACAAGGTAAGGAAGTTATTCAAGGACAAATATCAAAAGTTGCAGGATGAAGTAACATCACTAAGAGATGAAGTGAATGAAAGAAGCACAACCATCAAGAAACTCAGAGATAGATCCAATTACTATGAAAGTCTTGAAGCCATGATCCGCTCGCTAAAAGAAGATCTTGAAGAATCAAAGAAGCATAATAAAGAACTACTCCAAGCTCATGAAAACGAAGTTCTTGAACTAAGACGTCAGTTGGAAGAAGAAAGAAATGTTGAAGAAAATGTGAAGAAGCAGTATCTTGAAAAGGAAGAGCAACATCAAGTTGAGGTAAATATTCTAAAAGATAAATTAGAAGAAAAGGATAAACTGTTACGATTTCAAGATAGTACTAAAGTCTTGGATGATATTCTTAATAGCCAAAGGTCTCCTGCTATCAAAATTGGTCTTAGTTTTCATGAATCTATTGAAGGTGAATCTAGTTCACAAAGTAAGACAAGGGACTCGACTGCAAAATCTGAAATGCTCAATAAGGAGATGAAAGGTCAATCTCATCATCAACCAAGGAAAGAAATTCTTCAAAGAAAATCTTTTACTCCTCCTATGAATAATGTTGAATGTTATGTATGTCATAATCTTGGACATGTTGCAGCCAGATGTAGAAGAAGAAGGTTTCAAGAACATCATGCAGAAAGATCATCACATTCAAGGTACTTTAATGGATAATGCTTTGCTTGAAATATGTTTGGTCACAGAGCTGTTGATTTCTATAGAAGAAATATGAGACATGTAAGATGTTACACATGTAACAAGCTTGGACATATAGCTAAGGAATGCAGGAACAAAGTATGGGCACCATACCAAAAGGAGAAAACATCATCATCACACTTGAAGATGTGGAAGAAGAAAGAAGTACAGTCAGAAAGAGGCGGCACAGCACAACATACAGACATAACAGAATCAGAGGGAGTTGGAAGTGTAAAACTTCAGTGTCCTAAATCTCATATGCAAGTTTCTTAAAGAGAAGTCACGTATATATGTGAGTTGGTTATGGCATAGTCGTGTATATGATTGTTTGAGGAAAGGCAGTAGGGATAGGTTCAGGAAAAGGATCAGTTATGATTCGGTTTATTATTTGCGCTGTTTGATAATGGTTACAATTTGTTGATGATGTGTGGAAATGACTTAATGGTTAGAAGTGTTTTGTTTCTAACTTGATAATGATGATGTCTTGATACTTCTTGTTGATATGCATGATCAGATCTGACAGTAACCAATATGGCACAGGTTTAGGGGGAGCATATGCTTTTAATGCATTGTTGGCATTATGGTTAATAGTCCTTGGTGATGATGCTTATATGGATAAATGATTCATCTTGCTATGATATGTTTATGAGTTGTTCAGATGATTCTTGGGGTTACATAGTTGATATTTAGATTAGATTTGTGGCTGATTCTCTAATGGTGCTTACATGGTGATCTTCATAAGGATAAGGAGAAGTACATAGCTTGAATTCACATCTTCTTTACTTGATGATGCGTCTCTCATATGTTGTTGTTGTCATATGCATAAAGATCATATATTACAGTTATGATGCAGGATTCCTATTGCTCTTGGCACATATATGGATGAGGATTGGTGGCTGGGTACATAGATGATTATTCAAAGTTGCATTGTTGGAGACATGATGATGATGAGTTCTTACCTATAGGATGATAGGTTGTTTCGTACATATGTTGATTGATATTCCCAATTGTTGATACTTGGTCCATGCAGATCTGGATGGCTATGGTGTTTCTCACATATGATAGAATGATTCTGTATATACAGAATTCTGTTCAAAAGGATGAGTTGATATGGACATACCTTGATGATTCATGCACTAATACAAGTTGCTGGTGACAGATGCTATGGAGTAGATCATACAGTGTCATTGCTGATGTTTATCATGATCTTATTTAGGTGTTTGGTATCTGTTATAAATGTCATGTATAACATTCGATGCAAAGGTCATATCAAGACTCATGATGTAATAGTGTGTCTCTATCTATTGTAGTCATTTGGTGAAAGATTTCAGTCATATCAAGGTCATGTAATGGCCTATGTTGGTTTCCCCACTATGCCTGGGATGAATGATGTAATGTACTTGGTTGTCATTTTCTGGTATATCCCCACTTGGTTGGGAGATGGATGTATGTATGAGTATTTGGTGCTAGGAAGGTCACATATGATGTATAGAGTCATGTTCTTGTAGAACACCTTTTTGCAGACCTTGCTTACAGACAGGGGGGGCATGAACAACACAATTCAGCAAGAGCAAAGCTTTCAGCATGTAGCATGGACAAATTGGTACACCTTGGCATATACAAAGGGGGAGCTCATTCAGAGATTTCAGTAGGTACTCAAGGGGAGTATGGACAGCAAAGGAAGAGAATATCTTGGTTCGCCCTTTGCCCTTGATGTCAAAGGGGGGGAGTGATTTGGTGTTGTTGCCATCAAGTCCAAAGGGGGAGATTGTTGGCATTATGATGCATGTGTTGTACTTGATGTCAACCAACTCGTAGAAGATCAACTCACTTATATATATGTATATATATATATATATAGATGAATCTACGGAAGAGATATCAGATGTGACAGAATGCATGGGATGCCGGACAACTGAAAGGAATCAGATGACAGTTCTCAGTATGACAAGTTAGCTTTGCCATCAAGTCCAAAGGGGGAGATTGTTGGCATTATGAGACAGTGTTGTCCTTGATGGAAAATCACACAGATGATAAATTATAGTGCAGCAAAGTTATTTTCAAGTTCACGCACTTTCATGCAGAGAAAAGTTCCTTTCATGTAGAGAAAAGTTCACGCACTTTAATGAAGATAAAAGTTTCTTTCATGTAGAGAAAAGTTCACGCAATTTCATGAAGATATAAGTTTATTTCATGTAGAGAAAATTTCATGCACTTTCATGAAGATAAAGTTTCTTTCATGTAGAGAAAGGTTCACGCACTTTCATGCAGAGAAAAGTTTCTTTCATGTAGAGAAAAGTTCACGCACTTTCATGCAGAGCAAAGTTTCTTTCATGTAGAGAAAAGTTCATGCACTTTCATGCAGAGAAAAGTTCCCTTCATGCAAGAGAAAAGTTCATGCACTTTCATGATTGGTTCATGGTATTAGTCTGACAGTTTTGATCCTATAGTTTTGGTCCGTGGTATTACATCCAAAAGTGTTGATCTCACGCACTTTCATGGTTGGTTCATGGTATTAGTTCGACAGTTTTTGATCCTATGGTTTTGGTCCTTGGTATTGCATCCAAAAGTGTTGATCCCAAGTATTGGGTCTGTGGTATTGTGTTATTATGGTTTTGGACCATGGTATTTTGAAAGGCCTAAGACTATAAAAGAGGAAGGAGATCAGTTGGCAAAGCATCATTTGAATTATTGAATATCTGATAAAGTGCTAGATCTGGAATACTGTGATTGGGTTATGGTGCAGATCTAGATCTGAGCTAAAGAGAGATCTCACCGGTTGATGGAGAACAAGATATAAGGATAGATCGCGATCAAATGGTTTGAAATGAACTATCTATATATATTTGATTATGCTTATTCTAGATTTTTATACTGACGCTTGTAATGATTTGAACTGGGTATAACTTAAGTTTGAAATCGCTGCAAGTCATGTTTGAATATTTATAGATCTGTACGCGGGTTGGATTTGGTGTAAGTGCGTATGTATGCAGGTTTGGTTCATTGTAGTAGCATATACAATTTGAGCTATGATATTTGAAGTCACAAGTGGTTCTGGTTCTTGATGGGTTCTGATGACAGTTTAAAGGTGTCAGTATTCTGCATATCCTGTTTGGTTGATTGTGTTTAGCTTCAGTATTGATGGATGAGAACTAATATTGGATTAGGATCATAATGACTCATATTTATGTGATCTGATGGACTATATCTGGGTGCTAACACATATATTATCCTTGTATATGTATTGATCTAGTGTTTGGGTGATTCAGAAGATTGATTGATTATGTGCTTCAATGATATTAATGGGTCCAGTATGAAAATTGGATGAAACGTGGCCTTTCAGATTATGTGTTGTGCTTCAGGAGTATCCAGTCTGAAAATGTATGAAACGTGGTACCTGGAGGAGAGAAGATTGTAGGCCGGTGCCTACGTACTAGTATCTTAGCTAGTATAAGAGCTAAGGGGGTGGTAGCTCCCTTCCAGTAGCAGTTGAAAACTTTGGAGCATTGTAGCAGGTTGTAGCCTACGTACTAGTAAATGGATCGGTTAGTACAAGAACTATGGGGGTTGTATCTCCCTTCCAGGAGAGTCTGGAGAACAAGAGAGGGTTGTAGCTCTCTGCAGGTAGAAGCTTGCGTACTGGTATAAGACTGCACCAATACAGAAATATGGTAAAAGGATTTTCTTATTAAGAAGAAGATTGAGATGACTTGCAGCAGGTGGTTTTCTCCCACATTGGGTTTCCACCTTATATCATGGTGTTCATGTGTGTGGTTTATGTGTGATGATCTGTTCTATTTTACTGCACCTGTTTACTGTTAATATGGTTGATAATGTTCTGATGCACTCATTAAGGATAAACTAACTGAATCATAAGAAGTTGTGGAAGTAGCATATATGAATTTGAATATGGAAATGAAAAAGTTTTATTGATGTGATAATACTGATTCACCCCCCCTCTCATTATTATTTCCAACAAGAACCTACCCATGCATCTCGCTTGACTCCTTGCAAGGTCACACACTTGCATCCAACAAAGATATCACGCTTACCTTTGCGCGCTATCGTAGTTGAGGCATAGCTTTACTATCCACTGCTGGGACTCCTACTCCAAACGGTCTGAGGTCTAGTTGGGACTTCTTACTGGGGCGATCCCCTGACATGTTTGCGGGTCCAACACCATCAACAAAACCACATCACACCATGGCTATCTAGAAATGTCAAGGCTAGGCTGAAAACAATGTTACACCTAGAAAAACCCATGCCATAACAACAAAAGAACCACATGCAATACCATGCATGCATCATCCATATTTCTTAAAGAAATCAGATTTCTGGCCAATGCAAGAATATGCAGAACACCTAGAAATGTTATAATATTTCTACCTTACAACTTCATCTTGACTTTTCCACGTCCGACGATTCTAGCCTTCCTATCATCCCCTAATAAGACATCACCACCATCAAATTTCTCATACTCGTAGAACCACTCCCTATGGGGAGTGAAGTGAAAGGATGCACCTAATTCAATCAACCATGCCTCATGATCTACATGTGTACTTGAAGAAGAAGCCAAGTACACATCCCCAACTTCAACTGAGGTGGTTTTTGCCTCCATAGAAGGAGTGCCATCAGATCCATTTCCTTTATGAGGAGCTTTAGTTCTACAATTATTTTTTAAATGCCCTTCCTTTCCGCATTTCCAGCACACCTTACAGGTTTTCTTGGAGATTTAGATCTCCCTCTAGATTTAGATCTCGCACTCGAGGACTTATTTTTGTTTCCTTTCTGGGACCATCCTCGTACAGACAAGGCATCTCCATTCCGACCCTCCATATTTTTTTGTCTCATCTCCTTCGACAACAAGGATGAGACTATTTCATCAAACTTCAAGGTAGTTGTATTTCTACCTATTGCAACAACCAGAATATCCCATGAATCTAGTAGAGAACACAAAAAAATGATGCACTTATCTTCACATGAAATTTTAATATCAACAGATAAAAATTGGCTTACCATAGTATTAAAGGCATTCATATGCTCTGTCGTCGAGTCTCCATCCTTCATCCTCAAGTTTTACAACATTTTCCGTAGGAACAGTTTGTTCACCAGAGACTTAGAGTGGTACAAAGTCCCTAATGTGTCCCACGAAGCCTTTGTCATAGCTTCCCCTGATACATTCAAGAATACTGAATCTGAGATATACATCTGTATTGTGCTCTTTTCTTTCTAATCCAACTTCACCCAGAATTTTACTGACATTATCGTTGATTTAGTACCTGAATTTATTGTGGTCCACTGATTGTTATCCACTAGAAGATCCTCCATCTTGAGTTTCCACAACTCAAAACTCTGAGCATTGAATTTATCGATCTTTCTCTTTCCACTATTTTCCCTCTTCTTTCACTGCATGAATTGATCCTCCAAATCTCCCACTAAACAGGATCTACCATAGGCCCAAGAAAAACCCCTTAGCAGCAAAGGCATCCCCTTGAAGCCGAAACAACTTTGATACCAAATGTAGTTTTAATCCTGAACATAAATTACCTACAAATGAATTCTTAAAAATAAAAAATATACAATGGTGAGAAACACAAAAAAATACACAGAGATTTTCCCCTGGATCCCAAAATGAGGACTTCCAGATTGATTTTTCATTATATTCCTTTCAATGTTACAACACATATATATACATTTCGAATCATTCATAAACCCCGATCCATTAAACTTGGATTAGAACATAACCATAGTTCCCTTGAATGTATCTACAAAATACCATGGGCATAAAACCATCATGCCGAAAACCATGTGTGAAACCCATGCACGAAACCATAGGTAGGTTCGACCACCTAATATAGGGTCCAAAAACAAAATCTTGGGGCACTTCCTCTGACCCCGTAGAGGTGGCATGCCTCCCCCTCAAACCTACTGACAGGGGGGGCTTCCACCCCCTTCTAACCCCCCGCTTTGCATGTGGGGCTAGTCATGCAAGAATATAACACACACCCAACATTCAACACCTTACCTAGGACCAAAAGCAAATATTTTTGTGAGTGCCTTGGAGTTTGCATACATCAATGGCATATTTCCTCTTTGAAAAAAAGGGAATATCTCAATGTCTCTTGATTGTCAGATTCTATAGATGACTTGAATTCAACACATTTTTTTGTACTTGTTAGAATGCACTCTTGTACCTTGGCACTCATTTACATTATCGGTGATTTTTCTGTCATTAGTTAACGATTTAAATTATTGGTCAGTAATTCAAATAACTCTTTCTATGTTTGACAACAATTAAAGTCATTCATATAGATCGACCTATACCAATAGGGGTTAGATTTGAAGATTATATGGCTTATGATATCAAATGTTCTTGTTCTAAAGTTTCCTATAGTAGTGTTTTTTCGTATTTTGTTCCAATATATATTTCCATTTAACAACAACATGATTACAACCATCACGATTCCTCTCCATGCATTGTCTTTTCCAATAAGTCAGAAAATTTAGATACGTTCTTATAGGAAACAACAACCTTCCTTATTCTAAGAATTTCTAAATCATGTTCTTGATCCTACCTCAGCATACAATACCAATCCAAGACTTCATGGAGGTGAAACTTGATCATGTCAAAATTTTCTCCAAAATAGTAGCACAAAAATACAAGCCAAATCTATAATACTTCTACGCTCTAGCATGATGTAGCATTCAAGATTAAACAACAAGATGGGGGTAGTGATGAGTCACAAAATTACCATCATTTGATACCTTCCTTTCCTTCCTTTTATCCATTCTTCATTTACCCTTAACCATGTATTATCCCTTTTTATGCTCACATGCGAGATTTAGGCTCAAGATGTTTTTCAGTGCATTTCTTAGTATTTCATTTGATTTATTATTAACATTAGAAAGAATTAGTATATTATGTATTTGCTTTTGAAGTGATAACTCATGTGTGGACAAGTTGTTATAGGGTTTTTCTTTACATGCTACAAAATTATGTTCACCATAAATCACGATTGTTGCACATCACTTGCCATAGATTGAAGTCATTTTGTTGGCTACTACAACTACAAGGTTCTCATACAGTTGTTGTAAAATCAAACATGTAGCAGGAGGAGATTCAAGTTCATTATAAACAAAGTGTTACAACAAGATGGACTATCAATCATACAACCACTTAGGGAGACAATGAAATATATATTTCATAAATTTAAAGGCATATTTCTATGTGCTCAAGTGTGCATATCCACTTTTATTATGGATTTAAAGCTCCTCCATATATATACTATGGACCTAGGGAGTTTAATACCATTAATAATCATTTTTGAACATATTTTGAGCATGTTATTCTAGCCCACATGACTAATTTCGAATTTGACAAGTAGGGACATCCCAAAATATGTAAGAAGTTAGCAAGAATATTGGAACTATTCTAGTTCATATAAATATTTGAGAATGTTTTATCAAGTGGATCTATATTTATATATTTGTTGTAACCATTTGAGGATAGTATCTAGTGGATCTATATTTAGAAAATTGTTGTAACCACCTAAGAATATCTTATCCTCAAGTGTTTTTTTAGTTTCAAGCAAGTTTGTGTATAAAAGTGAGTGCCATCTACATTTCAAGCAGGGGACTCTTAGAGCAATTGCCCAACTTATGATGGAATAAAATCAAGCTTATTTTCTCATATTTACATTCTCTAGTTTTAGATGCAGAATGCTTTAGTTTAGTATTATGGAATAACTTGTTACTTTTTTCTTAGGATTCTTAGGATAAATGAGCTCGCTCCAATTAGATCATGGTAGCATTTCATTCCATTGTATATTTTATTTTCAGTTTATGCAATCTTATTTCTTGTACCTATGTGTTGTTCATGAACAAATTATCATATAATAGTTGTTTATTTTGAATAAAAGTTGATTGATAAGCTAAGTAAAGGACCAAGAGTTCCATCCACTACCTCTCTTGGTGGAAAAGGCCCTAACTCTCTCAGAGTGTTGAGAAATGGCAACAAGAAATTCTAGTTTAATTTTTCCTTGAATTAAAATCAAATTCTATTCTCATAGTTGATTTATTAAGTTTATTAACTTAACTAGCTTAGGAATTTAGAGTTGGAAGTATTTTTGTAGTCATGTATATGTTCTTCCTAAATTTTAATGGTCCAAGGTGAGTTTATTTGAGTTGTGAATAGATAACTCAGTTTGATTGAGTTATAGAAAGTTAAACTAGTTCTAACTGTTTATGGAACTAGTAGAGATCTAGTAGTGAGTTGGTGCACTAGTTCATCCTCTATGATAATCCAACTAACTGAATATTACCTCATGAGACACTCATGCATGTCAGTTTAGAGAAAGACCCAATTGAGACTAGAGTGCAAGGATAGTGTACTATCAATTATAGGATGATCTGTGTTGTACAAGTCATGCATGCAATCCAAAAAGGACCTAGTTTTGGATTGCACAGTGATGGAGGAAGGATTTCCCAATTAAATATGGGATAATCCTCATAGGAATTGTGCAAGGAAATAGGGGCTTGGCAGGTAGCATAAATTTTCTAAGTGTTGGTCAGTGTGGGCTTGTGAGGTAGAGAGTTGATCATACTTGTGCAGGAATTGTTCTTGTGAGAACAAGCTTTGTATTATCACTTAGGTTTCTGATTAATGCAATTGATAGTCGGGGTTTTGACCAGTGGCTTTCGCCAAAGAAACAATTGTGTTATGTGACTTTGATTATCTTCCTCTTGTTGATTATTGTTTTCATCGATCTATTGGTTTCCATTGTTTAAAGAGTAGAGTAGATTCTTGTCTTGTGTTTTAGTACATTACATGAGTTGTGAATCTACAGGAAAATCTACACATGGCTTCTCACTTAGTGTTGCATCAAAATCATCATAGCTTCCTATTTTCCTAGATTAATTTACTTTTGATTTCATGCAAGAGTGTCTCCTTTATGCAAGTGCATTTTGCTTCTACAGAATTTGTGTACTAAATCATGGCCACTTAGCTTACTAAACAGTGAAACAAATTTGAGCATTCAAAGTAGGAAACTTGAATGTGTGAGGTGCCACTTAGCTATGCTTTAAGATGATATCCTAAGACCATCTTCCACCGAGAATCTATACTATGATAGGATTTCATTTTTGTAACACAGGTCATTTATAAATTTTGTGAGGATCCCATAGTGCCTTGCAAGCTTATTTGCCCTGGTTTTAAAAAATAAAGTGCACAGTGTATCTCAAATTTAAATTGAAATAAAAAGTATATAAATAAACCATCATTTTTGGCATCATTGTTGGGGAGGAACTTGAAAATAATAGGGATTCTTTTCCTTATAATTTAGAGAAGATACTAGGAGTAGAAGTGAATAAAGGGAATATTGACTACCCCTTTTAGTAACCAACATCCTTGTTATCTTTTTTATACTACATTAGGTCATATAGATGCAGTAACCTACATCCTTGCTAACCTATTGGAATCTTGCATTTGCTTCTTAGCAAGGCTCATACCATTGACAAGATGATGAAGATCACCAAGTGAATATGGCCTAAGTGCTTGCTACATTTCTTCCCATAGAGGATTTACTTCTATCCCAAATAGAAATGGTTGTATTCCATGTCTATAAATGCAATTCCCTTTATAACATCATATTCAAATGTAATTCTTATTGCATAACCATGAACTACTTAGTGTGTTCTAGAGCCAACTAATATGCACACACAAGAAGAATAATAACTATGGTAATTAAGTAAGGTTTTATGCAATACTTGCATTTCATTGAAGCATGTCAAGACTTTGTGGGGATGACCAATATGGGAATAACAAAAAATGATCACATTCAGTGACTCAATGACTTATTTATGAACTTTTAAAAATTTTGTGGGTATTGCTAACATCCCCACATTTTCCATACATGTATACAAATGCATTATCAACCATGAAAGCCGCTATATACTTCTTATTGCAAAACCATGGATCTTCTTACCCCATTCAAAGCTAATAAAAAAATGAAAATATAGGCAAAACACTAACCATGGTGATTGAGTTGGGTTTAAGCCAAAGGCTTGTAGTTCATAAAATAAAGTTAAGTTTCATGACAAAGGTCAATCTTAAAATAACTGGGAATGATTTCATTCCATGCTTGTGGAATTGTTTGCTTATAATGTCAAGAATTTTGATTATGGTGATAGATTATTCCACTAGATTCCTACCGAGGCTTATGTCATTAATAAGTTAAGAAACCTAACCAAGTCATCATGCACTGAGTGCTCTTTGTATTTCATTTCCAACAAATGTTTTTCTGCATACTTGTAAGGTTTCATGAGAATTTTAGCAATTCAATGATTCATAGTTACAATATTCATAACTCTTCCCCTTGTTGTATCAATATTGATTTCAATCCATGTAGTGGAGCAAGCGGGACACGTGATGCCTTTAGTTTACTCATTTATGGATAATGTTTTAGGGCCTCATATAAGTACTTTCAAAAGTAATCCCCAAGGGTTAGCCCAACTGGTCAAGTCAGTGCCTCGCCGTTCGGGAGGTCACAGGGTCAATTCTCCCCGAAATCCCTTGGGGTCAGGTCTATGATGGCCGAGGGGTAGGATCTTAGAGATCGGCTCTAGTCTTTACGTGGACGTAGCCGACATCCACTGACCACGGGTGTCCGCAAACCACACGAAAAAAAAAAAAAAATTACTTTTAAAAGTCATGAAGGAAAAAGTAATATTCATATAATTCTAGTTTCATGTCATATGGGATTCAAATTTTTTTAATCACATCAATGATTAAATGGGTATTAGGTTTTACCCCTAATCCCTTTAAGGTTTACTTCTTGTTTTCTCCTTTCTTTTGTTTGAAATACTTCAAGAATCATGCCCTATGCAGTGCATTGGATGATAATTTGAGGAGCTATTATTCCACAATCTCCAAAACATATACTTGATCTTATCCCTATGAAAGTTATACCATTTTTGTGGGCCATACCATAGAAAATGATCATAACCATCAAAATGAAACATTTCAATGCTTTGAATTACTTCATTGAAAATGTGCTTTGAACTAATTCATAAAAAACTTTGGTGCTTTGTGGAGGTGAACATACTTGAAGTAAAAAACAATGATTACATTCCATGACAACATCTTATGTAGGCATTTATTGGATGAAGTATTAATATATTTAGCATACATGCAATCTAAAAATACATTTCTCAGAAATGTATCTCATGTAATATAAATGATGGTGAATGTTATATTTTCTTATGTAATTGTTAAATGTGTAATGAATAAGCATCAATGTTTCTATTATTTTTAAAAATAAGAACCAAAAACTATGATAAATCTATGCAAGTACTACCATGTCGAATCAACTAGCATAAGGCATTGGACAACCCTAGAAGTAGGTACTCTCAAAATTGGTTGATTTTATATTTATATTTTTCATTAATACTTTGAAATTATATGTAGTTTGTTTTGAATTATTCACTATAGAATAATCTATGGGCATAGATGCATAATTACCATGTTTCAAAAAGTTATTTATGTTGCCAAGGTTAAGCATGAAATTGAGGATCTAAATATAGATATAGTGTTGCACAATAACCCAACTAGAGAGGTTATAAAATGAAATTCCTCAAATGCATTGTACCCCTTTTGTCATTGCGTGATCTGAGTGAGGAGAAGCAACCATTAAGGATGTAAAGAGGAGGTCCACCAAATGCTACATCGATGAGATCATATGGGCGTGAACCAATATGGATACAAGTTCATTTTGAAAACTATATATTAATTTATGATGAATTTGATTTAAAACAATGCCTAAGTATCATCAACGTATATGAAAGTAAAATCACATTATAAAACTCTACATTGCTACACCATTCATCCATGGTATGATTTTTTAATTGCTCTTAAATAAGACACGTTAATATTCAAGATACAAATTACCTAATCAACTCTAGACGAAAAAATGATGAATGAATTAATTAACCTAAACACTCTCCCCTTCCTTTGTATAAAATAGGTGAGGGAGTCCAATAATAGTAAAGTGGATAAGGACCACAAACAACTATGTAAATAAACCTAATGACTCACTAGTTAAGCCCACATGTGAAGTGCTCCAACTCGAAGGTGACACATGTCAATCTCTAAGGTAAGGATGTCCATCAAACAAGGGTCCCAAGGTGAGTGCATGAAAAAAGGTCAAATGTTCTATTACAAAGGGTTAGAACACTCCAATGCTACCCCCTAATCCATGTGCTCCTCTTGGGCCACCACACCATTGTAATTTTTTCTCAACTAAAGCATCCGTAACTCAAGTACAAACATCCATGTAAGCAACCAAATGATCCCATGCTACCTAGGGATTAAAACCCTCCTCATAAATATCACATTGCTCCTCATCCAAACATGTTATCCCCCGAAGAAAGCAACCAAGCCCTCCATATGTGTGCCCCATGAAGAATGTCACCACACCACATAGGATATCAATCTCCTAAGGAAGTGCACAACATAAGCTTCCAGTCAAGGTCTAGCAATCTATTTGTAAGATATCTTTAATGTATGTTCCCACTACAATAAAAACAAGAGTATGAATGACAACATGCACTACATATCACATGAAGCACCCCTAAGATTTGTGTAACCACTTTCAAATTAACCCTAAAATATAAGACTCCCTCTTTTCAAGGAAAGTTTTTTCACCATTATCAATCTTCTCCCTTAATATTGCAAACTTTCCCTTTTTGGTGGGCTTCATTAAAGTGTTAATAACTTACAAATATATAGGAATATAATCAAGGACTAAAGCACCCTTCTATACCCCATCTCTTGAAAAAATATATTCTAGACCTTATCTCTTGAAAAATGATATTGAATGTCAATATAGTCAGATATTTCATGGAACACAACATTTTTAGAGGGTAGTATATTTATAATTATCAAAATACATAAACTTTGGCTCCAACTCCATACCACCTATCTTAGCTAACAACTTGTGAAGTGAACCCACATCATAACTTGTTAAACATAAAGTTATATAGTTTTCCTTTGCTAAACAATGTAGCTACTACATACTTCCAGCATATCGTAAATAACCTCAAGTCGAAACAAAACTTGGAACTACATAAGAGTCATTACCTCTGACCCATTCTAAATCATAAAATTCATGAATAGTAAACCTTCATCTATATACTTGATGTCATGATGGATCACTCTCTTGAGGTACCTAAGAACTATTGATATTGAAAATGGACTTAAATAAATCGCATCTCAACCTCCCACGAGGTTAGGGTTTTGTTTTTGTAAATGTGTCTACATATTTCTATTCATAGCTAAGAAAATTAGAAGAGGTATTACATCGAGGATTCTTCAAAACTTTGACAGTTATAGAGTAAACAAAATTCCCCATCCCAGGTGCATAAATACGGGGCACAATAGACATTAGACTTGGCCAGAAGGCTAGGGTGGCTTACATAAAATATTCAGCATGAACCAAGACACCCTTTACAAAATGGATAACATAAGATAGATAAACATAACATAAGAGACACAACATAAGATAACTAAACACCACACAGTGTAGTAGAAATTTGAGAAAAAAACATAGAGTCATTATAAGTTCCTGCCACACTGAGTATTATAAGATATTTTTGAGAGAAACTTAGTCAAGAATGATGATTGATTATCTTGGAGAGACAACAACATGGAAATTATGTGCCGATAAGGCAGAATCTGCATTGATTGTGTTAAGAGGTATTGCATTGATTATTGTAGCCTTTTCCTAATGGCCATCTCAGTATCCTGTAGGTTTATAGGACAATGACTTATCTTGTCCATATCTCCCAAATCGTATACTGGATTGATCTAAAATTTTTGAGCATGTTGCTATCATCATTATGCACCTCCCCATAGAAACATTTTGGTCAATGGATGCATGGATCTCAAGAAAAACTAAAAATGGCTGAAGGTGATGGACGTCAATTTCTTGGAAACTGTGCACTAGAATTTTCTAAATTTCTTGGATATATTACCATCATCCATATGAATCTCCCCATGAAACATCTTCTTAAATGGATGCATGGATATTGAGAAAATGAAAAAATGTCTAAAGGTGATGGAGGCCAATTTCTTGGAAACCGTGCACTGGAATTTGTTGAAACTTCTTGAGCATGTTACCATCATCCATATGCATCTCCTCCTAAAATAGCTTGGCCAATGGATGCATTGTTTCCAAGTAATGGCAAAAACAAATTTCTTCTCTATGTATCTTTGTGTCCTGTAGTAAAACAAAGCATCCTGTAGTTTTTTAGTACAGCAAGGAAAATGAGTGGTAGAAGCTTGAGAATGATGGGTGGATGGTGAAAATAGATGAGGGTGATGGATTGGCATGACCTTGGCCTTGTTGGAGAATTTGACCGAAGTAGGAGAAAGTCAAAATTTGACTTCTTTTGACTAGGCTTGACCAATTTTCCTTTTGGTACAAACTTGTTCTTGTTGCTTGTAGATGTTGGAGAGTACATGCATTCATGGAGCAAGGATTCTTTTTCTTTTTCTCTTTTTTTTTTATTCTAGGCCTACTAGCTGCCTCAATGAGATTTTCAACTAGTAGGTCTGCCTAGGCGCCTCAAAGGAGGTTTTCACCTAGGATCTTCTTTTTTTCTCTTTTTTTTTTCTCTTTTTTTTTCTCTTTTTTTTTTTCAACCTATTCACCACCTCATGGAGGTTTTCAATCAATGAGCTAATTTGAGGCGCCTCCAAGGAGGTTTTCACCTTAGATTTTTATTTTTTCTCTTATTTTTCATTTTGCTTTTCTGTGTTTTTTTTTCTTCTACCCTACCCTACTTGAAAAACAAAATCACTTTCAAGTATAAGAATACTTCCAATAGATCCATGTGCACATCAAGATGACAGACAAAATGATGTGGAGGCTTGAAATGTATGCTTTGACATGTACCTGGATTTCAGAGACCAAATGATTCGACTTTGAAAGTATCAAGCATAGTTGAGGAAGAGAGTGATGCTGCAAGTTAATCACCATCTGGAACTATATTTCAATATAGTTGTGATGTCATTGGTCCTTTTGTTGATCTGGATCATTCTTCATGTCTTCTTCTACCATGAACTTCAAATCTTCCTCTTTTTGTTGATTGTTCTCTTGAATACATGGAGGATTTGATGTTAACCATGAGGGAGTTCTTTCGATATTTGATTTTGATGTCTGTTCTTCATCAATCGTATCTCATGGTTCTGTGGTCTTCTTATTTGAATCTTCTTCTTCTGGATGTAGTCCTTCAATGATATCAAGAGAATCTCTTTTTTGCAATACTCTTCCTGAGCTATGGTGAATACCATTGAGCTCAAGAGGAGTTGTTTGGAAGTGTTTTACCTCAGCATTGTAAGTGGGTTGAGCTACTTCAATGTGTGGGTTTGGAAATGGTTGTATAGGTAGTTGAGTGGGAGTGTATATTTGAGATGGATGTGGATGGGGTTGTGGTTACGGTGGAGGTGAATGGTAAGGATAACATGGAGTTTGGTATGGAGGATATTGAGGAAAATACTGAGTATATTGTGAATGGCTCCCATAAGTTCCTTGCCAACCTTGTTTCCAAGATTGGTTTTGGGGTTGACATGGCCAATGTTGCCAAGGAAAGGGTGTGTTCCAATTACTTTGAGGTGGAGGTGCATAAGCCTGAAATTGTGAATTAGGCTCTTGCATCATATCAGGATGAATAAGCTGCCATGGTCCTCTTGGAGCTACATAACATAGTTGCATTGGTGATTGATTTGCTCCATTGTCCTCTTGGTGAACTTCCTTTAGCCTTGGTAATGATGGACAATGTTTAACATCATGTCATTCTGCAACACAAATATCAGCATTTTCTTTTCCTTCATCTTGCATTCTTAACATTTCTACTTGTTTTGTTAGATTGTTAGGAATTTCTGTTTTAAAATAATAAAACAAATTTCCAAGTTTAGCTTTACTTACTGATCTTGATGCTCATTTACCTGCTCTTGCTTTTTCTCTTGATATGTGTTTGCATGTTTCACAAATTTCCTCAAATGATAATTGATATACATCACCTCCACTCATGAGATTAAGGAGATCAATCCACTCATCCCTAATTGTTCTA
Organism: Pinus tabuliformis; assembly: GCA_031772625.1. Taxonomy (NCBI): domain Eukaryota; kingdom Viridiplantae; phylum Streptophyta; class Pinopsida; order Pinales; family Pinaceae; genus Pinus; species Pinus tabuliformis. The sequence continues at coordinate 777,543,641 of CM062806.1, forward strand.
AGTAAGAGGGTTTTTAGTGTGTCTGATCCTAAATGATGTAGTTTTCCCATCTTAGCATTGTACATGAACCTCTCTATTTGATCCTTAAGGCTCTCATCTTCTCTTTGATTCATTCTAAATATTTCTTCTTTAAGATCATGATCTTTATATTTTTCTATAAATATCTTTTGCATATCATTCCATGATCTTATTGAATTAGTCCCTAAACTCATGAACCATTTAAGAGCTCTATCTTTCAATGTTGCTGGAAACAATCTCAATTTTTGAGTTTTTAATAAGTAACCATAAGATCTACAAACAATCTCAAATTAAAAGAGAAAGGTTTCTGGATCCTAACCTTAGACCATGAAATTTTGGACGAAAAGATGGAGGGATGTTCTTCATGTGCATACTTCCATCAGTATCTTGAATGGGAAATCTGATAGGATCTTCTTCATTGTCATCATCGCCATCAATTTCTTCTACATTCTTTGCCATCTTCTTCTTCTACCTGCAAAAGTGAATGGTGATATGGCTCTTACTGCACTATGTGATGAAATGGAGGGGTGGGTTGGTGTTGGAGAAATTTTGTTTTTGTTTTTATGATTGAATGCAAACTATAATGCAATGAAATTTTCTACTTTTGAAATGAAATATGCCTAATGCAACTATTTTTTTTGTTTTTTTCAAAAAGTAAAAAAAAATGAATCACCTAGGGAAGAAAACAATGCATAATTTGACACCTCCCCGACAACGGCACCAAAAAGTGATGAGCCTCAGTATTGCAACAAGAATGTTGCAACTCCCAAGGCTACCAACTTTAATTATCAATCTGTGGTTTGTACAAACTTAAGAGGTGTCGACACTATATGTGCGGCATACAATGTGTCCTTCCTTTGCTATCATGATGTAATGGAGTGCATGTACTGAAGTCAAATCCTAAACTAATTGCAGAAAATGAAATGTTCGAAATGGAACCTTAACCTATTGCAAGATAGAAAGTACAAGGAAAGAGACGAAAATTCAATGCTAAATCACACCATTTCCTAATTAACTACCAAGAAACTATGCTTTGCAAGAATGCTAAATTATCATGAACCAAATGCTACTATCTAATCATGGGAGTAAGAAGCATCAAACATCACTAATGTGCAAGTAAAGGGTGTTGAAATGTGCAACAAGAATATTCCAATTTTAATTTGTCTTTGAATTAAAATTCGAATTTAGTCTCGCTAGTTGTTTGAATAATAATTATTTAATTCATTATGGATTAATTAGTTGGAGAAATTCAAACATGAAGTCCTTGTGAAGTCATGCAACCGTTATCCCTTTGATTGAGAAAGTTATCCCTTAATTAAGGAGATAAGGATGAGTTGTATTTGAGTTGTAATTAGTTAGCTCAGTTAATTGAGTTAAGTCCAGTTAAATCAATTCCAAATAGTTTATGGAACAAATTGTGAGTTCATTTAGTTAATTCATGCATGCAACTAGTGTGCTCTAGATAACTAAATATTCTCTCATAAATAACTCATGCATGTAAGTTCAGACAAAGGCCGAGTTGACATTAAAGGCAGGGACAGTGTACTAACAGTTGGAGGAATTTTCCTATAAGGAAAACTCATCCATGCAGAAGGAATTCATTCCTTGAGGATTGTACAGTTCTGATAGTGTGTGACAGCAGTGTGTGAGATCAGTGTCACACATGGTTATAGCTGGATCACCTAGGGAAAACTGCGCAAGGAAATAGGAGGCTTGCAGGACAGAGGGAAAAGGCATATGTGTTGTCTATTCTGTCTATGAGCAGTGAGGGATTGTACTGAGAGTTGGATAGCTGTGTGAGAGCTAAAGTTGTGTGTAATATCTGAGATATTTCCATTGTATGATAATACAGATAGCAGGGTTTTTAGCTGAGGCTTTCCCCAGAGTATTCTTCTGTGTTTCATGTGTGTTGATTCGTCTTCTCTGTTATATGTGTTCTATTTGATCTTGCTCAAATCGATTAAGCTTCCACAAGTTTGATTTTAGAAGTAGATTAAGTATTTTTCTTTATTATATTGCATAATCAAATTAATCTACAGTGAGAATTTCTACAAAGTGACTTAAATAATTTTGTTTTTGTCTTTTTTCCTTTTCATGCAAAATCAAGTATGCAAACTAATTTCTTTTGGTGATGTGGCAGGTGAATTAAGGATGTTTGAGGTTGGATGGAAGGGTTAGGAGATGGTTGGATGGTATGGGAGACCCTTCAGAGGATTTTGGTGACTTCCTAGAGGTCTTCTCTCAATTCGGCCTCAAAACATGCCATTTCAGGAAAACCTACAGGATGTACTAGAAACCTAAAGGATGATCTTGTAGGAATTACAGTGAACCTACAAGATACAGCCGAGAGAAAAATGTGAGGTTTTGAAGGTGATGGGAGTCCTAGGAGAGGTGTGTGATGGGTGGAATGGAGTGGGAAAATTCCTAGGATCACTCAGAACTCAAAACCAAAGCTGGGAGATGGATGGATTTGCTCAAAAAGCTTGGAGAAGTTTCCTTGTGATATGATGAAATTGGTGAGGGTTTAATGACCAAGAAAATCAAATTCAAATTAGATGGTACAAATTTTTTTATTAACTAGGATGTCTTAGGTACCTATTCCAATTGGAATCACTCAAAAAGACCTATGTTAGCCCATGCAAAAAAAATAAAAAACATTACTAGTCAAAAATCTAGAAATTTGAGAACTAGTGAGCTAGTAAATCTAAAAATTCCTAACCAAATCAAGTGAAAATGCAATAGGGTAATTTTTTTTATGAACTAGAATTTTTTTGTGATCTAATGCAAGTGGAATCAATTCGATTGAAGCTCGTTAGCATGCTCTAAAAAATAGAAGAAATTTTTTATTCTTTGCTAAAAAGGAGGTCAAGCAATCTAGATTTGGATATAAGAAGACTAATCCAAGCAACTAAATGATTCCTATGAACTTCCAAAGCTTTTCCAAGGATGAAATAATGCTTTTGATCCTGCAAAATAACTTACATCAACCAATTAACTCAATCCTACAACAAGAAATCATTAATTCTAAATGCAGAAATAAAAAGAAATAAAAATAAGAGATGCATGTGAATAAGCAATGAAAAGAAGGAAATAAAATGATACAAAAGGGCTTTGAGGTTACTGGGATGGCCAAGCCCAAGGAAAATCAGAGACATGTGGAGGAGAACAAGATTTAGAAGCTGAACATGACAACAATCTTCATTATTTTCGTTAATAGAATTACATCCCTACAAGAAAATACAATGGCGCTGCAAGAATACAAGCTCTCTCCACAATAACCCTAATGAAAATCTCTCCCTAGAGGAAGACTCAACTTGGTACTTATAAAAAATGATTAGGAATCATTCCCCATGAATGGAGGAATCTTTTCCCACCAAAATCCCTTGATTAGTGGATCTAGTCCCCAATACTAAGAATTTGCATTAAATGGCAGTGAACACATTCCTAGATTTTCTCAATCATTCCCTAGAGGAAAATTCGACTTGGTACTTATATAAAATGATTAATAATAATTCCCCATGGATGGAGGAATATTTCCCCACCAAAATCCCTTGATTAGTGGATCTTCTCCCTTGATTGGTGGATCTGCTCCCTTAATTAGTGGAACACATTCCTAGATTTTGTCAATCATTGGAGTTCCACAATTTCTGCCATAATTCCATAATATCTTGTTGACTTATTATTTATTATTGATCCTCCAGTAGTAGGGAACAAGTCCCTAAATTATCTCCTCCTCCAACTCTTCATAATATGCCCAATATTCTCATAATATTCCACAAAAATTAAATAATATTAGGCACAAATATTCAATTATTCATAAACCTTCCTAATGAATATATTAAAGTTAAAAATAAATTATCTAATTCAAAAAAAGAGGTTTAATGTGCTGAAGGATGGTCATAGGCCTTCATTTATGTTTTAAATTAGAGGCATGGGCCTTAATTTATGTCTAATTTAGAGGCCCATCATAACCCCCTACTGAAAGTGTTGCTCATCCTCTGAGAAACTTAGTGACCTCATTGTGCCTCATCCATGGCCTTGGTGGCCTCTCTCTTGTGCATTAAGAATCTTGGTTGTAAGCTCTGCAAGGACAAGCCAAAAAACATATTTGTGCAAACAAAAATCCTTGTTTCTTGAGACCATTAGTTTTCCTTCTTCCCCTTATTCAAGATGGTTCTTGATTGTTTTTTCAGTTTGGCAAGGTCTTCCACACCCTTATCAACATTTTTCTACCTTGTTCCACCATTTATTTTCCTTAGGACTACCTCCTGTAGGATTTCTGGGTCACTGTAATTCCTACAGGATCATCCTGTAGAAAACACAGTCCCTTTGTAAACTAAAGTAAAGGAGTGGAAAAAATGACATAAATGGTGGAGGAATGAATGGTAATGAGTGGTAAAATAAAAATGTGAGTGACAGGGGTCTCTTTGTAATCCTCCTTTGCTCTTTGACCATCCTTCTTGCTGACCTGCAAATGGAAATTTCATGAAAATGGAGAGGATGCTCTCTTTGTTTTTTTTTCAAGAATGAAATGGGATGGATGAATGATGAATAGATAGTGAATATGAAGTGGATGGAGGGCTTGGAGTGTTGTGGTGACCTTGTCCTTTACAAAAATTTCTTCTTTTAATTGTTGTCCTTATTCCTTCAAATCATAACCCTTCATAATTTGACTTTTCAACATTGCATGAGTGAAGGAGTGAGCTACAATCAACTAGTTGAAGGTGGCTGAGACTGTTGACCCATCCTTAGCTTATGAAACCTCATCTCTCATGCATTGACAACAAATTTCTAACTATAATATGCTCAAGAGAAGAGGTCAAGAATATTGCATACTTGTACCTACCTGATGGTTGTTGGAGAGACATACATGCTGCTTGTTGAGCGTGGAATCCCCCCAAGGCATGTTTTGTAGCTTAAAGCCCAAGTTTTGACTAAGTCCGATGTAAAGACTCCGTGATTTATGGCACGGAGCATGAAGTTGTAATTGTGTTAAATTGGCAACTAGGGCCAAACTCCATGTGGGTCAGCTTATTTATGGAAACTGATATTTTTATTGGATCCCTCTCATCGAGAGGTGTAGGATTGATCTAAAGATCATCCAATTCCGATAAGTATTTATGAAGATATGAATTTATTTCGATTATGGATTTATTATCAAGCCGACCAGCATCTTATGTAGGCTCAGAAGCCCAACCGACGTGTCTATTCAACCTGTACATTTTTGGTATAAATAAGAGAGGATTTGGAGTCATTAGAGGACACACTCTTTAGGTGATCTCCTCTCCACGTCTTGGGTTTTTGGAGAAGGAGAGATACTAAAGAGTATGATGCCCTAGCTACAAGTACGATGCCCTAATCCAACGATTATACGCACAGTTAAGTGATGCCCTAGATACAGTTATACACTGTCAATAAAAAGGAACCACATTCAAAGCATATGGAATAATACACAGTTCATAATGGAAGTGATAATGGTTCATATGCTGGACATATTATGCTGTTCAAGATATATACGGAGACATACATATTATGTTGTTCATGGTTCATGATTTACATGCTGGACATATTACGCTATTCATGGTTCAAGATATATATGGAGACATATATATATACGTTGTTCATGGTTCGTGATATATACGTTGTTCATGGTTCATGATATATTACGCTCTCTACATAGTCAACGTAATACCTTCATCATTTAGACGCAGGGAAGAGAGACCATGCTGGCAAATTCCGCATGCAATGAAGGCAACATACACACTGGAAATTATGCAGGCAATGAATAAGCAACACAGCAAGACGCAACAAGATCACACTGGCAATGAAGACAGTTACACGCTGTAAATGGAGACACTTAGCCACAGTAAGGTACTTACTGTCTCACTAAACAGCAATAGCCACAAGAATAAGCAAATCTCGGATGGATGAAAAAGGACTACGTATTAACATATGATATCAATTTATATATGTGTGTTGATCTGTGCTCCTGCTAGCTTAGCAGTAATGTCTTGGCATCAATTTAATGATGAGCTTCTCAAACGTTGTCACAACAGTGATCTCTCAGTTATCACTACAGTTTCTATATCGTGTTTATGTAATCATAATGAAACTGTCATTATAATAATGTAGCCCTTAATATCTAACAAAGAGCACAGTGAAGATCTCAATAGATCTCATCATTGGAAGGATGATGTTGTAACAACTTCAAAAGGTACAACAAGCATGATCTCAGTAAAGGTGCAGCAATGGTGCAACTGTGATGAATGATGCAACGGGCAGCATCATGATAAATGAGATCATGATCATGGGAAGCATGATGCAGATCATGGACAGCATGATGTATGGGCAGTATGATGTAGATCATGGGCAGCATAATGCAGATCATGGACAACATGATGTATGGGCAGTATGATGTAGATCATGGGTAGCATAATGCAGATCATGGACAGCATGATGTATGGGCAGTATGATGTAGATTATGGGCAGCATGATAAGATCATGAACATGGAGGGTAGCATGATAAGATCATGGACATGGGCAACATGATGATTATCATGATTAGTGCAGCATGGTGCAGTATGCAGTGGTGCAGCTAGAGGACCAGATGTAGCAGGATGATAGGTGAAGGAGTCACCTTGGAGAATCAGTTGAAGCAGAATGTCTTCAACTGATCTCATCGTTATAGGAGATGATCTATTCTCAGATCTAGATAAGTCAAAGTGTTGACTTCTATTGTAAATGTACTCCCTCTCTCTCTCTTTCTCTGCTGAACTCTGAAGATAAAAGAAGATTTGATCAAATGGTTTCCCCACACATTGTGGGGTTTGTCCCTGGCTCGCACCATGTCTTTTGTCCTCTTGTCTTGGCTTGTCTTCTGTGTTTTATATTTATGTTCTATCTGCAGTTTATCTTAATGCTGATGTGATTGCTAACTGTGAAAATTTAAATAAATTGCTCTAGCATAGAACATACCTAAACTTAACATGGTATCAGAGCTGAGGTGAAGACAATGTCTAAGCAAGAGTGAAAGAGCAATCACCAAAGACAGTTGGGATGAGACAGAAGGATCAATGGGTTCCTCATAATTCACCTAGGGTGAAGTTGAACCAGAGAATGTTATCAGAATGACGCAGCAGAAGTTTCTGATGGCCCATCTAAAGATCACTTCATTGGGAAGTTCGGATCTAAGGGTGGAAGGAAAGGCGTATGCCTTGTTGAAATAAGTTTGGTCGTTATGCGAAGGAGTGTCCGAATGGCAAAGACACATCTCTTGATGAAGATAACAATCATTCCTGGGACATCTTCAATGATCAAAGGAATGACTGGTAATGCAGGTCATCAAGGAAATGGTCGACTCTTCCACAAAAGCAAGGAACCCCAGAATCTCTTTTATGTACCTGATCGCAAGAAGAACCTGGTGTCCATCTCAGAAATGGAAGTCAAAGGTTACAGGGTGGCACTTATCGATGAAAAGGTACATGTTTGAAAATAGATCTTTCAAAGATGATTTTGAGTTCAGGGTTGTATCAAGTTGCAGGAAGTCCACTGGGGACCATGTCCATTGACTCAACACCGGAGGTCTGTGAGTCAGCTGGTAACTAGGATGCCTAAATTCAAAAAGGAGCATGAAGGTACATGTTTGAAATGTACCGAAGGAAAATATTATAAGGGGACCATTCCCCTCATGCAGCAGGTCCACAAGCTTGGAACAACCCAAGGAGTTTGAGACTCATGATCGGGAATCTCATGTATACAGGTGGAAGAAAGCCCTCTATGGCTTGAAGCAAAACACCTCAGGTGTAGTATGAGAGGATTGATAGTTGTCTAATGCAGCTGAGATTCACTAGGAGTGAAACCGATCCAAACCATTACTCAAAGGTTGTGGATGATAAACCTCTCGTACCGACTTATGTCTGACAGGTGCAAACCCTCTCAATTATAGGAGACAGAGGGAGTTGGATTCTGAATGTGGAAACATAAGCTGCAAGCCTGTGACTACCTCGAGGATCTTAACTTTCAAGAAGTTATATGGTAGTAATGTCGGACCTGATTTGGGAAATGCCTCTGAGTTTTATAAACTCATTCGCATTGATGTTCTTGGAGAACCTCCGTCCGGACATATGTGTTGTAGTTAGCATGGTGAGCTCATATTTGGTTGAGCCTCACTGGATCGGTGCCAAGAATCTTCTGAGATATCTTGAGCGCACAATCTCTCATGGATTGAGATACACTGCCAGAAATATGAAACCACATGATCATTCAAATGATGAGTGGGCAGGCAGTGTGGAGGATCACTAGAGCACTTCTCAATGTTGTTTCTCTTTGGAATCTACCTCAATATCCTAGATGAGCAGGGAGCAGAAGTCGGTGACTCTGAGCACCACCAAGGCAGAATACATTGCTGCTAGTATGGCCTTCTGTGAGGCAGTCTGATTGCTGAAGCTCTTCAATGAGCTGTTTGTACACATGATGAATACCATTGTGATTCTTTTGTGACAACCAGAGGTGGGATTCGATTGTTAATAGATCCCGTATTCGACAATTGCTCCAGCTAGTAGACATCAGATACTACCTTATTTGGGATATGGTAAGTTTATGAGCAAGGAGGCTTCATCGCATTAAGATGATGTACAGGTTGATACACTTTGTCAGAGCCCCGTGGAAAGATCAAATTTGTGATTTTCCAAAACGACTTGGAATCATCAAGAAACCCTTGTACAAGGGTCCTGCATGTTGCATACATTGAGCTCTAGGAGCTCTGGGGGCTTGCGGTTCTTACTAGAGCAACATACGACCATAGGGTGACTCACCCTCCCCTGGTGGTGCGCACTAGAACAAGATGATTCGCTCTCTTGTGGGACAAGATGATTCGCTCTCTTGTGGAACAGGATGATTCGTTCTCCTTTGTAGTAGGATTGATGTGTTCTCCTGCGAGGCTTGGATTGATGTCCATGGCGATTGTAGCAGGAATGATGTGTTCTCCTGTGAGGCCTAGATTGATGTGTTCTCCATGGTGGCCTGGATTGATGTGTTCTCCATGGTGATTGTAGGAGGATTGATGTGTTCTCCTGTGAGGATAGGATTGATTAAGTTCTCCTGTCGAGGCATCCTACCCATGCAGTCTGGGACTCATGGGAAGTACCTATCATCTTATCAATGAGCAGGGAAATGAAGTTAGGGACCATAGTAGTACCGATGGACACATCGTTGTATCTACCGTACTCCCTACGCTAGGATGACCTCAATTGATCTGGGATCAATGATACTGGTCTGGGACTAGTGGTAGGAGTTGTACATACTATGACGCTGACTTCGAGTCGGCTAAGACTGATCTAGGATCAGTGGTACATACTCCGAGACTAACTTCGTGTCAGTGCAGTACTGGTCTGGGACCAGTGAGATTCGTACATACTATGACACTGACTTCGGGTCAGTTGAGATTGGTCTGGGACCAGTAGTACACTCTCTGAGCATGCAATACTGGTCTAGGACCAGTGGTAGGAGTTGTACCTACTATGACACTTACTTCGGGTCAGTTGAGACTGGTCTGGGACTAGCGGTACATACTCTGAGACTGACTTCGTGTCAGTGCAGTACTGGTCTGGGACCAGTGAGAGTGGTACATACTATGACATTGACTTTGGGTCAGTTGAGACTGGTCTGGGACCAGTGGTACACTCTCTGAGATTGCGATACTGGTTTGGGACCAGTGGTAGGAGTTGTACCATACTATGACGCTAACTTCGGGTCAGTTGAGACTGGTCTAGGACTAATGGTACACTCTCTAAGACTGTGATACTGGTCTGGGACCAGTGGTAGGAATGGTACCCACTATGAAGCTGACTTTGGGTCGGTTGAGACTGGTTTGGGATTAGTGGTACACACTCTAAGACTCACTTCGGGTCAGTGGAGAATGGTATGACTCATTCTCGATCAATTCTTCTTCTTCATAGTCCAGCAGAGCTAAGTTGAGTGGAGCATAGCTAGTAGAGCTGAGCAGAGCCAACAAAGCCAGCAAAACAGAGCTGAGTAGAGCCAGCAGAACAGAGCTAAGCAGAGCCAACAGAGCAGAGCAGAGCTAGTGGAGCTGAGTAGAGTTGGGCAGAGAAGTGCAGGGCACTGATGGCAGAGATAGTATAGTCAGTCTTATGGATCAACAGATGGAGTTCTCCCTAATTGAGAGGGAGTGTTAAATTGGAAACTAGGGCCAAACTCCATGTGGGTCAGCTTATTTATGGTAGCTAATATTTTTATTGGATCCCTCTCATCAAGAGGTATAGGATTGATCTAAATATCATCTGATTCCAATAAGTATTTATGAAGATATGAATTTATTTCGATTATGGATTTATTATCAAGCCGACCAGCATCTTATGTAGGCTCAGAAGCCCAACCGACGTGTCTATTCAACCTGTACATTTTTGGTTTAAATAAATGAGGTTTTGGAGTCATTAGAGGACACACTCTTTAGGTGATCTCCTCTCCACGTCTTGGGTTTTTGGAGAAGGAGAGATACTAAAGAGTATGATGCCCTAGCTACAAGTACGATGCCCTAATCCAACGATTATACGCACAGTTAAGTGATGCCCTAGATACAGTTATACATTGTCAATAAAAAGGAACCGCAGTCAAAGCATATGGAATAATACGCAGTTCATAATGGAAGTGATCATGGTTCATACGTTGGACATATTATGTTGTTCAAGATATATACGGAGACATACATATTACGTTGTTCATGGTTCATGATTTACACGCTGGACATATTACGCTGTTCATGGTTCAAGATATATACGAAGACATATATATATATACATATATATATATATATATATATATATATATATATATATATATATATATATATATATATATATATATATATATATATATATATATTTATATATATATATATATATACGTTGTTCATGGTTCGTGATATATACGCATATATATACGTTGTTCATGGTTCATGATATATACGCATGACATATTACGCTGTTCATGGTTCATGATATATTACGCTCTCTACATAGTCAACGTAATACCCTCATCATTTATACGCAGGGCAGAGAGACCATGCTGGCAAATTCCGCATGCAATGAAGGCAACATACACGCTGGAAATTATGCAGGCAATGAATAAACAACACAGCAAGACGCAACAAGATCACACTGGCAATGAAGACAGTTACACACTGTAAATGGAGACACTTAGCCACAGTAAGGTACTTACTGTCTCACTAAACAGAAATAGCCACAAGAATAAGCAAATCTCGGATGGATGAAAAAGGACTACGTATTAACATATGATATCAGTTTATATATGTGTGTTGATCTGTGCTCCTGCTAGCTTAGCAGTAATGTCTTGGCATCAATTTAATGATGAGCTTCTCAAATGTTGTCACAACAGTGATCTCTTAGTTATCACTACAGTTTACATATCGTGTCTATGTAATCATAATGAAACTGTCATTATAATAATGTAGCCCTTAATATCTAACAAAGAGCACAGTGAAGATCTCAATAGATCTCATCATTGGAAGGATGTTGCTGTAACAACTTCAAAAGGTACAACAAGCATGATCTCAGTAAAGGTGTAGCAATGGTGCAACTGTGATGAATGATGCAACATGCAGCATCATGATAAATGAGATCATGATCATGGGCAGCATGATGCAGATCATGGACAACATGATGTATGGGCAGTATGATGTAGATCATGGGCAGCATAATGCAGATCATGGACAACATGATGTATGGGCAGTATGATGTAGATCATGGGTAGCATAATGCAGATCATGGACAGCATGATGTATGGGCAGTATGATGTAGATTATGGGCAGCATGATAAGATCATGAACATGGAGTGTAGCATGATAAGATCATGGACATGGGCAGCATGATGATTATCATGATTAGTGCAGCATGGTGGAGTATCCAGTGGTGCAGCTAGAGGACCGGATGTAGCAGGATGATAGGTGAACGAGTCACCTTGGAGAATCAGTTGAAGCAGAATGTCTTCAACTGATCTCATCGTTATAGGAGATGATCTATGCTCAGATCTAGATAAGTCAAAGTTTTGACTTCTGTTGTAAATGTACGCTCTCTCTCTCTTTCTCTGCTAAACTCTGGAGATAAAAGAAGATTTGATAAAAGGGTTTCCCCACACATTGTGGGGTTTGTCCTTGGCTCGCACCATATCTTGTGTCCTCTTGTCTTGGCTTTTCTTCTGCTTTTTATATTTATGTTCTATCTGCAGTTTATCTTAATGCTGATGTGATTGCTAACTGTGAAAATTTAAATAAATTGCTCTAGCATAGAACATACCTAAACTTAACAAATTGAGTCATAGGGTTGTCTGCCCTTACTTTTGTAAATGTAATGTCGACTTGAGAGTTCTACCCATGGTCTACGGACCATGGGATTGTATAAATAGAGTGAGGCTCTAAGTTGTAAAGGAGATCAGATAATAAAATAGAATGAATAGATGATCTTGAAGGAATAGAGGTCTTAGTCAAAGGGTAGAGTTGTGTCATTGAGTCATAGAGTAGGAGAAGGCTCTGCAGCTGAGTGCGTAGAGGCCTAGTAGTCCGCAGCTGAGTGCACAAACCCCTGTAGCTGAGTGCGCAGGGCAGGTTGAGTCTATAAACAATTGAAGCATTAATAAATATAAGTTCTACAATATTTCTGTGTATCTTTTCCTGTTTTATGCATTGAAGTATATTGGGTATAAATTGCAAGTTTATTGTTTATTTGTTACGCAAACTTATATGAAAGTGTTGAATAAGTGAATATAATATAAAGTATCTGTTTACACGAAGATAACTAATTGTTATAATAAGATAAGTAAGATTTGTGGTGTGACTTGGGGAAATAGCACAAATCACTGCTCTAGTAGTGTGAAAGCCCCACATCCTCTAACTAGGGCTGCGCAAAAACGAATATAACAGGGTCACAAAGGCCTCGTAGGCCAAGAAAGCCCATGAAGCAACTTGTGTGAAAGTATTCATAGTTGGACTAAATCAACCCCTCAGACATCTCAAGGGTGCGGAAGCCTGGTTCCAGCATCCCCCCATACTGCTTCGGGTGAGACCTTAGTCCATGCTCCACAGACTGTTGCCGAAAGGGCCAGTAGTATAGGGATTTGTTTGGATAACTAACTTCGAACCTAGGTCAGGCCCCAACAAGCCAACAAATGGTTCCATTTCCGGGAGCGAAATCTGCATAGAGATGTCTGATGTCGCATCACTGGAATCCAGCTAACAAGGAAATTGAGGGCTGGATTGATAGGATAATTCACAAGTTTGCGGCGCAGAAGAACAGGAATCTACGACTAACAAAAGAAGAGTGGTTAGACTGCTTCCTGTACACAGAGATCCATGAAATTTTCTTCGTGTCATTCCCTACTGAGTTGTATGAGTGGATCGCAAAGCTAGTAAATAGCCAAGGAAGGTGGAAGCTCGACGCACCTATTGTGTGGACCCAAGAGTTGGTACGCATATTGGAAGCATCAAAGGATAAGATCATGTGTGTTGTTTATCACTAGCTCGATCAAATTATAGGAGGATTCATTATTGAGTTCGCGGTATACACTTCAGTCAGCTACAGCGAAGCAGAGTGATGCTTTCTCAAAGGACCACGAGGTAAGTATGTTAAGTCTCTAAAAACTTGGATTAGGATGATATTGTGTGAAAAACGGATTATGCAATTACATTGATGATCAGAGCTACGCGAAGTGGGAGAATTTACAAAAACAAAGGAAGTGTAGAACTAGAGACTAGCCCCTTGGTCTCACCCCATGAGAGAACGAGGAAGCGCTTGCGAAGGTCTCTTTGTGAAGTGCGATCCAATTGATAAGACAGAGGCTTCCGTGCATACCACCCCCACCCACACCATCACCCATTTCACCACCGTCTTCACTTGTACCACCTCCACCACCACCACATTTTAATATGGCGAGCTCGATAAAGTTGCCTGTGTTCAAGGGAGTGGGAAATGAAGATCCGGACTAGTTTTGGTTCATTGTAAAAGCTATATGGGAATCACAGGGAGTGATAGATGATGCTATCAAGAAAACCATGTTGGTTAGCTCTTTGCAGGACCACACACTGACCTTGTACATTAAGCACTCAAGTGATCATCCGAATGTAGGAATCGCGGTTATCCAAGCTGCGCTAACTAGGGAGTTTAGTAGGCCGAAGTCAGAAGCGCAGTCGATCATTGGGTTCAAAGAAATCACGATGCTACGAGGCGAGACCCTGTGGGAGTTTGATAAAAGGTTGAAATGCATGATTCGCGAAGCCAACATGACTCTGACAGATGGACAACACTACGAGTGGTTTGTAGCATCACTATCGCCGCATTTGAGGAACGCGTTGTCACAGCAAAGATTGACAACTCAGGCCGAAGCTTTAGAGACCGCGATGAGGCTACATAAGACCCTGATACAGGATCCTAACTTGGGAGTTCAGTAGATCCACGTGTAGTTGAAAAACTTATGCCTTGAGATGCAGAGTCTGAATCAGGACAGGAAAGCTCGCCCAAAAGTGTGCGAAGAAGTATGGTGCATAAAGTGCAAGAGTTAGGGACATGACAAGGACCACTGCCCGGTGTTCCTAAATTACCTCATGGGAGGAGGGCCAATGTTGTTAAGACCGGAGGCACAAGAGGGACCTAGCACGATGCCTGCTTTGTGGTGCACGATTTGTTAGATAGGAGGAAAACATGTTACGGAAAACTGTCATCTGTTGCAGAAGTACACGCAGAATTCCCAGCCATTGTTCTATAATTTCTGTAGATCAGTGGGACATGATGAGCATACCTATAGAAGATATGAGCTAATGATGGATAGGACTCCCACCTATAGATTTCAGGCCGAAACACAGCCCCTTGACCAAAACGCAAGAATGGCGCGGACCGAATTTCAGGGAGGCGGATGAGGCCGAGGTGGAGGAGGACCTGGAAGAGGTCATGAACAGCTGATATGTTACGATTACGGGGGGCTAGGGCATTATGCCAGTGATTGTATGAATCTAATGCATCCATCATTTCTGTATTGTACCTTGTTTAATCATGAAATGAAGGATTGTCCCACACTGATAGCTAGGTTGCACGACAAAGGAGCGCTCCAACCTCCCCCGACTCAGAACCTGCAAATGATGAGATCTGAGTCGCATGAGGAAGACCCTAATGTGAACATTGTGCTCTAAAGTGGAATTATGATAGGAGATGATAAAGGAAAACAACCTGAAGATAGTACTTGGGTTCGCAAGGCTCCGACGAAAGAACCAAGGTTTGATTTGGAGTGCACTAAGGAAACCTTCATAGAAGCTAAGAAGAGCTTTGTTGACGCCTCCACATTAGGAAGGAAAGACAGGTCGGAGCTAGAAATGGACCCATCAATGCTAATGATGTTCCTAGAAACATACATGAAGCTACTATGCGATAGTAAAGCTGTAAAAGGATTGTAGGAACTGACTAATAGATGTGCTGGGACCATGCCAGGAGAACTGCGCATAATCCGAAAGATTGGAAAGCATGCGTCCAGGACGAGAAGAGAAATTAGGTTGACCACGCAGATTGGAGAATATGAAATGGACCAAGGGATTCTGGACCTAGAATCATATGTGAACGTTCTGCCAAAGCAGACATGGGAACGCATGGGAAGGCCTATGCTGTAATGGTCTCTTATCCAGTTGCAAATGGTGAACTAGAAAAAGATCATACCTATGGGGAGATTTCAGGGAATCACCATGGATATTGAAGGGGCAAGTGCACTAGCAAACTTTGAAGTGATAGAGATTGTTGATGACTACAATCCCTACCTTGGGCTCTTAGGAATTGATTGGGACACTGACATGAATGGGGTGATAAACCTAAAGAAGTGCAAGATGATTTTTGAGAAAAAGTCCCTACGCATAATCATACCTTTGGACCCCGTTGAGGGATCGCGCTACACTGAGGCAGTGCGCAACTATGAAAGTGACGATGACTTAGACTGCATCTACAAAATAACTACGCGAGAACAAGACTGGGTAAATCCCACTATAGATGGATGACTTTCATGGGAGCATGACAACTCCTGTACTTCAGATTCAGATGAGGAAATAGAGCGATGGCAGAACAGGTTACATGAGGTAACCACACTTAACTATAATATGATGACAAGATCACTGCGCTACATTTCCATGGAAATAAGGGATCTACCTACTTATGATGGATTAGGTGAGGTAGATGGATTTTTGGACAAATTTGGAAAGGAGGTACCAGAGAAGCAACGTTTCGAAGCCTTGAATTGGGTACTGTGCACTATGGCTGCGAGATGGTGGGGTATGTACAAAGGGAACTTCGAAGACTGGCGCGCGTGTACGAGGATGATGCACACACAGTTTGGAAAGATTACAGAGTGAGTGGTAGATGAACGCAAGTGATGGGATGGTCTGCACACACATTTGTGCAGGTGGGTACAGGCATATGATAAACAACCTGCACAGATACACATGAGGTTCACATTAGGAGAAACGGTTTATAAACATGGGTTAGGAGGGAAAATGTGTGAACAACTCTTCAAGGTGGAAAGAATAAGTGCATAGAAGGTTATGCCCGCGAGAGCCTTTAATGAAGTGTGCGAGGCCCTAAACAAGGTATGTAGGGCGCAGCGAACTGATTGGGACCTACGTGTATCAGCAGTTCTATGGGATTATAGGGCAATGAGCAGTAAACTAATAGGACAGACACCTTTTAGGCTAAGTTGTGGCATGAACTTTGTACTTCCAATGGAGTATCATAGGCCTAGTCCGCACATAGCGGCATATGCGAACATGGAAGATCACAGGACCTTGGAAAACGGAATCGCGCGAATGGAAGAAATTGGGGAAGTACGCGTGGGACCTGATTAAGAAATTCAGCAGAATGATCTTTGGCTCCAAGAACTCATGAATGAAAAAACCCAATTGAGGGAGAAAAGCACTCTGGCAGAAGAAGAAGTCAAGAAGCTGGAGGAAGGAGTAAAAAGGAATTTTCTTGGCAAAAAGACTATGTTGGGGAAACAGGATGCGCGCGATTACGATGATAAATTCAGAGACTACCACCAGGAATTGATCAATTTAAGGCCATGGATTAGACCGCATCTTACTAAGGGGATCACAAATGGTGGCATGCTGCAAATGGTAAATTGTGCGGTATAGGTATTGAAGTCAAAAGGAGAACTTTTCCCAAAAAAAGTAGATGACGATTGGGTGAATTCATATACAAGTGGCATAGCCACCTGACTAGCCATGGAAAGAATAGTCTTAGTGCTCCAGGTAGTCGAAAGGAGGTGCGAGACTATAAACTACTCTGCCCAAGAGCTACGCGATGTCGGGGCTGCGCACAGGAGTGAAGTGTCACAAGGTCTGCGACCACGCAAGGGTCGTTGTGCTGCCGCAAGGGTTGGATGGAATGTGACAGTTGTAGTCACTATTCACGATGTGATGCTTTACTTGAGACCAAGTGGAGTGGGTGGCAGGAATTTAAGACAATACTTATGGGAAAGATTTGGGAAAATCTGCCACCAAGGGGGCATTAATGGACTAGATTCGGGGGAACAGTCGAATTCCAATTCAAAAGACACTATAAATTGCAAAGGGCTGCCCAACAAACAACACTTGGTCATTTTCAAATTGAGGTATCTTGTGCCTTGCATATTCCAAGGCGAGACTTGTTTGCCTTGTGGAGAGCGTTGTTTGAGCACCTAGTTAAGCAGTTGAGAGACTTCTAGACTAATGAGATGGCAACGTCTAGAGAAGCCAGAGAAATCGCAAAAATGACTGCCAAAGAAGCCGCGCAGGCCATGACCATCGGAGATGCCCCTGAGAGCACCGAGATTATTGTGGAAATCCCTAAATCCCTGCACACACTGAGACCGAAGAAAGATAAACAATCCATGATTTCGGTATGTGTGTCCCCGTGAAACCTGCTGCGCACCAAACTGACCATGGAGGAAAAGGGGAAAGCAGTTACTCTAGACACCGATGAGGAGGAAGAAGACCTAGAGGATATCATAATAGAAGAAGATGAGGACGAGGGCATGGAGGAAGAAACCAAGGGCACGACCCCTCTAACCAAGCTACCCACATACGTTCCTCCGTGGAAGGGGAAGGCAGAGGTGCCCAAGGACCTCGATGAGAGAAAGAGCTCTCTGCAGACTCTGGTCCTCTTGAACGATATCGTTTTTGAAGGAACACACCTAGGATGGGTGCCAAGTCTGAAATTTGAAGATTGGGATCTCGCTGACCATGAGAAATTCCCTCACTTGGAGACTGCATAGCTCATGAAGCTGAAGCATAACACCGTGGCAGAAGTCATAGAGTTTGAGCTGTGCAAGTGGTTGCGTGGGGTTGAAAAGGCAAGGTTGTTGAGCCTGCTTTGGGTGCCACATTACCATCGTGCCCCAGTAACTATCTTCGTCATCAGGTAGCTGCTCTACTTGGTGCATGATGGGTGTTTGTGGCTGGAAGAGCCTATCCCCATCATGGACCACCTAATACACTGAATTACCTGACTCCCATGTAAAGGATAAAACCCTGCAGACATTTCGGAGGGTAAAAGTGGTGATTTGGCCATCGTGGAGGCCATGAAGAAGAAGTACAAGCTCGAGAAGAAAAAGAGAGGCTACGAAATCTCCAGTATCAACAATAAGGCTATCCGAGTTGCGACGGAGATAATGGCAGGTAAGCTCATGAAAAAGTGTCGCACGGATGAGGTGCCCGCACCGGCGGTCGCACTTGCCAAGCAGTGTGCAGAGGGGGTCTAGTTTAACTGGTTTGAATTTCTATGCAAGGAGTTCCTAGAGAACTGCCACGAGGCACATGAACAAGGGAAAACCTTCCACTATGCAGGGCTTCCATTGTTCATAGTGTTGGTGGTTAGAGAATTACCTGAGGATAGACAGTTCCCCATGATTGAGAGGGATCTCTGAGACGCTACGAAGTACGCTTCACTGTGGGCTACTAAAGATGTGCACGGGGTCCGCGATAGTAAAACATTCTGGGTGTTCATGGAGATGAGAATTAGGATTGGGATTAACCTTAGACAACAGTTATCACCCAGTGTCTGCAACAACCTATGAGGTTTTGCAGAGTTTAAAGTGGACTTTCATCACATCTACCTCAGGGCACCCAAGGACTTTGCAAATAAGTGGAACGAACTACCGTATATGGCCAGAAGTCTGATGCCCAGAAAAAGAAGGAAGAGGCAAAACTACGAGTGGCACAGTTGGCAGAGAAACGAAGAAAAGAGGCAGTAGTTGCACAGACGCAGCAGGCACGAGACGCTACGCAGACAGCAGCTGAAAAATAGAAGGTTGTAGTAGAAGCACAGAAGGTAGCAGCAATAGATCATGAGGGCTGCAAGTCGCCTTCACCTGAGTAGGAATAGGAGAAGGAGATAGAGACAAAGGAGGGTGGCGCGGACCCATAGAAAACGTCGACACTATTGAAGTGCCAGTGCATGAGAGAGCAGATGGGGTCATGCAAGAAGGTAAAAGCCTCTAAGTTGTTTACTGACCCAATCACCCTTACTGAAGGGGATCTGCACGATATAGGCGAGATGGTGCACGACATCACCACGGAGGCCCTCCAGTAGTTCGCAGAGGAGAATCAGATTGTGTTGGGGGCCCTTTGGTCGTACATTCAAGAGTTGCAAGAGTTGAAGGTGCGAGCTCCTCAGGCTGGTACACTCTCGACCTGCCTCGCAGTAGGGACGACCGCAGCCGAGGAAATGTTGCGCGCTCGCACGACCAATACAATAGTGCTGCCAGAGGGGGCAATGGTTACAGGAAATGAGGCCGACATGCCTATGGTCAGTGCGTTGAAAGGCATAGGGATCAACATGGTTGTGCTCCCTCGGTAGACGCTCTACGTTCTGTAGGATGGGATTACTGCAGAACTGCGGGCTAGGGAGAGTCGCGCGCTGCAAGGGTTGAGCGAGAAAAGTATCAACATGGAGAAGTTGAGCTTGCAGCGCGACAAGGTCGTATCTCAGAATAGACAGATGGTGCAAGTAATTGAAGAAGCCTGCCAGATGGTCCCTGAGTTGGCCATCCCAGCAGAGGCACCCGCAGAGGTGCACATCTAGAGATTAGCAGCAGGGGTGCATGAGGCACGAGAAGAGATGGCCAAGGTTCAGCTAGAACTGAACCTCCAGATAGCAATGCTACGGTTGAAGGAACAACCTTCAACTCCTCCAGAGGTAAGAGAATAGCGCGCCAATGCCATTACAGTGGGGATGGAGGAGATCAGTAGTGTAGTGAGGGACTACACCAGAATGTTGGAAGAATTGTTCGAGGTCCTCACCAATCTACAGGAGGACCCGAACATACAATGCTTAGAAATAGAGGCGCATGAGCTATAGCAACAATATGACAATGTCAAAGGAACCACACTGACGGTGGCCCTCACACAAAGGCTCACATGAATGCAACAAGCCAAAGCGTTTAAGGAGCAAGTAAACGCAGTGCGACACAAAGAAGAAATTTTGAAGGCACATGTTCATCCTTGGATCGACGAATCCTTCACAATCATAGCAACAATTGAACACAAGCTCGCACAAATGTAGGGGATGCAGGAACAGATACAAGGGAGCAGTTCCAACACCATGGTCTTAGAACAACACATACAAGAGATACAACAGGCAGTCGCTTAGTGCGCTACCGACCTTGCAGCAGTTCGAGCAGAGTTGGGAGGTCTCCGGGCAAAGATCTCCACACCAACAGAGTGACTCGAGGGCAAGTCATGATGTTTGTGTTGGGGGCCTGTTGGGCATGGAATCCCCCAAGGTAGGTTTTGGGGATTAAAGCCCAAGTTGTGACTAAGTCCGATGTAAAGACTCCGTGATTTATGGGCAGAGCGGGAAGTGGTAATTGAGTCATAGGGTTGTTTGCCCTTACTTTTGTAAATGTAATGCCGGCTTGAGTGTTCTACCCATGGTCCATGGACCATGGGATTGTATAAATAGAGTGAGACTTTAAGTTGTAAAGGAGATAAGATAATAACATAGAATGGAAAGATGATCTTAAAGGAATAGAGGTCTGAGTCGAAGGGTAGAGTTGTGTCGTTGAGTCGTAGAGTAGGAGAAGGCTCTGCAGCTGAGTGCGCAGAGGCCTAGTAGTCCGCAGCTGAGCACGCAGACCCCTGCAGCTGAGTCCGCAGGGCAGGTTGAGTCTGTAACCAATTAAAGAATTAATAAAGAGGAGTTCTACAATATTTCTGTGTATCTTTTCCTGTTTTATGCATTGAAGTATATTGGGTATAAATTGCAAGTTTACTGTTTATTTGTTGCGCAAACTTATATGAATGTGTTGAATAAGTGAATATAATATAAAATATATGTTTACACGAAGATAACTAATTGTTATAAGAAGATAAGTAAGATCTGTCGTGTGACTTGGAGAAATAGCATAGATCGCTGCTCTAGCAGCACAAAAGCCCCACAACCCCTAGCTAGGGTTGCGCAAAGACGAATATAATAGGTCTGCGAAGGCCTCACGGGCTAGGAAAGCGCACGAAGAAACCTGCATGAAAGTATTCACAATTGGACTAAATCAACCCCTCAGACATCTCAAGGGTAACCTGGTTCCATCATCCCCCCATACTGCTTTGGGTGAGACCTCAGTCCACGCTCCGCAGACTATTGCTGAAAGGGCCAATAGTACAAGGATCTATTTGGCTAACTAACTACGAACTTCGGCCAGCCCCAACAAGCCAACACTGGTGCTGATTTGATGTTGATGTGCAGGTGTTGGTTGGTGATGCTGATGATCCTGATGCTGCTACTAAGCTCTGGAGGAGCTTCTTTGACCTTTGGATCTCCTTTAAAACTGCTCACTGCCAATCCTGTAGGTGTTGTTCTATATCATGTAGGTTTACAGGACAACGACTTATTTTGTCCATATCTCCCAAATGGTAGAATGGATTGAGATGAAAATTTTTTAGCATGTTTCCATCATCATTATGCACCTCCCCATAGAAAAATTTTGGTCAATGGATGCATGGATCTCGATAAAAATTAAAAATGGCTGAAGGTGATGGAGGTGGATTTCTTGCAAACCGTGCACTGGGATTTTCTGAAATTTCTTGGGCATGTTACCATCATCCATATGCATCTGCCCATGAAACAAATTTTTAAATGGATGCACGCATATTGAGAAAACGAAAAAGTGGCTTAAGGTGATGGAGGCCAATTCCTTGGAAACCGTGCACTGGAATTTGCTGAAACTTCTTGAGCATGTTACCAACATCCATGTACATCTCCCCCTGAAACAGCTTGGTAAATGGATGCGTGGTTTTCAAGTTATGGCAAAAACAAATTTCTGATATATGTATTTTTGTATCCTATAATAAAACAGAGCATCCTATAGTTTTTCAGGACAGCAAGGAAAATGAGTGGTAGAAGCTTGAGAATGACGGGTGGATGGTGAAAATATATGAGGGTGACGGATTGGCATGACCTTGGCCTTGTTGGAGCATTTGAGCGAAGTAGGAGAAAGTCAAAATTTGACTTCTTTTGACTAGGCTTGACCAATTTTCCATTTGGTACCAACTTGTTCTTGTTGCTTGCATATGTTAGAGAGTACATGCATTCATGCAGCAAGGATTCTTTTTTTTCTCTCTCTTTTTTTTTCTTCTAGGCCTACAAGTCGCCTCAATGAGTTTTTCAAATAGTAGGTCTGCCTAGGCGCCTCAAAGGAGGTTTTCACCTAGGATCTTCTTTTTTACTCTTTTCTTTTTTCTTTTTTTTCAACCTATTGACCGCCTCATGGAGGTTTTCAATCAATGAGCCAATCTGAGGCATCTCCAAGGAGGTTTTCACCTTAGATTTTTCTTTTTTCTCTTATTTTTCATTTTGTTTTTTGTGTTTTTTTCTTCTACCCTACCCTACTTGAAAAACAAAGTCACTTTCAAGTATAAGAATACTTCCAATTGAGCCATGTGCACATCAAGATGACAGACAAAATGATGTGGAGTCTTGAAATGTATGCTTTGACATGTACTTGGATTTCAGAGACAAAATGATTTGACTTTGAAAGGATCAAGCATAGTTGAGGAAGAGAGTGATGCTACAACTTAGTGACTGTCTGGAACCATATTTCAATATAGTTGTGATGTCCTTGGTCCTTTTCCTGATCTGGATCATTCTTCATGTCTTCTTCTACCATGACCTTCAAATATTCCTCTTTTTGATGATTATTCTCTTGAATACATGGAGGATTTGATGGTAACCATGAGGGCGTTCTCTCGATCTTTGATTTTGATGTTTGTTCTTCATCAATCGCAGCCCATGGTTTTGTGGTCTTCTTATTTGAATCTTCTTCTTCTAGATGTAGTCCTTCAATGATATCAAGAGAATCTCTTTTTTGCAATACTCTTCCTAAGCTATGGTGAATACCATTGAACTCAAGAGGAGTTATTTGGAAGTGTTGTGCCTCAACTTTGTAAGTGGGTTGAGCTACTTCAATGTGTGGGTTTGGAAATGGTGGTACAGTTAGTTGAGTGAGAGTGTAGATTTGAGATGGATGTGGATGGGGTTGTGGTTATGGTGGCGGTGAATGGTAAGAATAACATGGAGTTTTTTATGGAGGATATTGAGGAAAATACTGAGGATATTGTGGATGGATCCCATAAGTTCCTTGCCAACCTTGTTGCCAAGATTGGTTTTGGGGTTGATATGGCCAATGTTTCCAAGGAAATGGTGTGTTCCAATTACTTTGAGGTGGATGTGCATAAGCCTAAAATTGTGAATTAGGCTCTTGCATCATATCAAGCTAAATAGGCTACCATGGTCCTCTTGGAGCTACATAACATAGCTACATTGGTGATTGATTTTCTCCATTGTCCTCTTGGTGAACTTCCTTCAACCTTGGTAATGATGGACAACGTTTAACATCATGTGATTCTGCAACACAAATATCAACATTTTATTTTCCTTCATCTTGCATTCTTAACATTTCTACTTGTTTTTTTAGATTGCTAAAAAATTTTGTTTTAAAATCATCAAACAAATTTCCAAGTTTAGCTTTACTTACTGATCTTGATGCTGATTTACCTACTCTTCCTTTTCCTCTTGATATGTGTTTGAATGTTTCACGAATTTCCTCAAATGATAATTGATATACATCACCTCTACTCATGAGATTAAGGAGATCAATCCACTCATCCCTAATTGTTCTAAGTAAGATGGTTTTTAGTGTGTCGGATCCTAAATGATGTAGTTTTCCCCTCTTAACATTGTACATGAACCTCTCTATTAGATCCTCAAGGCTCTCATCTTCTCTTTGATTCATTCTAAATATTTCTTCATTAAGATCATGATCTTTATATTTTTTTATAAATATCTTTTGCATATCATTCCATGATCTTATTGAATTAGTCCCTAAACTCATGAACCATTTAAGAGCTCTATCCTTCAATGTTGCCGGAAACAATCTCAATTTTTGAGTTTTTAATAAGTAACCATAAGATCTACAAACAATATCAAATTAAAAGAGAAAGGTTTCCAGATCCTCTAACCTTAGAACATGAAATTGTGGAAGAAAAGATGGAGGGATGTTCTTCATGTGCATACTTCCATCAGTATCTTGAATGGGAAATCTGATAGGATCTTCCTCATTGTCATCATTGCCATAAATTTCTTCTACATTCTTCGCCATATTCTTCTTCTACTTGCAAAAGTGAATGGTGATATGGCTCTTACTGCACCATGTGATCAAATGGAGGGGTGGGTTGGTGTTGGAGAATTTTTGTTTTTGTTTTTATGCTTGAATGCAAACTATAATGCAATGAAATTTTCTACTTTTGAAATGAAATATGCCTAATGCAAATATTTTTTTGTTTTTTCAAAAAGTAAAAATAAATGAATCAACTAGGGAAGAAAACAATTCATACTTTGACACCTCCCCAACAACGGTGCCAAAAAGTGATGAGCCTCGGTATTGCAACAAGAATGTTGCAACTCCCGAGACTTTAATTATCAACCCGGGGTTCGTACAAACTTAAGAGGTGTCGACATTATATGTGCGGCATACAATGTGTCCTTCCTTTGTTGTCATGATGTAATGGAGTGAATGTATTGAAGTCAAATCCTAAACTATTTGCAGAAAATGAAATGTTCGAAATGGAACCTTAACCTATTGTAAGAAATAAAGTACAAGGAAAGAGACGAAAATTCAATACTAAATCACACCATTTCCTAATTAACTGCCAAGAAACTATGCTTTGCAATAATGCTAAATTATCATGAACCAAATGCTACTATCTAAGCATGGAAGTAAGAAGCATCAAACATCACTAATGTGTAAGTAAAGGGACTGAAATAAATCTGTTTTTGTCTTTTTGTCTTTTCATGCAAAATCAAGTATGCAAACTAATTTCTTTTGGTGATGTGGCAGGTGAATTAAGGATGTTGGAGGTTGGATGGAAGGGTTAGGAGATGGTTGGATGGTGTGGGAGACCCTTGGGAGGCTTTTGGTGACTTCCTAGAGGTTTTCTCTCAATTCGGCCTCAAAACAGGCCATTTCAGGAAAACCTACAGGATGTACTAGAAACCTACAAGATGATCTTGTAGGAATTACAATGAACCTACAAGTTACAGCCAAGAGAAAAATGTGAGGTGTTGGAGGTGATGGGAGGCCTAAGAAAGGTGTGTTATGGGTGGAATGGAGTGGGAAAATTCCTAGGATCACTCAAAACTCAAAACGAAAGTTGGGAGATGGATGGATTTGCTCAAAAAGCTTGGAGAAGTTTCCTTGTGATATGATGAAATTGGCGAGGGTTTAATGACCAAGAAAATTAAATGCAAATTAGATGGGACAAATTTTTTTATTAACTAGGATGTCTTATGTCCCTATTCCAATTGGAATCACTCAAAAATGCTTATGTTAACCCATGCTAAAAAAATAAAAAACCTTACTAGTCGAAAATCTAGAAATTTGAGAACTAGTGAGCTAGTAAATCTAAAAAATGCCTAACCAAATCAAGTGAAAGTGAAATGGGGTCATCTTTGTTATGAACTAGAATTTTTTTGTGATCCAACTGAAGTGGAATAAATTCAATTTAAGCTCGTTAGCATGCTCTAAAAAATAGCAGAAATTTATTGTTCTTTGCTAAAAAGGAGGTAAAGCAATCTAGATTTGGGAATAAGAAGACTAATCCAAGCAACTCAATGATTCCTATGAACTTCCAAAGATTTTCCAAGGATGAAACAATATTTGTGATCCTGCAACCAATTAACTCAATCCTACAACAAGAAATCATTAATTCTAAATGCAGAAATAGAAAGAAATAAAAACAAGAGATGCATGTGAATAAGCAATGAAAAGAAGGAAATAAAATGATACAAAAGGGCTATGAGGTTCCTGAGATGGACAAGCCCAAGTAAACTAAGAGACCTATGGAGGAGAACAAGATTTAGAAGCTGAACATGACAACAATCTTCATTATTTTCGTCAATAGAATTACATCTCTGCAAGGAAATACAATGGAGCTGCAAGAATACAATCTCTCTCCACAATAACACTAATGAAAATCTCTCACTAGAGGCAGATTTGACTTGCTACTTATAAAAAATGATTAGGAATCTTTCCCCACCAAAATCCTTTGATTAGTGGATGTAGTCCCCAATCCTAGGAATTTGCATTAAATGGCAGGGAACACATTCCTAGATTTTCTCAATCATTCCCTAGAGGCAAATTCGACTTGGTACTTATACAAAATTATTAAGAATCATTCCGCATGGATGGAAGAATCTTTCCCCACCGAAATCCCTTGATTAGTGGATCTGCTCCCTTGATTGGTGGATCTGCTCCCTTAATTAGTGGAACACATTCTTAGATTTTGTCAATCATTGGAGTTCCACAATTTGTGCCATAATTCCATAATATCTTGTTGACTTATGATTTATTAATTATCCTTCAGTAGTAGGGAACAAGTCCCTAAATTATCTCCTCCTCCAACTCTTCCTAATCTACCCAATATTCTCATAATATTTCACAAAAAATAAATAATATTAGGCAAATATATTCAATTATTCATAAACCTTCCTAATAAATATATTAAAGTTAAAAATAAATTATTTAATGCAAAAAGAGAGGTTTAATGTGTTGAAGGATGGTCAACATGACAACAATATTCATTATTTTCGTCAATAGAATTACATCTCTGCAAGGAAATACAATGGAGCTGCAAGAATACAATCTCTCTCCACAATAACACTAATGAAAATCTCTCACTAGAGGCAGATTTGACTTGGTACTTATAAAAAATGATTAGGAATCTTTCCCCACCAAAATCCTTTGATTAGTGGATGTAGTCCCCAATCCTAGGAATTTGCATTAAATGGCAGGGAACACATTCCTAGATTTTCTCAATCATTCCCTAGAGGCAAATTCGACTTGGTACTTATACAAAATTATTAAGAATCATTCCGCATGGATGGAAGAATCTTTCCCCACCGAAATCCCTTGATTAGTGGATCTGCTCCCTTGATTGGTGGATCTACTCCCTTAATTAGTGGAACACATTCTTAGATTTTGTCAATCATTGGAGTTCCACAATTTGTGCCATAATTCCATAATATCTTGTTGACTTATGATTTATTAATTATCCTTCAGTAGTAGGGAACAAGTCCCTAAATTATCTCCTCCTCCAACTCTTCCTAATCTACCCAATATTCTCATAATATTTCACAAAAAATAAATAATATTAGGCAAAAATATTCAATTATTCATAAACCTTCCTAATGAATATATTAAAGTTAAAAATAAATTATTTAATGCAAAAAGAGAGGTTTAATGTGTTGAAGGATGGTCATAGGCCTTAATTTATGTTTTAAATTAGAGGCATGGGCCTTAATTTATGTCTAATTTAGAGGCCCGTCATACCCCCTGCTGAAAGTGTTGCTCATCCTCTGAGAAACTTAGTGACCTCATTGTGCCTCATCCATGGCCTTGGTGACCTCTCTCTTGTGCATTAAGAATCTTGGTTGTAAGCTCTGCAAGGATAAGCCAAAAAACATATTTGTGCAAACAAAAATCCTTGTTTCTTGAGACCATTAGTTTTCCTTGTTCCCCTTATTCAAGATGGCTCTTGATTGTTTTTTTAGTTTATCAAGGTCTTCCACACCCTTATCAACATTCTGCTACCTTGTTCCACCATTTATTTTCCTTAGGACTGCCTCCTGTAGGATTTCTAGGTCACTGTAATTCCTATAGGATCATCCTGTAGAAAACAAAGTCCCTTTGTAAACTAAAGTAAAGGAGTGGAAAAAAGGACATAAATGATGTAGGAATGAATGGTAATGAGTGGTAATATAAAAATTTGAGTGACAGGGGTCTCTTTGTGATCCTACTTTTCTCTTTGACCATCCTTCTTGCTGACCTGCAAATGGAAATTTCATGAAAATAGAGAGGATGCTCTCTTTGTTTTTTTTCAAGAATGAAGTGGGATGGATGAATGATGAATCTATAGTGAATATGAAGTGGATGGAGGGCTTGGAGTGATGTGGTGACCTTGGCCTTTGCAAAAATTTCTTCTTTTAATTGTTGTCCTCATTCCTTGAAATCATAACCCTTCATAATTTGACTTTTCAACATTGCATGAGTGAAGGAGTGATCTACAATCAACTAGTTGAAGGCAGCTGAGGCTGCTGACCCATCCTTAGCTTATAAAACCTCATATCTCATGCATTGACAACAAATTTCTAACTATAATATGCTCAAGAGAAGAGGTCAAGAATATTGCATACCTGTACCTACCTGATCGTTGTTGGAGAGACATCCATGCTGCTATTGAGTTGATGTTGATGTGCAGGTGTTGGTTGGTGATGCTGATGATCTTGATGTTATTGCTAAGTTCTTGAGGAGATTCTTTGACCTCTGGATCTCCTTTAAAACTACTCACTGCCAATCGTGTAGGTGTTGTTCTATATCCTGTAGGTTTACAAGACAGCGACTTGCTTTGTCCATATCTCCCAAACGTTAGACTGGAATGAGCTGAAACTTTTTGAGCATGTTGTCATCATCATTATTCACCTCCCCATAGAAAAAAATTGGTCAACGGATGCACAGATCTCGATACAAACTAAAAATCACTGAAGGTGACGGAGGCCGATTTCTTGGAAACTGTGCACTAGAATTTGCTAAAATTTCTTGGGCATGTTACCATCATCCATATGCATCTCCCCATGAAACTGTTTTTTAAATGGATGCATGGATATTGAGAAAATTCACAAATGAAAGTGATGGAGGCCAATTTCTTAGAAATTGTGCACTGGAATTTGTTGAAACTGCTTGAGCATGTTACCATCATCCATATGCATCACCCCCTAAAACATATTGGCAAATGGATGCATGGCTTTCAAGTTATGGCAAAAACAAATTTCTGCTCTATGTATTTTTGTATCCTGTAGTAAAACAGAGCATCTTGTAGTTTTTTAGGACAATAAGGAAAATGAGTGGTAGAAGCTTGAGAATGATGGGTGGATGGTGAAAATAGATGAAGGTGATGGATTGGCATGACCTTAGCCTTATTGGAGCATTTGAGCGAAGTAGGAGAAAGTCAAAATTTGACTTCCTTTGATCAGGCTTGACCAATTTTCCTTTTGGCACCAACTTTTTCTTGTTGCTTGTAGATGTTGGGGAGTACATAAATTCATGGAGCAATGATTCTTTTTTTTTTCTCTTTTTTTTTCTTCTAGGCCTACTAGCCGCCTCAATGAGGTTTTCAACTAGTAGGTCTGCATAGGCACCTCAAAGGAGGTTTTCACCTAGGATCTTCTTTTTTTCTCTTTTTTTTCAACCCATTGACCACCTCATGGAGGTTTTCAATCAATGAGCCAATATGAGGTGCCTCCAAGGAGGTTTTCACCTTAGATTTTATTTTTTTCTCTTAATTTACATTTTGTTTTTCTGTGTTCTTTTTTTTTCTTCTACCCTACCCTACCTAAAAAACAAAATCACTTTCAAGTATAATAATACTTCCAATGGAGTCGTGTGCACATCAAGATGACATACAAAATGATGTGGAGGCCTCAAATGTATGCTTTGACATGTACCTAGATTTCAGAGACCAAATGATTTGACTTTGAAAGGATCAAGCATAGTTGAGGAAGATAGTGATGTTGCAACTTACTCACTGCCTGGAAGCATATTTCAATATAGTTGTGATTTCCTTGGTCCTTTTGCTTATCTGAATCATTCTTCATGTCTTCTTCTACCATGACCTTCAATCTTCCTCTTTTTGTTGATTGTTCTCTTGAATACATGGAGGATTTGAGAGTAACCATGAGGTAGTTCTCTTCATCTTTGATTTTGATGTCTGTTCTTCATTAATCGTAGCCCATGGTTCTATGGTCTTCTTATTTTAATCTTCTTATTCTAGATGTAGTCCTTCAATGATATCAAGAGAATCTCTTTTGTGCAATACTCTTCCTGAGCTATGGTGAATACCATTGAGCTCAAGATGAGTTGTTTGGAAGTGTTGTAGCTCAACATTGTAAGTGGGTTGAGCTATTTCAATGTGTGGGTTTGGAAATGGTGGTACAGTTACTTGAGTGGGAGTGTATATTTGAGATGGATGTGGATGGGGTTGTGGTTATGGGGGAGGTGAATGGTAAGGATAACATGGAGTTTTTTATGGAGGATATTGAGGAAAATACTGAGGATATTGTGGATGGCTCCCATAAGTTCCTTGCCAACCTTGTTGCCAAGATTGGTTTTGGGGTTGAGATGGCCAATGTTGCCAAGGAAAGGGTGTGTTCCAATTACTTTTAGGTGGATGTGCATAAGCCTAAAATTGTGAATTAGGCTCTTGCATCATATCAGGCTAAATAGGCTGTCATGGTCCTCTTGGAGCTACATAACATAGCTACATTGGTGATTGATTTGCTCCATTGTCCTCTTGGTGAACTTTCTTCAACCTTGGTAATGATAGACAATGTTTAACATCATGTGATTCTGCAACACAAATATCAACATTTTCTTTTCCTTCATCTTGCATTCTTAACATTTCTACTTGTTTTGTTAGATTGTTAAGAATTTCTGTTTTAAAATCATCAAACAAATTTCCAAGTTTAGCTTTACTTACTGATCTTGATGCTGATTTACCTACTCTTGTTTTTCCTCTTGATATGTGTTTGCATGTTTCACAAATTTCCTCAAATGATAATTGATATACATCACCTATACTCGTGAGATTAAGGAGATCAATCCACTCATCCCTAATTGTTCTAAGTAAGATGGTTTTTAGTGTGTCGGGTCCTAAATGATGTAGTTTTCCCCTCTTAACATTGTACATAAACCTCTCTATTAGATCCTCAAGGCTCTCATCTTCTCTTTGATTCATTCTAAAGATTTCTTCTTTAAGATCATGATCTTTATATTTTTCTAGAAATATATTTTGCATATCATTCCATGATCTTATTGAATTAGTCCCTAACATCACGAACCATTTAAGAGCTCTATCCTTCAATGTTGCCAGAAACGATCTCAATTTTTGAGTTTTTAATAAGTAACTATAAGATCTACAAACAATCTCAAATTCAAAGAGAAAGGTTTCTGTATCCTCTGACCTTAGACCATGAAATTTTGGAAGAAAAGATGGAGGGATATTCTTCATGTGCATACTTCCATCGGTATCTTGAATGGGAAATCTGATAGGATCTTGCTTATTGTCATCATCACCATCAATTTCTTCTACATTCTTTGCCATCTTCTTCTTCTATCTGCAAAAGTGAATGGTGATATGGCTCTTACTGCACCATGTGATGAAATGGAGGGGTGGGTTAGTGTTGGAGAATTTTTGTTTTTGTTTTTATGATTGAATGTAAACTATAATGCAGTTTAATTTTCTAGTTTTGAAATGAAATATGCCTAATGCAAAAAAAAAATTGTTTTTTTTCAAAAAGTAAAAAAAATGAATCAAATAGGGAAGAAAACAATGCATACTTTGACACCTCCTCAGCAACAGTGCCAAAAAGTTATGAGTATCGGTATTGCAACAAGAATGCTGCAACTCCCAAGGCTACTAACTTTAATTATCAACCCAGGGTTCGTATAAACTTAAGAGGTGTCGATACTATATGTGTGGCATACAATGTGTTCTTCCTTTGCTGTCATGATGTAATGGAGTGCATGTACTGAAGTTAAATCCCAAACTAATTGCAGAAAATTAAATGTTCGAAATGGAACCTTAACCTATTGCAAGGAAGAAAGTACAAGGAAAGGGACAAAAATTCAATGCTAAATCACACCATTTCCTAATTAACTGCCAAGAAACTATGCTTTGCAATAATGCTAAATTATCATGAACCAAATGCTATTATATAAGCATGGGAGTAATAAGTATCAAACATCACTAATGTGCAAGTAAAGGGACTGAAATAAATCTGTTTTTGTCTTTTTTTCTTTTCATGCAAAATCAAGTATGCAAACTAATTTCTTTTGGTGATGTGGTAGGTGAATTAAGGAAGTTGGAGATTGGATAGAAGGGTTAGGAGATGGTTGAATGGTGTGGGATACCCTTGGGAGGATTTTGGTGACTTCCTAGAGGTTTTCTCTTAATTCGACCTCAAAACAGGCCATTTCAGGAAAACATACAGGATGTACTAGAAACCTACAGGATGATCCTGTAAGAATTACAATGAACCTACAAGATACAACTGAGATAAAAATGTGAGGTTTTGGAGGTGATGGGATGCCTAGGAGAGGTGTGTGATGGGTGGAATGGAGTGGGAAAATTCCTAGGATCACTCAAAACCAAAGTTGGGAGATGGATGTATTTTCTGCAAAAGCTTGGAGAAGTTTCCTTGTGAAATGATGAAATTAGCGAGGGTTTAATGAAAAAGCAAATCAAATCCAGATTGGATGGGACAAATTTTTTTATTAACCAGGATGTCTTAGGTCCCTATTCCAATTGGAATCACTCAAAAAGACCTATGTTAACCCATGCAAAAAAAATAAAAAACATTACTAGTCAAAAATCTAGAAATTTGAGAACTATAGTAAATCTAAAAAATGCCTAAACAAATCAAGTGAAAATGAAATGGGGTAATTTTTGTTATAAACTAGAAGTTTTTTTTATCTAATGCAAGTGGAATTAATTCGATTGAAGCTAATTAGCATGCTCTAAAAAATATTAGAAATTTATTGTTCTTTACTAAAAAGGAGGTCCAACAATATAGATTTGGGAATAAGAAGACTAATCCAAGCAACTCAATGATTCCTATGAACTTCCAAAGATTTTCCAAGGATGAAATAATATTTGCGATCTTGCAACCAATTAACTCAATCCTACAACAAGAAATCATTAATTCTAAATGTAGAAATAGAAAGAAATAAAAACAAGAGATGCATGTGAATAAGCAATAAAAAGAAGGAAATAAAATGATACAAAAGGGCTTTGAGGTTCCTGGGATGGCCAAGCCCAAGGAAACTAAGAGACTTATGGAGGAGAACAAGATTTAGAAGCTGAACATGACAACAATCTTCATTATTTTCATCAACAGAATTACATCCCTACAAGAAAATACAATGGAGCTGCAAGAATACAAGCTCTCTCCACAATAACACTAATGAAAATCTCTCCCTAGAGGCAAATTCGACTTGGTATTTATACAAAATGATTAGGAACCATTCCCTATGAATGGCATAAGATTTCCCCACCAAAATCCCTTAATTAGTGGATCTAGTCCCCAATACTAGGAATTTAAATTAAATGGTAGGGAACACATTCCTAGATTTTCTCAATCATTCCCTAGAGGAAAATTCGACTTGGTACTTATAAAAAATGATTAAGAATCATTCCTCATGGATGGAGGAAGCTTTCCCCACCAAAATCCCTTGATTAGTGGATCTGCTCCCTTGATTGGTGGATCTGCTCCCTTGATTAGTGGAACACATTCCTAGATTTTCTCAATCACTGGAGTTCCACAATTTGTGCCATAATTCCATAATATCTTGTTGACTTATTATTTATTATTGATCCTCCATTAGTAGGGGAAAAGTCCCTAAATTATCTCCTCCTCCAATTCTTCATAATCTACCCATTATTCTCATAATATTCCACAAAAAATAAATAATATTAGGCAAAAATATTCAATTATTTATAAACCTTCCTAATGAATATATTAAAGTTAAAAACAAATTATCTAATGCAAAAAAAGAGGTTTAATGTGTTGAAGGATGGTCACAGGCCTTAATTTATGTTTTAAATTAGAGGCATGGGCCTTAATTTATGTCTAATTTAGAGGCCCATCACGGTGCATTCCTCAGGTTATTTTGACGGATTAAATGCCCTGAGGTCATAGTTTCTCAAGGCACATGTCAAGTGTGATGTAATATTTGATGAACTCAAACCACTTAACAAACAAACAAAAAATGAAAAACTTCACAAAAGGTTTGTGCCTCAAGAAATTCAATCTCCCTTTAAGCTTGATAAATCGTGTTGTGGTTAATATATATATATATATTACCTTGTTTAAATTATATTTTTGAATGCATGAATGGATACAATGTCTTGAAAGTCCCCTTGACCACTTGGATTGTGTAAACTACATAATTTAAATTTACAATTTCAATAAATCTTTGCTAAATTTTAGACTTGACCAAAAAGCATATGTGAAAAAGGACAAAAATGTAAAAAGTGAGATTACTTGAGATATTTTAAAATGTTTTAGCCATAAAGTATTAGTTTTTTAATTGTTTTATATAATCCATACATATATGCATAGTTGAAATTGAAATATCTTGTTTAATATGGACATTGAAATATTTTATTTATAGACCATGTTGTCCATATTAAAAAAAAAAATCTTATTAATATATTTTTAAATACACGTAAATATAAATTTTCATAGTGGAATACCCACAGGGCATAGAATAGATGGTGACAGGGTGTTTTGTTAAGGCACTCCATGGGAAAAAATCAAGCCATGCTATGGGTTGGTGTGGCCTAGGATGGCTGCGATTCTCGGGTGATTTTGATGTCTTAGATGCCTCCAGGTCATGTCTACTCAAGCCACTAGTTAGGTGTGCTAGTCATTTCATGAATCACATTAACTAATACACCAAAAAAATTGCATAGTAGAATAATTTATTTATGACCCGCGTTGAATATTTTTATTATTATTAATATACTTTGAATGTCACATATAATAGTTATATTAAGAATTGAATCAATTACACATCTCTCTCTTATGAGTGTTGGGTTGTTTTATATTCTTTCACGACTAGCCCACGTAGTTAAACAGGGGGTTAGAAGGGCGGCGAAGCCCCCCCTTCGTTTCGCCGATTGCATAGTGGGGGGGGGTCACAGGGGGTTTGAGGGGTGCAGGTAACCCCACTCTATGGAGTCCTGGGCAGCGCCCCAAAAAATTTTGGTTTTGGACCCTATGTTAGGTTAGGCGGACCCACCTATGGTTTTGTGTATGATTTTCACACATGGGTTTGGACGCGATGGTTTTCGGTCCATGGTTTTGGATGCGATGGTTTTCGGTCCATGGTATTGGATGCTTCGACATGTATAAATATGTATTGTAACATTGAAAGGAGCATAATGAAAAATCAATCTGGTAGTCCCAATTTTGGGATCTAGGGGAAAATCTTTGTGTATATGTGTTTTATGTGTTATGCTCTCGCATTGTTTATTTTCTGTGTTTTAGAATTCATATGCATGTAATTTCTGTAGGGGATTAAAACCTACATTTGGTATCAGAGTTGTTTTGGCTTCAAGGGGATGTCTTTGTTGCTAAAGGGTTTCGCATAGGCCTGTGGTAGACCCTGTTTAGTGGGAGATCTGCGAGATCAATTTTGGTGGTGAAAGAAGATGGCAAGCAGTGGAAAGATAGAGATCGAGAAATTTAATGGTCAAAGTTTTGAGTTGTGGAAACTCAAGATGGAGGATCTGTTGATGGATAAAGATCAGTGGATCACGGTAGATCCAGGTACTAAACCAATAGGAGTGTCCGATGAAGAATGGAAGAAGTTGGATTGGAAGGCAAAAATCACAATACGATTGTGTGTCTCAGATTCAGTATTGTTGAATGTATCAGGAGAAGCTACGACAAAGGCTCTGTGGGATAAGTTAGGGACTTTGTACCAATCTAAGTCTTTGGTGAATAAACTGTTCCTGTGGAAAAAGTTGTATAACCTGAGGATGAAAGATGGAGACTCGGTGACAGAGCATCTGAACGCATTTAATACTGTGGTAAGTCAGTTAGAATATGTTGATATTAAAATTTCAGATGAAGATAAGTGCATCAGTTTGTTGTGTTCTCTAGCAGATTCGTGGGATATTCTGGTTATTGCAATAGGTAGCAATGCAACTGCCTTGTAATTTGATGAAATAGTCTCGTCCTTGTTGATGGAGGAGATGAGATGAAAAAATATGGAGAGCCAGAATAGTGATGCCTTGCTTGTATGAGGACGGTCCCAGACCAAAAACAAAAATAAGTCATCGAGTGAGAGATCTAAATCTCCAAGGAAACCTGTAAAGATGGTGTTCTGGAAATGTAGAAAGGAAGGGCACTACAAAAGGCACTATAAATCTAAAGCTCCTGATAAAGGAAAGGGATCTGATGATGCTCCTTCTGTAGAGGCGAAAACCACCTCAAATGAAGGTGGGGATGTGTACTTGGCTTCTTTAAGTACACATGTAGATCATGAGGCATGGTTGATTGACTCAAGTGCATCCTTTCACTTCACTCCCCATAGAGAGTGGTTCTACGAGTATGAGAAATACGATGGTGGTGATGTCTTCTTAGCGGATGATAGGAATGATAGAATCATTGGTCGTGGAAAAGTAAAGTTGAAGTTGCAAGGTGGAAGGGTTAGAACACTTCCGGGTGTTTTGCATATTCCCGCATTGGCTAGAAATCTGATTTCTGTAAGCAAGTTGGATGATGCAGGTGTAAAAATAGTGTTCGAGAAGGATACCTGCAAGATGGTTCAGGGAGCACTGGTATTGATGTGGGGAGTTCGGATTGGAACTCTGTACAAGCTGCAAGGTAGCACGGTTGTTGATGGGTGAAATAATTCTGTGGTTCCTGAAAGTGGAGTAGAAAATCTAGTGGTCTCTGGAGAGAAGACCATGTTGTGGCATCAAAGGCTTGGACATATTGGAGAGAAGGGCCTTCGAATGCTTCATGGTAAAGGTATGGTAGAAGGTATGAGTAATAGCTCTCTCGATTTTGGTTTCTGTGAAAATTGTGTATATGGGAAGCAGAATCGGTGAGTTTCCCCTCTAGTGGTAAGAGGGTGAAACATATATTAGAGCTTGTGCACAATAACGTGTTTGGACCTATGAAGGTTCCATCATTGGGTAAGTTTTTGTATTATGTATCATTTATAGATGACTTCTCAAGGAATACATGGATATATTTCCTTAAAAATAAATCTGAAGTCTTTGACAGGTTTAAATAATTTAAGGCTCTGGTGGAAAACTAGATAGAGAAGAAGATAAAGGTGTTGAGGACAGATAATAGTGGAGAGTTTTGTAGTAAGGAATTTGAAGAATTCTGTAAGAAGTGTGGTATAGCATGGCAGAAGACTACTCCATATACACCTCAGAAAAATGGAGTTGCAGAAAGAATGAACAAGACGTTGATGGAAAGGGAAAGAAGCATGCTCAGTGGTGCCGAGTTAGGACAGGAATTCTGGGCAGAGGTGGTGGAGACTACATGTTACCTGGTCGACAGGTCACCTTCATCAGCATTGGAGGACAAGACTCCACAAGAGGTATGGACTGGTAAGAAACCCTCTCTTTCACATCTGAGGGTATTTGGATGTGATGCATATGTACATGTCCCAAATGAGAAAAGAACAAAGTTAAATAGTAAATTTGAAAAGTGCATCTTTATTGGGTATAAGGATGTTTTAAAGGTTTATAAGCTTTGGAACCCAATAACAAGGAAGGTTGTGTACAACCAAGATGTGGTGTTCAAAGAGGTGAAAGATGTTATCAAACACGAAGTCCAACCAAAGGAACCTGAGAAGATAGAGTTTGAGCTAAAGGAGGAAGAATCAGACTCTACGGCAGAGGAGGAATCAGAAGATGAAGAGCCACAAAATCCAGGTGTGAGAAGATCAGTTCCAGAAATAAGGCAACCAGAAAGGTATATTCCATCTACTTTTTGTTCAAATTTTGCTTTATCTATTACTGATGATGATCCTAGAACTGTGAAGGAAGTAATAGATTCAGAGGATGGAAAACTCTGGAAAGAGACCATGGTTGATGAAATGGCATCTTTGCACAAAAATGAGGCTTGGGATCTGGTGGAGTTGTCGGCTGGAAGGAAACCCATTGGCAGAAAATGGGTGTTCAAGAAGAAGACAAATACATAAGGAAAGGTGGAGAAATACAAAGCTCGGTTGGTAGCAAAAGGTTATTCACAGGTGCAGAGAATTGGTGTTGGTGATATTTTTTCTCCTGTTGCCAAGGTAACTTCTATTAGATTATTTTTATTTGTTGCTACTGCTTTTGATTTTGAGGTAGAACATATGGATGTGAAGACAACGTTTCTTCACTAGGATCTAGAAGAGGAGATCTACATGAAGCAACCTGAAGGTTTTGCGGTGAAGGGTAAGAAAGAACTGGTATGCAAGTTAAAGAAGTCTCTGTATGGGTTAAAACAATCACCAAGGATGTGGTATCAGAAATTTGATACATTTATATGGGGACTTGGCTTCACCAAAAGAAAATCATATCATTGTGTGTATTTTAAATTAATTGGTGACTGTGTTATTTATCTGGTCTTGTATGTTGATGATATGTTGCTGGTTGGAAATGACAAAGAAATTATCCAGGATTTGAAGACCCAGTTGTCCTCCAAATTCGACATGAAAGATCTTGGTGCTCCAAACTATATTTTGGGCATGGAAATTAAAAGAGACCAGGAAAAGAGGAAGCTCTAGTTAAACTAGAGGAAGTATGTCGAGACAATATTGCAGAGGTTTAATATGCAGGATAGTAAACCAGTGAAGGTTCTTATTCCTGTAGGTGTAAAGTTATCTACTGAACAGTGTCCCAAGACACAAGAAGAGGAAGAGGACATGTCCCGTGTTCCATATGCAAGTGCAATTGGTAGCCTGATGTATGCAATGGTCTGTAGTATACTAGACATTGCACATGCAGTGGGAGTATTGAGCAGGTTTATGTCAAATCCAGGAAAGGAGCATTGGACAACAGTGAAGCGAGTTTTTAGGTATTTGCGTGGCACTAGTGATTATGGTTTGTGCTACCAAGGAAGACCAGGATTGGACAGAGTGTTGGATATTTGTGGCTTTGTTGATGCAGACTGGGATGGAGATCTGGATCAGAGAATATCTACAAGTGGGTATGTGTTTAACCTATTTGGAGGTGCAGTCAGTTGGATGAGTAAGAAACAATCTGTAGTGGCACTATCAACTACAGAGGCAGAATACATGTCAGCCACTCATGCAAGCAAGGAAGCAGTTTGGTTGTAGAGATTGTGTTCAAGTATGGGGTTAGTACATGGAGCTATAAGGATAGACTGTGATAGCCAAAGTGCAATTTTCTTGGCAAAGAACCCTGCATATCATTCAAAGACAAAGCACATTGATGTTTAGTATCACTTTGTGAGGGATATGATAGAAGACAAAAAGGTGTTGCTGGTAAAGGTGGACACTTTGAAGAATACTGCAGATGCATTGACAAAATCTGTGAGCTCTGAGAAGTTCTCTTGGTGTAGAGAAATAATGGGCATTGCAGGGCTGGATAAATGACTAAGCTCTCTTGTGGCCCCTTGTGGAAAGAAAACAACAAGTGGGAGAATGTTGGGTTGTGTTATATTCTTTCACAACTAGCCCACGTAGTTGAACGGGGGGTTAGAGGGGGGGGATGAGCCCCCCCTTCATTGCGCCGATTGCGTAGTGGGGGGGGTCATAGGGGGTTTGAGGGGTGTAGGTAACCCCACTCTATGGGGTCCAAGGCAACGCCCCAGAAAATTTTGGTTTTGGGCCCTATGTTAGGTTGGGCGGACCCACCTATGGTTTTGTGGATGATTTTCACACATGGTTTTGGACACGATGGTTTTCGGTCCATGGTTTTGGACGCGATGCTTTTCGGTCCATGGTATTGGATGCTTCGGCATGTATAAATATGTATTGTAACATTGAAAGGAACATAATGAAAAATCAATCTGGTAGTCCCAGTTTTGGGATCTAGAGGAAAATCTCTGTGTATATGTGTTTTATGTGTTATGCTCTCGCATTGTTTATTTTCTATATTTTAGAATTCATATGCAGGTAATTTCTGTACAGGGTTAAAACCTACAATGAGGAAGTGTCTGAATTATTTTATTTTATTTATACTTTGGAGAGTGAAAGAATATTTTTACCACATCTCATTCATATTGAGTTGTATGAATTTAGAGAGAATAGTGAGAGCATAGCTAATGATATTTCGTGATGCTTTTAATTAATTAAAACTAAGCAAATATGTATATTCATTTTTATTTTTATTATAACTGACATTTTTTTTTTATTTAGAGCATGTTTTTTATTTTTATTTTAAAAGGGGCATATCACAACTCTACTTTTAGCACAAACATAATCACACATCACCCTCATATTGGGTTGTACTCGGTGCAATAAAGATAAAAAGAATAATATGCATGACCCAAATGGTTCTTATGTTGCATTATGTGTCTTGTGAGTTTGTTAGTCAAGAGGCGCATTCTACAACTCAAGTATAAGGGATACATGTAATTCCTTATGTGCTCAACCTCATGTTGACAAGTATTCCTTTTAAAATAAAAATAAAATATAATCTAAACAAAAAACAATGTTGGATATACTAAAAATATAAATGAATATACATATTTGGTCAATTTAAATTAAAAGTATTATAAAACATCAATAATCTTACTCTCATTGTGCTTGCTTCATTAGCCATCGATATTGCAAACTAGTATGAAGGAGATGTAGTAAAATATTTCATTTTCACTTTCCAAGGCATAAATAAAATATTTTGATGTCTTTATTAAGTAACATGATTTTATATCAACTTTAGAGAGATAAAGCAATTAAAAGTTTAAAAAACATTATATTTGTTTTGTAAATATTTCAATATAACACTTAAAAAAATGTAATATCCATGTTAACTAACATATTTTAATGTGAGTTTCATAGAGAGAGAGAGTGTGTGTGTGTAAATGAAAACAATGTAAGCTATAATTAAAATATAAATGAATATACATATTTGGTTAATTTTTATTAAAATTATTATAAAACATCAATAATCTCATCATCACTATGTGCTCACTTAGTTTGTTGTCAATATTGCAACCCAATATGAAAGAGATGTCGTAAAAGTATTTCACTTTCACTCTCCTAGCCATAAATAAAATATATAGATGTCTATATTAAATAACATAGTTTTATATTGAAGAAGAAAAATAAAATATTCTAAGCATTAATATATAGTTGTTTGGATCTCAGCATGATGATTCATGTTATTTTTTGGATTAGGCATGGTGAACGAGCGATCTAGGGTTCTCTTGAGTGAAGCTATGTGATTTGGCATAACTACTCACAATGAGGCATCAAGCTTCCATGGAGGGTTATGGAGCGAAGACACGTGGATATGGAATATCCATGGTGAAATATGTCAATTTCTTTGTTTGAGCAAGGCTACAATCTTCCCTAGACACAGATCTAAGAAATGAGTTTGTGGATGCAGTAAATTTTTGTTGTTAGAGGGCTTACCGTGAGTTTTCATTCAGGGATGGCCAACAAATCTTTTCATGTAGTAAAATCCATCTCATGGCACTTCTACTTAAGGATGGATAGTTGGATAGAGGAGGAGAGTTTTGGTTTATGAATTAACCATTTTTACCTACTTCCACCTATTCCTTTCCTTCCACTTTATAGCTCTTAAGAGGTTAATTTGGATCCAAATTAATGAAAGGTATAACACATTGCCATGTATTTTTGGATTGTTGATTAATTAATTTGTAGTAATAGGGGGAAAATACTTAAACGAATTGCTGACGAGATTCCTTGCAGATTACTCAACATTTCATACTAGAAGTCATTTGGTGGAACAAAACCCCTCATGATGTTGTCGATCGTGAACTGGTGGCATTATTCGAGGGTTGAGTCATCAATTGACCATCTACCTAGATAGATGGAAGACCAAACTCTATTACTATCTTTTCATTTTGTTTTGTATTAAAGGAATTGTTGTATAGTTTTGGGATAGTCGGATGATCGTAATTTTTGGGTTTGTTAAGTTATGTTATTTCATGTAATGATAGTTGTGTATAAGTATGGCACAATTGAGAGGAACTGGATAATATTCCTCTCACTTGTAATAACATAAGAGTAGTAGCATATCGTTAACTTGTGTGATGTGTAATTCTTTAGCCACGACCCTGATTGGAGAGTTGGGCCCACTCTTTCAATCAGGTGTTGTTGTAATATAGTTCATGTGGTATAGGTATGT
This sequence comes from Pinus tabuliformis, assembly GCA_031772625.1. Taxonomy (NCBI): domain Eukaryota; kingdom Viridiplantae; phylum Streptophyta; class Pinopsida; order Pinales; family Pinaceae; genus Pinus; species Pinus tabuliformis. The sequence continues at coordinate 777,586,155 of CM062806.1, forward strand.
AGTTTATTGATATCGTTAATGTTTTATGATTACTGATCATTTCCTTTTTGTTATTCAAAATTGTTGTTACTCTGGATTGTTGTTACTCAGGGTTGATGTTATTTAAGATTGTTGTTACTTGATTTGTTGATTTATGTTGGATTGATTTAGAATTATTTTGGGCCAATGAATTTGTATTTTGTAATTGATCAATACTGAGTAGGGAACTTGTAGCCTGCATAAACCTTGCACGATAACCTTGAAATAACCAGACGAACCCTAGGTTGACAATAAATGTATAAAGGGACTAAATTTATAAATCGATATTAGGACCCCAACATTTTTGCATCATTTCTGGGGAGGCTATAGAAGGCTTAAAATTACAACCAGTATTGACCATAGAACACACTCTCTCATCCTGGTCAGGAAAGGTTTGCAGCAACCCTTTTACTAGGACCTAAGCATTAGGATTGTGTTGATTGTTTTGATTTAATTTTGTGTTTCTTAGATTGTATGAGCAAGGAAACAAAACCAAGGGGCAGAGGAAGACCCCCAAAACTTGCAGGTGGTAGAGGTCGAGGAAGGAAGGATCTAGGTTAAATCACTTATATTCAGGAAATCATCTCGATAGTTGAATCAGGAATTCCATCATGGAGTGCTTCTAGGGTAAGATCTCACACGAAATCCGAGACCCAGTCAGCCTCGCTATTAGCTCTCGATTTTGACTCTTTTTACCACACCTATTACATCATTTTTGCCATCCTTATCATCCATTTTCAATCATTTTCATAATTTTTTATACCTTCTAATGCATACCAAGGTAACTAAATTATGCCTTTTCATTTTCAAGTGTTTTAGTAATAATTGAGCATTAGAATTAAATTTTGACAGAACTGGAAAAGCTTGTAATGGCTCATTCAAAGTCATGGTTGCAGGACACTTGGGCTCAAACCGAAGACATATCTAGAAACTATGGGAACCATGGATGGATGAACACCTATTGGATCGAATCAAATCAGCTAGATTAGTGCCAGTCAACGCTGGTCAAACTTGACCAGTCGCTCAAAAAATCCCCTAAAAAATGGGCAGTTTTATGATTTTATGGGATTCACCCATATTTTGTGTAACTAACTGATGAATTTGACCTTGTGAGGTGGATTAAGATAATTATTAGTTGTTACAACCTTTTTATCTTTTCTTGTTATGATTTGGCCTATTTAAACAAGGCTTTCATAGTTAGAAAGGACCCTGAAGATTTTGGAGATTGTTACTTTTTGAAGATAATTGAAGACTGAAACTTTCTCTATCAATTTCTTGTGCATACTGTATGATTTGAATGGAGTGTTGTAGCTGATTGTTTTAAGGGTGTACCAGGAAAAGGTGGAGGGCCCCCATTCTAAGCTAAGTACACTTTGTTGTAGAGTAATGTTCATAGTTGTGAATATACTAGTTTTAATTATGGATGTTCATCTTATTTCTTTGTTGTAAATACTTGTAGATAATTTCAGTATGAATTCATGTTATGGCCATGTTTTTTTGCGTGAAGATTGATCTCCTTTCAGTAATTAGTTTGGATGTGGAAGGACAACCATGAATCTTAGAAAAGAGCCTCTTCTCCGTGAACTAGGACTAGACAGAATAAAGATTCACTTTCTTATATGCTTTCCTAGACTAAATTTATATGCTTTCATAGTTACATTTCATCATGCTTTCTTAAATGTTTGGCAATGTTATTATAGAAGGAATGTGGAAGGAAAACCAAGACTCTTAGAGAAGAGCCTCTTCTCCGTCTTCTAAAATAGACTAATCTCATTGACCAATCATTTATATGCTTTCATAGAGTAGATCTGAATGTTTTCTTTACTTTCTTTTTAGAATAGTTGTTTTGTTATCTTTAAGATACCAACATGCATTCAACTTTTCAAATTCTAAACAATGGCTTCCTAAGTTAATTAGATCTAAGATCCATATATTTTGGCATGTTTCTAAGTTTACTGATCCGGGTTGATAATTAAATATATGTTCTAATTTAGTTTCATAAATTAGACTTGCACTCGCAACCAGAGCCTTCCTCAACGGCAAAAGCTTATCTTAGATAAGACGAAGTAGGGAGTATAGGATATGAATAATTAATTATTGAAGGTTCTGAGGAAGAAGAGGTGGGGGAATTAAACCCTCCACTTGACTGAAGAAGTGTTGTCAAGAAAACTTAATCATGTATCACGAGCAGCTAGAACCTGCTGAAATTCCAAGTGAATATTGGAGGATATTCATGGCCAATACAACTTCTACAATTGAATTCCCCATTGGGGAAATTAGAGACAATGCACCCATGAAGCCTATTCTTCTAACAACACTACCTAATTTTCATGGCCTCTCTTCCAAAGACCTGGATACATTCCTCTTCAAATTCGATGTTGTCTGTCGCGGGTATGATTATGTTTCAGATGCTAAAAAACTAAATATATTCCCAGCTACTTTGAAGGGGACAGTGTTGGGATGGTTTATGGGCTTAGGAGGAAATTCTATCATGACATGGGAAAATATGAATCAAACCTTCCTTGATAAATATCATGACAACTGTAAGTCTCGAGACATCAAAGAAGAGATCTTCAAGATAATGCATAAGGAGGATGAGAATATGGAGGATTTCGTGGAACATTTTAAATATAGCTTGCAAATATTAGGTCATAGTGACCTAGATAAAGGTATTTTAAAGATAATCCTGCTCCATGCATTAAGAGGAGAATCTTTGGAACTTCTAAATGTGGTAGGAAATGGGAACATATCAAAGGAAGAATTTGATGCCATCTATGATTTGTGTGTCAAATGTTCACGAGGGGCTACAAGGCATAAGAAAAGAGCACGAGAAGATTATAGCAGAACTCTCAAATCATCCAGTAGTAGAGTCACAAAAGCAGAAATTGGGAACTTACTAGACAATTTGAGGACTGACATCTTAAGTACATTGTCTTCACAGCTAGATGTTCTGCAAGAAAAATAGAAATAGATTGAAGAAGAGAAAGAAATGGTTATATTATGCCCATAGTGTAGGAAGAAACACCCTCTAAAGGAGTGTCCACTTAATTCCATCGAAACTTGTGCAATATGTGTGCAAAATCACTCTAAAAGTACGTGTCCATGGCTTCCTAGGGTGAAGTTAGTTTTTTAGGGGACAAAAGAAGAAACAGAGAAGGTTTATTTTATGGGACCAAATAATTCATGGCAACCGCGACCTCAGAATATGAATCAAGGTATGAATCAAGATCCTTCTCAATATTTTAATAATTGGAACTATGGATCTCAACCTGCACCATTTCCCTCTCCTTTATGTCTACAATACTATCAGTATCCTACGCCATGGAAGACATGGTCAACTCAACTTGGTCCAGTCCCTTCTTGGTCTTAGAACTAGCGTGGACCCCCTCTTCCTACAAATCAACTCCCTCAGCCTATGACACAACAACAGTTACAAATTCCACCAAATGCTTCTGAAAGTACTCCTCCTCTTTGCCCTCAACTTCATGTCCAAACTAACCCGAATACAAATAATAGGGGAGTCCAACAGGTTGAGACACTCAAGCTTCCTGCATATGGTATTGCCACTTCGGAATTTAATGAATTGAATATTTGACCAGGTCGAGTGGTGATAACAAGGAATTCACCAATAATTATTGAGCAAAGTGAAGGCGAAGTTTCGTCATTAGAACCAGAATTTGTACACCCCTCTAGGGAAGTTGGGGGTAAACCAACACAAATTGCTGAGGAACAACAATCCCCCACTAAAATAATTGTCGCTCGAGGGGGTCATGTAGGCCCACCTTATCCTAAGAGGTTTTCCTTGAATAAACATATCCCTCAACCTGAATTTGATCTCTTAGGGGAACTACAGAATTTATTTGTTAAAATATCGTTGCTCCAAGCCATGAGAGACATGTTGATTTATGCCAAAACAATCAGGGATTTGTGCTTAAAGAAACCTGGGAGAAACCCTAAAGACCCACCCACTATTCATGTCATGGGGAGATTGTCAGACATGATGTTGGGGAAAATTATGCATGTTAAATATGATGACCTAGGAAACCCGATCCTCACAGTTCAGATCAATAGTGTTGACATTCCAAATGTTCTGGTGGACCTTGGGGCAGAAATTAACGTTATAACCTTAGAAATTGTGCTTACTCTTGGTTTATTCAACCTTAAACCAACCCCAATGGTTCTAGAACTTGTAGACCGATCTACTGTGAGACTTGTACAAAAATTGGAAGATGTAATCATTTTTGTGGATTCTTGGGAATATCTCATCGATCTCTTAGTACTGCACACTCAATCACAAGTAGGATGACATCCCATGATTTTGGGAAGACCATGGCTCGTTATGGTTGATGCCTACATTAGGTGTCGATCCGGGAACATGGTAATATCAAATAGGGAAATTATGAAGAATCTTGTTCTTTATCCTCCTACATAACCAAGCTCATCGGTTAAACCTGGGTTTATCTCGGAACAAGAGTCACTCTTTTGGGATGAATCTAAACTAGAACATGAAGTTGTTAGACCGATTCTTACCATTGGGAAATCTCTTTGTTTCAAGGTATAAATGGAAGACGATGCTATCAACATGTTTATTAGTAATCCCAACTCCGTTTCTTTCCTGACCGAATGACTATTATAGTCTGTTATGAGTTGTACTATCCAGGAAGCTATTGAACCAGAAATCAAAACTAAAAAATGTTCCTGTCACAGTGGTTCATAGCAGTATCCCAGTAGAGATTGATCCAGGGAAGACCTTGAATATTAATCCCAACCTATCACCCTCCCAAACTGAACAATTATTAAAGATTATTCGGAGGGAGAAGGAGGCCTTTTCTTGGGAATACATGAATATGAAGGGAATCCATCCCGATTTATATACTCACCATATATATATATATATATATATATATATATATATATATATATATATATATATATATATATATATATATATATATATATATATATATATATATATATATATATATATATATATATATATATATATATATATATATATATATATATATATATCTATATATCTATATATATATATATATATATATATATATATATAAGAGAATAATGTCGTCATGTTTGCTAGCCCCAAAGAAGAATGAAAACTTCTCTCAAAAACATTCTTAAGGAATAATTCCAGAAGCAATTGGATGTTGGGTTTATTTATCCAATATTTGACAGCCAAATGGATATCCCGATTAGTAATAGTCCCAAATAAAAATAACAAGTGGAGTATCTGCATTGATTACAGGGAATTAAATAAAACTGGAAAGAAGTTATTTTGTTTCTTAGACGGATTTAGTGGGTACAACCAAATCCAGATATATCCTAAAGACAAGACCACTTCTACTTGCCCCTGGGAACATTTGCATAATAGGTCCTACCATTTTGCCATTATAATGCACCTGCCACTTTCCAATGGGAAATATTGGGAATCTTCTAGGACATGATTAATGACAGTGTCAAAATTTACATGGATGATTTTACCCCTTATGGTGATTCTTTTGAAGAGGGTTTGGAAAATTTAGAAAAGGTACTTAAACGATGTAAACAGACTCACGTTTATCTTAGCATAGTGAAATATCATATGATGATGGAATAAGGGATTGTCCTGGGACATTTACTTTCAGCTGCAGGAATACGGGTTGGCCCCGCTAAGGTTGAGGTAATCCTAAATTTTCCCACTCTAAAGACACATACAGTGGTACGAAGCTTTATTGGTTATGCTGGGTATTATCAACGCTTCATAATTTTTTTTCTAAAATAGCATTTTCACTTTTCCAATTATTGCCTAAGGATGCAGAATTTGTGTGGTCTGATGCTTATGAATCATCTTTTTTAGGGATCAAGAAATTAGTCTATGAGGCTTCAGTATTGCATGGTTCCAATTAGAGACTTCCATTCCATATCTCTATGAATGCTTCCCATATTGCAGTTGGGGCAGTTTTGGGACAACAGGAAGACAAGAAACCATATCCAATCTACTATGTCAACAAGAATTTAACGTTTACTGAGCTTAATTATACGGTAACTGAGAAGGAATTTTTGGTTGTCATTTATGATGTTAACAAATTCTAGCATTATATTACATGTTATGCCACCTTTGTGCATATAGATCATTCAACCATTAGGTATCTGATGAATAAACCTATAACTCCTAGACGAATCACAAGATGGTTGTTATTGTTACAGAAATTTGATATCATTGTTATGGAAAAACCAAGAAAGGATAATGTTGTAGCAGATTTCCTATCTAGGTTGAGTACTAATAATGAAGATACACCTCTAGAATATAGTTTTCCTGATGAACATATTTTTTCAATTTCTACTCACACTCCTTTGTATGCAAATGATGCTAACTATCTTGCTGCAGGTAAGGTACCTCATTATTTGTCGCACAGGGAACAACAAAGAATTATTTATCAAAGTGCCCATTATACATGGGTAGAAGGGTACCTCTTTTTCATTAGACTAGATTAGCAAATTTGACTTTGTGTTGGTGACGATGAGATCTACAATGTCCTGAAGGCTGCTCCTGATGAACCATGTGGGGGACACTTTTCTGATAAACCTACTAGTCATAAGGTGCTTCAGGTGGGATATTATTGGCCCTCTATATTTCAAGATGCTAGAAGACATGTTCAGGGGTGTGACAACTACCAACGAATGGGCCAGCCTGTTCAATCAGATGAAATGCCACTGAAGACTTAACTAGTCTTCGATCCCTTTGATAAATGGGCCATCGATTTTTTCAGGCCATTTAATCCTCCGTCTCGTAAAAAATTCCACATCCTTGTCTATACATAATATGTGATGAAATGGGTTGAATCCAATGTCATTCCAAAATTTACTAAACAAACTATCTTAGACTTCCCATTTGAAGAAATATTTTCTCGATATGGGATTCAAAGGGAAGTGGTTTTAGATGGAGGGGCACAATTTACATCACATTTAACAAAAACAATTATGAATAAATTTCGAATCAAACACTGGGTGACATCCCCATATCACCCTCAAGCGAATGGTTAGGTAGAGTACAAATAAAGTATTGGAAAATATTCTTACAAAGATTATGGCCAACTATAGTCGAAATTCGGCTGAAAATCTTCCTAAAGCACTCTAGAAATATAGAACTACATGGAAGAATACAACGGGGTTTTCACCATATGAACTTGTGTATGGGAATTCCCCTCTGTTCTCGATTAAATTTGAAGTCAAAACACTTAGGAAAACTGTTGAAGTAGGTCTAGATCTTACTACATCTCAGAAACACCGACTGAATAAGCTCAATGAACTAGATGAAATTCATTTAGAAACTGTACAGAACACTTCCACCATCCAACAATAGCATACTAAGTGGCATGATAAATTTATTAAGAAGGTGTTCCAAAAAGGTGATTGGGCATGACTCTATGATTCTCGATTCAAGGAATTTAAAGGAAAACTTTGCTCAAGATGGATGGGTCCATATGAGGTCAACAAGTGTTTGACAATGGAACTGTTAAACTCATAACAATAGATGGTGCACGTACTCCTTTACTTGAAAATGGAAATCACCTCAAATTTTATCATTGTCTGACCACTAGGGACTCCTTCACTAGACAAGTTTCTAATAATTCTGGTTTTGAAGTCATTCGTGTAGGAAATTCTTCCTCTGCACCTCTTCCTAGATAAATAAATTAAAAAATAATAAATAAATAAATAAAAATTTAAGAACATGTATATAAAATAAAATAAAATAAAGTTAATTATTGTTGCTACTCCAGTTGCAGCTCCCTTCTTCCCTTTCCCTACTGCTACTACAGTTGCACCACTCTTTTTCCCTTTCCCTGCTGTTACTCTAGTTGCAATGCACTTTTTCCTTTCCCTACTACTACTCCAATTACAACGCTCTTTTTCCCTTTCCCACTGCTACTCTAGTTGTAGTGCCCTTTTCCCTTTCCTTGTTACTACCCCTATTGTAGCATCTTAGTTTGTCCTCATTGCAACATGGATGATACTCCATTGGTGCTAATACTTTGTCGATGTTGATACTCCACCGGTATTGATACTCTATCGATTTTATTACTCCACTAGTGCTAATACTATGTTGATGGTGATACTCCACTAGTGTTGATACTCTACTGATGTTGATACTCACTAAGGTAAGTCATCAGGTGTGTCCCCAAATGACTCCATGAATTTAATTGACATTTTCAATGACGACAATACCATACCTTAGTTGGGGGGGAGATTGTATCACATTTAATTAATATCCATACCATTTTTGCTATTACCCCTACCTCATTAATAACATTTAATAATTCAATCATACCATTAATATCACATCATTACCATTCAATCATACCATTAAACACTGCATCATTACCCACTCCCATCATATCTCCCTCTGTATCCTTCACACATACCAACATTTATTGGAAAACACACCATGTACGTACACACATGCTAACATTAAATTGTGGTTATTCCCAACGTATCGTAATTATTACCATAGTTATTACCATGATTGTTGTTGTTTTATTATAACCTTCTCTCGAAGACACTTCCCTTATCACCATTTCCTCTACCGTGTAGTTTCTCGGCTAATTTTTCTCTCAACGACTGTCTGTTACTCTGAATGCTACTACAAGGTAAATGATAAGTATAATGGGTGGTCAAGCTATTAGACATGAACATGAGAATACAAAGAAGATACAGATCCGACCAGAAGTATGGAATATTTTTCAAAATGTTGGATGGCACACTTATTTTGTGCGATTACAGGGATTCGATGAAGGGGTAACAATTGAATTTGCATTGAATCTGGAGGGAAATAGCTCAAGGGTCCACGGGTTGGAAATTCAAGTGACTAAAGAAGTCATTGCAACGGTCAGTGGGTTATCACAAGAGGGACATAAGTGGTTTATTAGAAGAACAACCTTTCCAGAGTTTCCAGAGTTATTCTTACAAGCGGAAGAAAATGTGGTGTAGAAAGGAAAGGGGTATGATAGAAAATCGTTACCACAAACCTGGTCAGATTTCGCATACTTCTTAATCCAGTACATCACTTGTGAAGGTCGTTTTTTTGTTCTTTTTAAGTATCATTTTAAGCTCCTAGATAGTCTTCACTTATTTTAGTTTCATGTTGTAAACATTCCCTTATTCCATTTGAGCAATTTAAAATTGATGGCCAAGCGTTGGCCGCCCTTACAAATCATGGACTTGTTAGATTGTTGGTAATACATGCCTTTTTATAAACCCTTGTAACTTCATAGAAGCTGACAGAATTATTAGAGGAAGAAGTGGTAGCTATGATGGCCGCAAGGCCAGAGGAGGAATTACCTAAGGAAGAAGAAATGAAACATATAATGGAGGAAGTGGAGGAGCAAGGGGATGAAGAAATGCAGGATTAACAAGATGAATTAGGAGATGGGGAAGAAACACACATGGTAGGGACAGAGGCTATTGATTGCATGAAAACTGAAATTAATTCTCCCTTTTCACCTTTTATGGCCTCTTTGCTAAGAGGATTGAGGAAACTCCCCTCTCCTACCTCTAAAGTCGGGGCAACAGAATTCGGGCCATCAAAATCCTTCCTCCCATATTGAAGTTTTTAGGAGCTTTTGTAGAGGAGATTGAGGCTGATACTGCTCCATAAGAACCAGTACTAGATTCAAAACCAATGGAGGAGAATTTGATAGCACAAGAATCTGTTGGTGAATTGGAAAAAAATAAAGCCAGGGCGTGGGCAGAAATTTCTAGTCAGTGCCGGAACCGACTATTTTTAAAGTAGAATGTTCAATTAAGGGTGGAAATTAAAAAGCTTAGGAAGAGGGTGACGCATTTTCACTAGGAAAAGGAGAAACAAAAAATCAAACATGACCGAATGACCACAACTTCTGGAACCAACGAGACAGTTTCATTGGTTGTGCATACATAAGATAGATAGGTAGTCTTGGCATCTACACAGACGGAGGATAGAGAAATAGTTTCGGCATGTACATAGAAAGAGGACATAGAGGTGATCTTGGTATCCACATAGACCGAGGCACTTGTCAACTTGGAAGAAGAACAAGAGTTCATTTTGTCAGCATAAATTCATAAGTGAAAGGCCACTTGTTTTAGTTTACAGTGTGGGAAAATACCCATGAAGGTTCATCAAAAAAAAGTAAGATAAATTCAAGAGAATGTGGCAAGGTTCGTCGCTAAGTATATAACTCAATTGGAAAAATCTTAGAAACAACGAGAAGTATTGTAGAAGAGAATAAGAGAATTGTAGGAATAGGTTCAGTTGTTGAAGACTAATAAGAATGAGATGTTTACTTTAGCGCAAGAAATGTTGTCATGTAGGTCCCTTGCTAATAGTTACTCCCTTTTTCTTCATGAGAAGTATTTCTTTTTCTGTTTTGAGAGCATTCACTAGGAGTTGAGTCATAAAATAGAAGACCTCATGCAATTGTTAAGGATTTTGAGAGCTAATAATTATGTTCACCAGCACTTGTTATGTGAGCTCTATATGCATGATTATATCCTAAGACATGATCATACATTTAATCCAATGCCATTTGTAGGAGATATCCAATTAAGGGCCTTTACATGTTTTGTAATAAATCAAGTTAAATGGAAGAATTACTTTGACACATTTGAGGCAAATAAAGCAAATCGTCCATTGATGGTCAGTATGGAGAACTTCCAATCTGGGGTTATTGTTACTAAACAGTTTCTCAAGTTAGAGAACTGAAAGGAATGGATGCTTGCGACACAACGATGGTGTGTCGACCTATGCACGAGGAAAATTTATACCTTTACAAAGGAAGTTGAGGATGCTTGTCAGAAACGTTGAATACTTTCATCGTCAGGAGTACATGCATGGGAACCTTTTGGGCATCCAAATTTTTACGAGCATTGGACAAAACTCCATAGTATATTACATGCATGAAACATTGTGGAATTGAGTGGTTGGGTTAAGGTTCTAGTTTACTATTATTTGGTCACCTTCTGATCACTATGAGTCGGCTTATGAAGAGGATGAAGACTGGTAAAAGGACATTATCCATACAAATGGATATTAGCTGCCTGGGATAGATACAGAAAAACAATATGACCTCACTCAACTCCATGCTAGTTACAGCAGCTCCAATCTTATTTACACTGGAATAGGTTTGCATGAGGACATGAAACCAAGCAATTTGAGGGGAGATGTTGGCCGATGAAATTACCCATTTTTTACCTAATTCAATCTATTCCTTTCCGTCCACTTTATAGCTCTTATGAGGTTAATTTGTATCCCAATTAATGAAAGGTATAACACATTGGCATGTCTTCTTGGATTGTTGATTAATGAAGCAGTAGTCATAGGGGAACAATACTTAAACGACTTGCTGACGAGATTCCTTGCAGATTACTCAAAAATTCATACCAGACATCGTTTGACGGAATAGAACCCATTGTGATGTTTTCGGTCATGAACTGGTGGTGTTATTCAAGGGCTGATCCATAACTTACCAACTACTTGGATAACTTTCAAACCCAACTTTATTACTATATTTTCATTATGTTTTGTATTAAAGGAACTATTGTATATTTTTGGGACAATCGGATCACAACAATTTCTGGGTTTGTTAAGTTATGTTATTTCATGTAATGACAGTTGTGTATAAGTATGGCACAACTAAGAGGAACTGGATAATATTCCTCTTGCTTGTAACAACAGAACTCAGTTGTAATCTTTTTATGAATTAATAAGAGTAGAAACATATCGTTAACTTAGTGTAATCTGTAATTCTTCAACCACAACCCTGATCGGAGAGTTGGGCCCACTCTTTCGATCAAGTGTTGTTGGAATATAGTTCTTATGGTATAGGTATGTTTTTTCTTGATATCATTAATGTGTTATGATTGATGTTCATTTCCTTGTTGTTATTCATAATTGGTATTACTATGGATTGTTGTTACTGAGGGTTGATGTTATTTAATATTGTTGTTACTTGATTTGTTGATTTCTGTTGGACTGATTTAGAATTATTTTGGGCCAATGAATTTGTATTTCATAATTGATTAATATTTGGTATGGAACTTGTAGCCTGCATAGACCTTGCATCATAACCTTGAAATAACTAGATAGACCCTGGGTTGATAATAAATGTATAAAGGGACTAAATCTACAAATCGATATTAGGAACCAAGCAGAGAGGTTGTTAATTATCGTGATTCAATAGGGACTCCATGGAGGTGTGGAGGTGTGATCCTCCACTTATCGCAAATATAATCAAAGAAATATTCCAGAAGTTTTCATGGAGTGAGAGGAAGTGATGGCGAGATCTTTTCCCCTTTCTAGGTTGTGTATATTTGGATGTGGGGGGCCTGTTTTTTGTATGGCAGTTGTCTACGCGATGGAGTATGTTTTTATGCTCTCCCATTCACTATTTTTACATATTTGATATGCATGGGGAAAAACTGGCCTAGTGGTTAACAAAGGCTACGCCTACTGGTCTGTGGCTATGAGATATGTCTTTCTCCTATACTAGTTTTCTGAGTTGATGTTATTATGTTTTGTAAAGAAGGAATACTCAATTGATCTAAGTCCCATTGGGGTCTCAACTTCTCTATGATTTTTAAATCTAGATATGGATTTATCAAAAATATATCTAGGTGTAGAGAAGTCTTTCCAAATATTTGTGAAAACCCCAAGCAGGAAATTTGTCCTATTTACGGTCCGGCCCTCAGATCTTGTAAAATATTTGAAGTGACATATTCAAAATATTCTAGGCACTCCAAAGAACATACAAAACTTGACTTGTGATGGTAAATCACTTCATGATGATAAGTGGCTGGAAGATTACTGCATCATTCATATTTCCTCCATTATCTTAAACTTGAGGTTGTAGGAAGGTTCTTTGAGAAATAAAACTCCTAAGGGTTCTCTTGCGTATCGGGCCGCAGTGAAAAGTAAGGGAGAGCCCTAAGGTTAATTTGATTAGGAAAAAAAATATCATTCATATCAAGCTAAAGGGAAGAAGCATAGTACAAATTCACAATCTAAAATATTTTGGGTCATTATATAATTGATCAAATGGAACATGCTCCAAATGTGGAGGTCGATATACCAGAGGTAAAGGATTTGTTTTATGTGCTCCAATCTAAAGATATTGTATGCAAGTTCAATGGATTTTGTCCCAAATAAGACAATCTACATCAGTGGGCTTTCACTAACTTGACTCCCAAAAGCGACATCCATCTGTGTTCAAATGGATTTTTTATTGTACAATTCAAAACACAAAAGGACTTGGATTATTCTCTAAACAAGAGGCCATGGTTTTGGGGGAGAGCAATTATTTTAATCCATGGTTTCTAGGTTTTGATGCCAACACTTTGGTGATTTCTAAAATGTTGGTCCGAGTGAGAGTTACATAACTTTTCTCTTCCTTTCTAAAACCATGAGGTACTAGAGCGAATTGGAAATACTTTGGGTGTAACAAACTTTGTGAAAATTCCATGTAATAAAAGTTAATAAAGGAAAAGTAATAACCACACTTGATGGGAGACTTATTCCAAGATGAATGTTGGGAAAGATATCCTAGTGTGGGTGTTCATTTGGTTATTAATGGCTATGGAAATTGGCAAAGGAAATGAATACGACTTTATAAAGGAAAAATGGCATTTTTGGCACATTTATATATGAAAATAATGGAAATTAGGAGAAAAGGGAGGTGAAAGGTCATAGGTTGCATGTGAGGAGGAAAATGAAGGAAAATAATGGAACATGAAGAAAATGGAGCCCTCATTCATAAAAAGGTTTCTGAGGATCAGTTGGTAACCTTTTGTTAGTTCAGTTTTGGAGCTCTATCATTATTCTCTCTCTCTCTCATACTCTTAGATACTTAGAGTTTTCAGAGAGTGTGGCATACTTGGATTTTTGTAGCAAGAAGGAAAAGGAAGAGAAGGAAAGAATAAGAGGACATCAGGATCAACAACTACAACGGGTTTTTCTTGCAGGTATTGAGTTGGATGTATGTTTTCCTCACTAGTTTTGGCATGCATGACATATGCATGTGGTTTGTTGGTTATAATCTAGCATTGGCATGGAGGATGGAAGGGATTGACAGTAGATTGCGTAGCCTTTGCATTTCCTAGATAGCCATGGTGATTGTGGATTTATTTTCCTTGTTTTGTTTTGGTTGGTTCTCATGTTTCCTTAGCTTGGATTGAGTTACTAGTCCTAGAAGTCCTGGTTGGACAAAAGCTCTGGAAGCCCTGTAACAACTTGGGTTGAGTTACTAGTCCTGGAAGCCTTGGTTGGACAAATGCTCTAGAAGCCCTTGGTGGGTTGAGTTACTTGTCCTAGAAGCCTTGGTTGGACAAATTCTCTAGAGCCCTGGAAGGCTTGGGTAGAGACCAATTTGATGATGGTTTTTTGATGTCCGATCGTGAGGTGGAACCAATGTTTGATGGGTTGAGGTGGATGGCCTCTAGAATCCCTGGATGGTTTTGGATTGATTTGTCTATGAGATCCCACATTCATGCTTGGAATATGGCATGAGGGTGAATGGCTGAAGAGAGATTTGGCTCAACCATTCTACAGTCAAGTGGAACGTGCTAGTCCCATCCCATGTTTGGATTTTTCATCATCAATATGAGGTTATTTATCCTTATATTTCTATGAGTATTATACTGGTTATATGTGTTTTATATGGCAGTGATTTCATTGGTATTTATGTTGCTATTATGTTGGTTATGTATATGTTTTATGAAAGTAGTTATGTATGGCTCTCATTATGTTTTTACTTGTAAATGAATGAAAAATGTATCTATGACCTAATGGGTGAAATGGTAGCCAATGTGTTGAGGAATCAATGCTTCTTAGCGATTCTCAGCTAAGTATGAGACCCCTATGCTCAGATATGTTATTTACACCTATAGATTACATAATCGTGATATGTTTGACAAAATTTCTATCATGGCTAGTAGGGTTCCAGTCATTTCCCTGTTATATTATTTTTCTAAAGGTGTCATTCAATTCTAGGCAATGACCTGGACTTTGGGTCTGAAAAAGTGGCTCAAATCTCGGGGACGCTTGCACAACACTGAGAAAAATAGTCCCTAGACACTGACATGACTTTTCATGAGAACGTCCAGAGCCTCCTGGGCGTTGGCAGGCCTATAGCATGGGAGCGTATGGGGGTCAAGTGGTCTAAAATCTCAGTGGGACCCAGGGGCTAGTTGGCAAAAAGGTTCAGTTGGTTTCCTAGGGTCCTAATGCTGATGTTGAATGTCTGTATGGCTTGTTTTTGTTGGTTCCACTTCCTTGACGAGACTTAGGAGGTAAAATCATATCATAGTGGCCTCTCATCACATATTTACCCTTGTTGGCTGTTGCTTAGGTATATGTGGGAGGAGGGTGTTATAGAGTAGTATTAGAGCATGGTTCACCCCTCGGACTAGATGGGTTGTGTGTGTTGTTCATGCATTCATGTGGGTTGTAAGTGTGTCTCTTATGCTCGTAGTTCATGTTCTCGTTGCATTTGCATGGTGTTGACCATGGTTGTAATGATGTCTCCATGTGGAAGTTGGTGGTCATGTTGTCGGATGCATCGTCATGAGGGTATGACTGGTTACATGTTGGTATATGTCACTTGCATGTATCATTCTTGTATGCTTGGTTACATTATTGTATGCTTAGTTACATTCTTGTATGCTTGCTTACATGTATCATTTTGTAGGCATGGTTATAAGTATTGTTTGTTTATGCCTAATTATATGTGTTTATGCATGTGTGCAGTTGATTATGCATTGTTTATGCATGTTAATGTTTGCATGTGGTCAAGTGTACAGTGATGTAATGGTTGTTTTCATGCATGAGGTCGTGGTATGTGTTGTTGATAAGGTCATGCATTGATGACCCCTAGTTATAATGATGGTTGCATGGTTATATGCTTATGTGTTATGTTTATATATGTTGTCATGATTATGTTATACACGTATCACGCTGATTTGTTGATCTTGCAGAGAAGATATCCTCCCGAGCTATACAAAGGTATGTTGTTTTATTGTGATTTGGTTTAGATGACATGATATACCTTGCAGGAAGAGATATCAAATGGCTAGGAAGATGGTAGATTACAAGGACTCTCCTTATAGATCAGATGAGCAGTATGGTGTTGGGAATTCTTCCTATTTGGCAGATACACTGAGAAGCTTAAAGTAAAAAATAGGGAGTTATAGGGTAGATAATGACAGAATCATAAGGGCACATAAGAAGCTAGCAGGGGTAAATGCAGTGATACTTTAGAGTTTATATATTTGCAGTGAAAAGTACCACTTCAAATTAGCCATGAGTAGGAGGACAAAAATAATGGGGCATATGGCAATAGGGTGCATAGCGGTCATAAGTTAGATAGAGATGACATGGCCAAAGATGGAAAATTGTTGGACACTTTGGATAGGAGAGGGGATAGACACGGGTACCATTCTAGTTCTAGTTCTGCAAGCATGATGATCGATATTGTTATCATCCTTACAGGATGAGTGATAAAGGGTATTTTCCAGACAATTTTAAGAAAGAAAAGCCACCGACTTTTGATGGAGAGGTAAATAAATCGTAGGATGCAAAAACATGGTTGCTAGGTATGAAGAAGTTCTTCAGGTTGCATGATTATTCAGAGAAATGCAAGCCAAAGTAGCTACATTTAGTCTCAAAGGTAAAGTAGACATTTGTTGGGAAGATGTGAAGAATGTCAAAGGTATACATGAGGAAGACTTGACTTGGAGTGAGTTTGAGCGGCTATTCAAGAAGAATTACCTATCAGAGAGATACTTTGATGACAGGGAAAATGGATTCTATTAGCTAAAGATGGTATCTATGACAAATGATGAGTACACTAGAAAGTTCTTGGAGCTACTAAGGTATGTGCCTATCACAACCTTGGTGAAAATTTCATGTAATAAAAGTTGATAAAGGAAAAATAATACCATGGTTAAGAGACACGTATTCAAGCTGAATGTTGGGAAAATATATCCTAGTCGGCATCACTGGATGTGTTTATGGCTAAGGAAATTAGAAAAGGCTAAGGCAAAGGAATTAAAAGGCAAAAAGGCATTTTTGGAACATTTATTTATGAAAATAATGGAAATTAGGAGAAAAGTAAGGTGAAAGGTCACAGGTTGCATGTGAGGAGGAAAATGAAGGAAAATAATGGAAAATGAAGAAAATAGAGGCCTCATTAATAAAAAGGCTTCTAAGGATCAAAGGGTAACATTTTGTCAGTTTAAGTTTTGGAGCTCTCTCATTATTCTCTCTCTCTCTCACACTCATGGTCACTTAGAGTTTCCTTGGAGCACTCTAGCTTTGGATCAAGGAAGGAAAAGAAAGAAAAGGGAAATGAAGGAAATAAAGGATTAAAGAAGAAGAGAAGGATCAGAAGACTTAAGCAGGAATACTTGTAGGTAACATATTTCATGTGTGATTTCCTAGCTGGTTTTGACATGCATGGCTTTGCATGTTGGGGTATGGTTCTCTTGTTGTCGATGGCATGGTTTTTCCGAGTTATGACAATGGTTTTTAGCCTAGCCTTGCCTTTTTCTAGATGCCATGGTGTATTGGGATGTTTATTGTTGGGTTGTGTTATTCTTTCCACGACTAGCCAACGTAGTGAACCAGGGGGTTAGAGGGGGGTGGGTAGCCCCCCTCTACGGGGTCCGAGGCAGCACCCCAGGAAAAAAAATTTGGACCCTATATTAGGTTGGGTGGACCTACCTATGGTTTTGTGCATGATTTTCGCACACGGTTTTGGACGTGATGGTTTTTGGTCCATGGTTTTGGATGCGATGGTTTTTGGTCCATGGTATTGGATGCTTCAGCATGTATAAATATGTAATGTAACATTGAAAGGAACATAATGAAAAAACAAGCTGGTAGTCCCAGTTTTGGGATCCAGGGGAAAACCTCTGTGTATATGTGTTTTATGTGTTATACTCTCGCATTGTTTATTTTCTGTGTTTTAGAATTCGTATGCAAGTAATTTCTATACGGGGTTAAAACCTACATTTATCTCGGTTTTGAGCTTTGGTTTTCTTGATGGATTTCAAAATCCAGGGCAGAGGTGGTGTCAAGGTTAATTCCCAAAGCCCTAGGAATCTCTAAAAAGTTTTGGTGGGATACACAGTAAAGCATAAGGGAAGAATCTTAGTTTAGGGCCTAGTGATCTGGGTTTGGATTGTGGTAAATTCTGAGAGACTAGTCTCGGTTTAAGGACTAGTGATGTAGGATTGGATTGCGGTGAAGCCTGAGAGACAAGGAGACAGAAAATTCCACAAGGATAATGATGGATTCTGGATGGCATTCCAAGTTTGGTTTAGTTATGATCGGAACATTGGTTTTGGTGTGATCACAGTTTGGTGAGGGTGGAGGTGGTTTAACCTCTCCATTCCCTTGTTTGTTTTGGATTGGTTTATCCATGAGATCCCACATTCATGCTTGGAATATGGCATGAGGGTGACTGGCTAAAAGAAAGATTTGGTTTAGCCATGTCTATGGTCAAGTGGTACGTGGAAGTCTCCTATATGATTGGATTTGCCTATGATTAATTAAAGCTAAGTTATCTTTATTTTGTACTTTTTTATATGTGGATATATTGGGTGATATATATCTGTTATTTTCATGGTTTAATAATGGTTATAAGCATGGTTATATCACTAGTTCATGTCATGTTTATTTCATGTATTTACTTGTAATTGTTAAAATGATAGATGAAAGACCTAATTGATGTTATAATAGTTCAAGGGAGAAGGTGGTGATCCTTCTTATCATGTTCCATAAGAGTTTTTAGTAATTCATGCTCTGTCTTTTATCTTAGAACTGTAGGTTGCATTTATGCCAAGTGTTTGACAGAATGTCAGTCCCGGTTGCGGATGGTTAGGCCTTGTCCTGAGGTTGATTTTTTATTTATTAGTCTTATCATCATGTCCTTGATGGATTCTAAAAGTTACAATAGGTCTTGGGTAATGGCCGGAATTCTGGGCTAGAAAATTACCTTCAATTTTGTGGACGCTCGATCAGATCTGGTGGGAAAAGTCCCTGGATGTCGACTTGTAGGCCTGTGAGAGAATCCAAAAGTCCCTGGATGCTAGAATTCCCATAACATGAGAGCATCTAGAGGTTAGGAGGTCTAAAAGATCAGTGGGACCCAGGGGTAAGATGTCTGAGTGGCTAAGATGTCTCATGGGGTTATTGTTGCTGATGTGGAAGGTATGGTTGATGTGTTTCGTCGATTCCATTTCTTTAAGATCACCAAGGAGGTTGAATTATATCATAGTGGCCTCTCTCATCACATGTTTACCTCGATTTGTCGGTTACTTGGGTAGATGTGAGAGGAGGGTGGTTACATATTGGTATCAGAGTGTGGTTGCACTCTCCTTGGGTGAATGTGTTTGTCATGCATTCATGTCGGTTGTACATGCGTCAGTCATCCTTGTGGTCTATGTGCTTGTTGCATATGCATGGTGTTGGTCATGGTTGTAGTGATGTCGCAATGGGAATGAGGATTTTTTTGTTATGAAGCATGTTGTCATGAGTGTATTGCTAGTTACATGTTGTTATATGTCACTTACATGTATCATTCTTGTATGCTTGGTTGCATGTATCATTCTTGTAAGCTTGGTTTCAAGTATTGTTCGCTTATGCTTGATTATATGCATTCATGTGTGTGTATGGTCGATTACGCATTAATTATTCATGTTAATGTTTGCATGTGGTCAAGTATACAATGGTTTCATGGTTGTTGTTGTCATGCATGTAGTCATGATACGTGTAGTAGATATGTTCATGCATTGATGACTGGACTCTAGCTAGACTGATGGTTACATGATTATGTTCTTATGTATCATATGTCTATATGATGTTATGATTATGTCCTACATGTATCATGCTGATTTGATGATCTTACAGATGAGATATCTTCACCGAACTATGCTAAGTTACATTGGTTTATTGTGATTTGGTTTAGCTGACATAGTATGCCTTGCAGGAAAGAGATCAAAATGGATAAAAAGATGGTAGACTACAAAGACTCTCCTTGTGAATCAGATGAGCAGCGTGGTGTTGGGCACTCTTCTAATTTGGAAAATACAATGAGAAGCTTGAAGGAATAGGTAATAAGTTGTAAGGCATACAATGAAAAAATCATGCAAGCATAAGAGAAACAAGCAAAGGTTAATGAAATACTACTTCCGAGTTTGTCAGAATTATAGTGACAGGGACCACTTTGGATCAGCCATGAGCAGGAGGAAAAAACTAATGGGGCATATGGAAGAAGGTTTTATGGTGGTCAAATGTCGGACATAGACGACACGATTAAAGATGGTAGGTTGTTGGACACTCCGGATAGGAGAGGTGATAGACACAGGTACTATTCTAGTTCTAGTTCAAATAGGCATCATGGTCGTCATTGGTATCATCCTTATAGGAGGAGTGATAGGAGATACTTTTCGGATGAGTTAAAGAAGTCAAAGCCACCTACCTTTGATGGAGAGATGAAGAAATCACATGATGCAGAGGTATGGTTTCTTGGTATGAGGAAGTTCTTCAGATTGCATGATTATTCAGAAAACATGAAAGCAAATATAACACTTTTAGTCTTAGAGGTAAAACTGATATTTGGTGGGATGATATGAAGAATGTTAAAGGTATACATGAGAATAATCTGACTTGGCATGAGTTTGAGAGGCTCTTCAAGAAGAATTATTTGTCAGAAAGATACTTTGACAAAAATACGAAGGAGTTTTATGAGTTTCAGATGGGTTCCATGATAGATGATGAGTTTACTAGCAGGTTCTTGGAGTTGTTGAGATATGCGCCTTACCTCAAGGAGGATAAGGCCAAGGTTTAGAGATTCATCAGTGGACTACTAGAAGCATATAGAGACATGATTGATTTCGATGTGCTTAGACCATTGGAGGAGACCATATGAAAGTTGAAACATTGTTATGACCAGTCGAAATGTAAAGTTGAGCCTAAGCATGACTTGAAAGGAAATGAGAAAGCTAAAGGAAAATGGCCACCAAAGAGAGGAAGACCTCAAGATGCAAGTGAAAAATAAAATGTAGTCCCTTACAAGTGGTTCAATACAACTGAGAAGGGACATGGAGGGAAACGTACTAGAGTCGGTGGTAGGGAACCATTGAAGTGTTGAATATGTGGTAACGATCATCGTAAGAGGGATTGCTCGCATTATCAGAGTGGTGGTAGACCCCAGATCTATAGCGCTCAAGAGGCGCATACAGTTGGTGATGTTGGTCATACGATTCCTCATATCTATACAACTATGGAAAGCAGGCAAGTGGATCATGAGGCATCTATCATTGAGATGGATGGTAATCTTTGTGATCAAGTTGTTTCTATTTTGATTCATACAAGGTCTAGCTGTAGTTATATTAATCCTGACCTAGTGGATAAGTGTGGGTTTGAGGAAAGAAGTCCATGCAGAATCTTGGTTGGTATAGTTGGCTATATGTACAAATAAGATAGTTCACCATTGGGTAACGACTTCTGCATTTGGGTTGAATGGTATGACTACTGCAACACATTTGAATGTACTACGATTGGGATCGTATAGTATTCTTTTGGGTATGGATTGCCTATACATTCACAGGATCAAGGTGCACTGCTTCAACAAGGCAATTGAGTGTGTGGATGATAGTGGGGAAAAGAGAACTTTGCAGGGAAAGAAGAATCTTAAATCAGTGAGGATGGTTACAGCTATGTAGGTTAAGCGTAGTTGTAGAAAAGGTTGTGTGATGTTTGTAGAAAAGGTTGTGTGATGTTTTGAGGAGATAACTAGTTCTGCAACAGTTTCAGGATGTACCTAAGGACGTTACAGAGTTGGCACCTCACAAGGAGGTAGAATTATCTATTGAGTTGGTGCTAGGGGAAGCTCCGACATCAAAGGTACCTTATCATATGAGAAAAACCTGAGTTGGTAGAGTTGAAATTGCAGTTGAAGGAGATATTTCACAAGGGATACATTAGGCCAAGTGTATCACCTTGGGGTGCACTAGTGTTGTTTGTAAAGAAGAAAGATGGTACTCTCAGATTGGGCATTGATTACAGACAGCTGAATAACGTAACGATTAAGAACAAGTACCCATTGTTGATGATTGATGATTTTTTTTATCTGTTGAAGGGAGCATTAGTATTCTCTAAGATCGACTTGAGATTGGGATACTATTAGGTACACATCAAAGAAGAGGTTATCTTCAAGACTGCGTTTAGGACTAGGTATGGGCATTATGAATTTGTTGTAGTTCCAATCGGTTTGACTATTTCTCTAGTTACATTTATCTATTTGATGAATAATATGTTGCATCCTTATATGGACAATTTGTTATTGTATTCATTAATGACATAATGGTATATTCTAAAAATGAGGAAGAACATGTCGATAATTTAGTTGTAGTTTTGAGATTGATAAGAGAGCATCAATTGTATGTTATTCTTAGCAAGTGCATCTTCTTTCAGACATAGTTACATTACTTGGGGCATGTTGTCTCTAAGGATGACATAGCGTTAGATCTAAAAAATATACGGGCCATCATGGAATGGGAATTTCCTAAGAATTTGGATGAGGTGAGATCATTCATGGGATTGGCAGGTTACTATAGGAGGTTCATCGAGACCTTCTCACACATTTCATATACCATCACATCATTATAGAGGAAAGTTAAGAAGTTTGAATGGATAGAAGAATGTGTAGCTAGTTTTAAGTAGCTCAAGTAGTTGTTGACACATGCACTAGTGATACAATTTGCAAATACGAAAAAGGAGTTTGTAGTGTGTACAAATGCTTGCAAGGAGTTATCATACAAGAAGGACAGGTAGTGTGCTATGAGTCACAGAAATTGAATGAGCATGAGCAGAACTATCCAATGCATGATCTTGAGCTAGCAACGATCATACATGCATTGAAGATGTGGAGGAACTATCTTTTTTGTAGGAGTTTTGTATTGATGAGCGATCACAGTGGGTTGAGGTATTTGTTTGACCAGCTGAATCTAAATGCTAGGCAAGCTAGATGGTTGGCCACCCTTAGTGAGTTCGACTTCGAGATCAGATACATCAAGGAAAGGAGAACCAAGCTGTAGATTCTCTTAGAAAGAAGGTATAGATAAATCATATAAAATTTATGAGCTCTTATGGGACATAGTTACAGGATAGGATCTTGCAGGCAGGATAGCGGGATGAAAAGTACATGGAGATCATGCACAAGTTATAGAAAAGTACAGGTACAGGTGATGAGGATGTAAACTATTGTCTCACAGTAGATGGTTTGGTAAGATTCAAGGATAGGATCTATGTGTCAAATTGCAGTGAGATCAAGAAGTTTATCTTGAGGGAGTTTCACGTCAAGTCATACTCGGGTGACCTAGTATATCATAAGACATTGACAACGGTGAAGACATTCTACTATTGGTTGAATATGAAGAAGGAAGTGGTAGATTTCGTGGCTAGATGTTTAGATTGTCAATAGGTAAAGGCAGAGTGTAAGCATCCAGGTGGTCTACTATAGCCTATAGCGATTCCAAAATGGAAATGGGAGGTCATTTCCATGGATTTCATTACAGGTCTTCCGAGGATAGTGATACATCATGATTCTATTATGGTCATGGTTGATAAGTTGAGCAAGGTAGATCATTTCATTCTAGTGAAGACTACATATTCAGCCAGTGAGGCAGCATAGGTTTTCATTAGAGAGATAGTGATATTACATGGTGTTCCGAAGAAGATTTTTTTAGATAGGGATGCAAAGTTCACTTCCAAGTTCTACAAGGAGATATTTGTAAGTTTGGTTACAAAATTGGCCTTCAGTACGAATTATCATCCACATATAGATGGACAGACATAGAGGGTCAATAGGATCCTGGAAGATATGTTGAGGATGTACGTGATGCACTAGCAGAGGAATTGGAGGAGTATCTTACATTGGTTGATTTCAAATACAACAATGGTTATCAGGAGTCATTGAGGATGAGTCCTTTCGAGGCATTGTATGTACGTAGTTGTAATACTCCCATCAACTAGAGTGATCCAGTGAATAGGGTACTTATTGGACTGGATATGTTGGCAAACATGGAACAATAAATGCAGGTTATAAAGAAGAATCTAAAGGAAACACAAGATAGACAAAAGAGTTATGCAAACTAGCATAGGGTGTTCAAGGAGTTTAATCTTGGGGAGCATGTTTATTTGGGCATCAAGCCCAAGAAAATCTATTTGAGGATTGGATCATGTGCTAAGTTGGCACCACAGTATTGCAGGCCTTTCGAGATCCTTGAGAGGATTGGAATAGTGACCTATTGACTTGCACTGCCTCCAACAGTGAAATTCGATGATGTTTTCCATATTTCGTTGCTTAAGAGGTATATAAAGGATGTTGATCATGTTATTGATTGGTCTATATTGCAGGTGGTGCAAGAAGGAGAGTTCCAACTGGAGCCTCAGTGCATATTGCATCGGAAGTAACTCATGCTCAGGAAGAGAGCCATAGAGAAAGTTAAGGTGAAGTGGAAGAACTTTGGGCCTGAAGAAGCTACATGGGAGATGGAAGATTAGATGCGGGCCTTGTATCCTTCACTGTTTTCCAGTTGAGGCAAAGAAGTTTTGGTTTGACATTTGGTATATGTTTGGCATCTATTTGGCTAATTTTTTGGTATATATATATATATATATATATATATATATATATATATATATATATATGGATGTAAATACCTCCATAAGCTAAGTTATAAATCTCCAATAGGCGGTATGGTCGTTATCTTGTCATGTTTTCATGATGTTTTTCTTTTGAGGTCTATCATTGTAAATATGCAACGAGCTAAGTTATAAAGCTCCATGGGTAGTATGTTTGTTTTTCAGCAGTTTTGTTGAGGTATTTGGTGTGGTTTAACACTGAGGAAAATGTTCCCCAAGTAGGAGGGTTCTATAACAACCCTAGTGAAAAGTTCATGTACTAAAATTTAATAAAGGGAAAATAAGACCACAGTTAAGGGACATGTATTCCAAGCTAAATGTTGGGAAAATCTATCCTATTGGGCATCACTTGATGTGTTTATGGCGAAGGAAAATGGAAAAGGATAAGGAAAAGGCATTAAAAGGAAAAAAAAGGCATTTTTGGCACATTTATTTATGAAAATAATGGAAATTAGGAGAAAAGTAAGGTGAAAGGCCACACGTTGCATGTGAGGAGGAAATTGAAAGAAAATAATGGAAAATGAAGAAAATAGAGGCCTCATTAATAAAAATGTTTTTGGATATCAGTGGGTAACCTTTTGTTAGTTCAAGTTTTGGATCTCTCTCATTATTCTCTCTCTCTCTCTCTCTCACTCTTGGTCACTTAGAGTTTTCTTGGAGCACTATAGCTTTGGATCAAGGAAGGAAAAGTCAGCAAACAGAAAGGAAGGAAAGAAAGGATCAAGGAATAAGAGTAAGATCAGGTAGCTTTAGCAGGATTACTTGCAAGTAGCATATTGCATGTGTGATTTCCTAGCCAGTTTTGACATGCATGGCTTTGCATGTTGGTGTACGGTTATCTAGTTGTTGGTAGAATGGTTTTGTTGGGTTATGACAGTGGTTTTAAACCTAGCCTTGCCTTTTTCTGGATTCCATGGTGTGTTGGGATGTTTATCTCAATTTTGAGATTTGGTTTGCTAGATGGATTTTGGAAACTGGGGCAGAGGTGGTCTCAAGGTTCATTCCCAAAGGCCTAGGAATCCCTTGACTAGTTTTGGCGGGATACACGGTAAAGCCTGAGGGAGGAGTCTCGATTTAGGTCCTAGTTATCCAGGTTTTGATTGTGGTAAAGCTTGAGAGGTTGGTCTTGGTTTAGGGCCTAGTGACCCAGGATTGGATTGCGGAAAAGCCTGAGAGACAAGGAGATAGAGAATTCCTGAAGGACAGTGATGGATTCTGGATGCCATTCCAAGTTCAGTTCGGTTGTGATTGGAGCACCGGTTTTGGTGTGATCACGATTTGGTGAGGGTGGAGGTGGTTTAACCTCTGGATTCCCTTGCTTGTTTTTGGATTAGTTTATCCATGACATCCCACATTCATTCTTGGAACAATGCATGTGGGTGATGTTGGCAGTATGACACAGGTTTGATGCTATGACACAGGTGTTGTCCTTGATGGCAACTCACTCAGATGACAGATCACAGTTCAGGCTCACAAAATGAAGGAAAACGAGATATACGCAAGTTCCCCTTGACCAAACCGCGTATACACGCAGGTTAGCAGACCAAAAGACGCATATGCGTATACACATACTTTCATGCAAGGAAAAGCACGTACATGTTGGAAAACTTGGTTTTGGTCTGTGGTATTTGGCCCCTGGTATTTTGACCCATGGTATTGGACCAAGGTATCTTGTCCGACGTGTTGACCCCAGGTATTTGGTCCAAGGTATTGGTTCTAAATGGTTTTGGACCATGGTATTGAGTAAGGCATAAGAATATAAAAGGAGGAGGAGATCATTATGCAAAGGCACTCAAGTATTGAATATCTATTGAAGAGCAAGATATAGAATACTGGTCATTGGGTTATGGTGCATAGCTGGATCTGAATCAAAGAAGAACCTGAGTGCTTGAGGAAGGATAAGTTCTATTGATGGGTCAATAACTTAATGCTTGAAGAGAAGTATCTTTATGTGGTTTTGATATTTTATTTGAATAATTGGCGCATGTCGTAATCTGTAAATCTGATGATCTAGGTATAATTGATGTCTGAATAGTTGTAAAGGTTAAATCATCTTTTACAGATCTGTACGTAGGTTCATTACAGCAAGGGCGCGTATACACGCTGGTTAGGCATTTCAAAACAACGTATACGGAGGTTTGTCTTGAGAAAAGTGCGTATGCACGCAGGTTCGAAACATTGAAGTAGCGTACACCTCATAAAATATGTTTTAGCTACTTCTGTTTGCTGTTGCAGTGTTTTGGGTTCTAGCTTGGGTTCTGGTTACAACATTCAGAAAAGTGATTGTTTGATTCAATTTTGGTTGGTGCAAAGGAGATTGGTTGATGCAGATATATTTGATGTTTGATTGATGATGGATCTAGTTTGAAAATTTATGAAACGTGGTCCATGGAGAAGGTTGTAACCTTCTGTAGGTCAACACCTACGTACTAGTACATCAGCTAGTACAAGAGCAAAGAGGGTTATAGCTCCCTTCCAGGAGAAGCTGGAGAACGAGAGAAGGTTGTAACCTTCTGCAGGTAGAAGCTTGCGTACTGGTATAAGACTACACCAGTACAGAAATATTGTAAAAAGAAGTTTCTTATTAAAATAAGATAGAGAGAAATTGCAACAGGTGGTTTTCACCCACATTAGGTTTCCACCTTATATCTTGTGTTCTTGTGTGTGATTGTCTACTCTATTTTTATTGTACCTGGTTACTGTTATATGGTTTTGATGCATAGATTAAAGATCAACATCTGATGAATTAACTAAATTATAAGTCTGCAGGATATACGCGAGTTTCTTTAACTACAGTTGCGTATATACGCAAGTTTCATTAACTAAAGTGGCGTATACAAATATGATTGTGAAAAGAAATATTATTGACTTACTAATACTGATTCACCCCCCCCCCTCTCAGTATTATTTCCAACAATTGGTATCAGAGCAGGTCCTTCAGAAAAAGCTTGATCACTTGAAGGAAGATCTATCATCATGAGTACCTACGAAAGAGAAGGATCCATTAGACCAACAATCTTCAATGGGAGCAACTTTGTCTATGGGAAGGTAAGAACCACAGCCTATCTTTAATCTCTTGGAACAGATGTTTGGGAAATCATGGAAGGAGGATACACATTTCCATCAGCAATTCCTACAGATACTACAGGTAACAAATGCCAAGGTTGTCAATACATTATTGGGGAGTCTGTGACAATCAGAATTTGTCAAGGTTATGTAGCTCAAAACCACCAAAGAAATATGGGACAAGATCGTTCTAAGCTATGAAGGAGACGACCAAGTAAAACATGTAAAACTACAATCTCATAATTCAATATGAAACTCTCAAAATGCACAATGATGAAAGTATAGCTAATTACTTCTTACGTATAGATGGGATTGTTAATCACATGAAAAACTTGGGTGAAGAGATAAAAGAAGTTACTGTAGTTGAAAAGGTTTTGAGATCTCTGTCTTCTAAGTTTGAATCAAAAGTTTCTGCCATAGAAGAAAAGTAGAATATTCAGAGTATTACTATGACGTAGCTGCACGGAATCCTAACTACTTTCGAAATTAGGAAAGGGGTTCCATCAGATATGAGAGAAGCTGCATTCAAGGCTTCAGGAAGAGAAGAGATCAATGAATCGGGACACAATTCAGAAGGAGAGGAAGAAGCAAACTTTGTCATGAACCTTCAACGGGGTTCTGGAAGATTCAAAGGTAAATTACTTTTCAAATGCTTTGCTTGTGGAAGAGTCGGTCATTATGTAGCCAAATGTCCTCAGAAAGATAAGCTGGATAAAGGTAAGGAACCGGCAAAGTGGAATAGAAAACATAATGTAAGTAAGAAGAGATACTATACACATGAAGATAGCGATGGTTTATCAAATAGTGATGAAGATGAACATGGTAATGATTATAGACTTTTGATGGCTTTTGAAGATGATGATTTCTTGGATGCTTTAGATGAAGATGGTCTATATGAATAAATTTCTAAACTTAAAATCTGTTTAGAAGAAAAGAGTATGATTATAGATACTCTGACATTCCAACTTGCTGAAAGGGAAAAACACAATGAAAAGTTAGAATGTGAAATTGTGGGTCTAAGAAAAGATATTGAGAAAACAAAAGCTCTCAATCTTAGATTTTCTAAAGGATCAGAAACTTTAGATGAAATTATCAAAGTGCAGTGTTCTCCTCTGATAAAGATAGGTCTTGGATATACAGAAGAAGCATCTCAAGCATAGAAGCCATCAACCTCCAAAATCTATCTTGATGCAGCAAGGAGAAGTGAACAGGTTGACAATCATCAGCAAAGGCATAAAGAAGATCACCAGGTAAATCAGGTTCAATCTACTTCAAGGATGAACAGAAGCTACAACCTACCTCAGGTAAATCATTCTCAATTTGCTTCAAGAATGAATATCAATGGAAATCATCAGGTCAGTAGATTCGATAATCGAAGGAATTTCTTTAATGGCCAAGGTTTTTCATGTCATAACTTTGGACACAAAGCTACTCAATGTGTTTCTTACAAGACCATCATTACTAGAGAAGCACAAAATCAAAGGAATGTGACTAGGATCATGAAAAGGACCTACAATAACTTTTCTACTCTTGAAAATGAAATAGAATGCTCTATCTGTAACAACTTCGGTCATGAAGATTCTAAATGCAGGAGTAATTTTCGGCAAACATCACAGAAGGAGCAAGCTTCATTGGGTCCCAAAACATGGACAAAGAAATAATCGCAAACAAAAAGATGTGGTATAGCCTTGTATGCATAAGGACAAGAAAATCAGTGGTACATCGACAATGGATGCTCGAAACACATGACAGGTGATAAAGAAAAACTTCAGTCATATAATGCCTTAGAAAAGGAAAAGAAGGTCTCATTTGGTAATGACACTCCTGCAGTCATAAAAGGTAAAGGCTCCATTCTCTTAAAAGAAAAAGTTAAAGCTGGAAATGTTATGTATGTAGATGGTCTAAAGCATAATCTATTGAGTGTCAGTCAAATGTGTGATCAAGGAAATGAGGTAGTATTTCGATCAAATGGATGTATTGTTCGTGAGCTTGATACAGGAGAAATAGTGATCAAAGGTGTAGGAACTCTAAACAAACTGTACATACTCAAGGGGGGACAACAACAGTGCTGCCTAAGCAAAAATGATGAACACTAGCTATGGCACAAAAGATTGGGGCATCTAAGCTTCCCTCAAATAAGAAAAGCATGCAGATACAAGGCTATTCGTGATCTTCCAAATATCGGCATTCCAGAAAATACAATATGCAAATCATATCAATTTGGTAAGCAAACCAGAGCACATTTCCCTGAGAAGGAAGGATCAGCTAGTAAGCCTCTTGAACTTGGTCACACTGATTTATGTGGTCCATCTAGGAGAAAGTCACCTCGTGGAGAATAATACTTTATATTTTTCATTGACGACTTTTCCAGAATGTGTTGGATAGGACTTATAAAGCATAAAGACGAAGCTTTCGAAAAGTTCAAAGCCTTCAAAGCTTTGGTTGAAAATGAATCATATCGCAAAATCAAATGCCTCAGGTCTGATTGAGGAGGGGAATTTACCTCGGATGAATTCTTTGACTTTTGTGAAGAACATGGAATAACAAGGCAATTCTCCACTGCAAGGACTCCTCAGCAAAATGGAATGGTAGAAAGGATGAACAGAACTATTCAACAAATGGCTCGTGCTATGCTAGATGAGTCTGGAACTCCTGCAACCTTTTGGGGTGAAGCTTCATTTGTTGCCGTCACTATTCTCAACAAAACAAACGTCCGGGTAAACAGCACTCAAACTCCTCATGAACTGTGGTATGGTAAGACTCCTACTGTAAAATATTTCGAAGCTTTTGGAAGCAAATGTTACATCAAAAGGACTGATGAAAAACTTGGCAAGTTTGAACCTAGAGCAGATGAAGGCATTCTCCTTAGTTACTCTTCCCGAAGTAAAGGATATAAGTGTTATAATAAAAGACTTGGGAAAATTGTTGAAAGTATTGATGTTGTGGTTGATGAAGCAGGCAAAAATCCAAAGCAAGTAAAAACCAAAGATTATGAAGAAGATGAGGACTATCCTTCCACATCAAATCAAACTAATTCCGAAGAAGAAGAAACCAATGAGGCACCAGAAGAACAGATAAGGGTAGAAGAAAAGACTCCATCCAGGTATGTTCAAAAGAATCATCCAGAGACTCAAATTTTGGGGCAGAAAGAGGCAGGTGTGCAGATAAGAAGAACTATTACAAAATCTTCAAGCTATCTAGCATTGCTTTCCTCCGTCGAACCGCAAAATGTAAATGAAGCATGCAAAGATGAATGTTGGGTCAAGGCCATGAATGAAGAACTTGAGCAGATTGAAAAGAATAATACTTGGGAATTGGTTCCTAGACCTAATGGTAAGAATTTCATAGCAACCAAATGGATATTCAAAAACAAGCTGAATGAAAATGGAGAAGTTATTAGAAATAAGGCTAGACTTGTTTGTAAAGGGTATGCTCAACAAGAAGGTATAGACTTTGAAGAAACTTTTGCACCTGTTGCTAGACTTGAAGCCATAAGAATGTTCCTTTCTCTTTCTAGCTTTCAGAAGTTCAAAGTATATCAAATGGATGTGAAATCTGCCTTTCTTAATGGATACCTAGAAGAAGAAGTATATATTGAGCAACCAGACGGATTCATCCTTGGAAATGATCCAAAACTTGTATGCAGACTCAGAAAGGCTCTTTATGGTCTAAAACAAGCTCCAAGGGCCTGATATTATCGTCTTGACAAATACCTTCATCATCAAGGTTTTTCAAAAGGATCAGCTGATAGCAATCTATATATAGAAATTGACAATGATAAATTGCTAATACTTGTTGTGTATGTTGATGACATCATTTTTGGTAGCATTGAAGAAGCCATGAGTCAAAACTTTGCATTGGTAATGCAGAAAGAATTTGAAATGTCCCTGCTTGGTGAGCTCACATACTCTCCTAGTTTACAAGTTCAACAAAATAAAGATGGCATTTTTATATCACAAACCAAGTACCTCAAGCAGATCTTGAAGAAATATGGCATGGAAGATTCTAAACCAGTATGTACCCCTATGGTAACAGGATGCAGCCTCAACGCAAATGATGAATCAGCAGCAGTACATCAACCAACCTACAGATCCATGATTGGTAGTCTGCTCTATCTAACAGGTACCCGACCAGACATCATGCATGCAGTGGGAATAGTTGGAAGATTCCAAGCAAATCCAAAGGAAGCACACCTTCAGGCAGTCAAAAGGATTTTCAAATATCTTCAAGGAACACAAAACTTTGGTTTATGGTATCCTAGAGATACAGATCTTACACTTCATGCATATACAGATGCAGATTGGGCAGGAAGCATGGATGACAGAAAAAGCACTAGTGGTGGTGCATTCTTTATGGGTTCCAGATTAGTGTCTTGGTTCAGCAAGAAACAAAGTTCAATTGCATTATCTATAGCTAAAGCAGAATATGTGGCTGCTGCATCTTGCTACACACAACTCCTTTGGATGATGCAAACATTGCAAGACATTCAAATCACATGTACTCCACCCATCTCCATTCTATGTGATAATACAAGTGCAATCAGTATTTCAAAGAATCCAGTCATGCACTCCAAGACCAAGCACATATCTATCAAATATCATTTTCTCCGGGAACAAGTGCTTGAACAAAAGGTCAAATTGGAGTATGTTCCCTCCAAGGAACAGGTTGCTGATATATTCACCAAACCACTACCCAGGGAGACATTTGAATACCTCAGACAGAAGCTGGGAGTAGTTGATGCATCATCTTGTTGTTGACACTTATCTGTTTCAGAGAAAAGTTGTTGTACGTGAGTTTCATGAAGTGTATCCGTGTACATACATCGGTTTCTGTGGATACAGTCACGTATATGTTGGTTTGAAGAAAAACAGTGGGCCAGACTCAGGATGAAAAGATTTTGTTATGGGTCTGACAGAGATCATCTGGCATAGGTTCAGGGGGAGCATATACTTCTAATAATGCATTGTTGGCATTATCTTAGAAGATCTTGGTACAATTTCACAGTTGTTTTTGTTTCAGGTGGAACTGGTGCAGAGGGAGATCATGTTTGCTGGTCTGGATGGTGATTGACAGATGTTGCTGATGATGGTTGCTGATGACTATCATAGTCTTGTTTTAGTTATTTTGTCTCTATGTCATGTATATCTTTTATTATCAAGGTCATGTAACGACCTATTTTGTTTCCCCACTATGCCTAGGATGGATGATGTAATGTTCTTTTTTTATCATGTCTAAACTTTTGGTATATCCACACTTGGTTGGGTGGATGAGTCAATCTTGGTATATTCCCACTTGGTTGGGAGATGGATGTATGTATGAATCTTTGGTGATAGGAAGGTCATTTATGATGTATAGAGTCATGTTCTTCTTGTAGAACATCTTTTTGCAGACCTTGCTTACAGTCAGGGGGAGCATGAACAGCACACTTCAGCATATCAGAGAATTCAGCATGTACTTAGGGGGAGCATAACCCTTTGCCCTTGATGACAAAGGGGGAGAATGACTTGGGGTTGCCATCAAGTCCAAAGGGGGAGATTGTTGGCATTATGACACAGGTTTGGCGCTATGACACAGGTGTTGTCCTTGATGGCAACTCACTCAGATGACAGATCACAGTTCAGGCTCACAAAATGAAGGAAAAAGAGATATACGCAGGTTCCCCTTGACCAAACCACATATACACGTGGGTTAGCAGACCAAAAGATGCATATGCGTATACACGCACTTTCATGCAAGGAAAAGCGTGTACATGTTGGAAAACTTGGTTTTGGTTCGTGGTATTTGGCCCTCGGTATTTTGACCCATGGTATTGGTCCAAGGTATCTTGTCCGACGTGTTGACCCCAGGTGTTTGGTCCAAGGTATTGGTTCTAAGTGGTTTTGGACCATGGTATTGAGTAAGGCCTAAGACTATAAAAGGAGGAGGAGATCATTAGGCAAAGGCACTCAAGTATTGAATATCTAATGAAGAGCAAGATCTAGAATACTGGTCATTGGGTTATGGTGCATAGCTGGATCTAAATCAAGGAAGAACCTGAGTGCTTGAGGAAGGATAAGTTCTATTTATGGGTCAAGAACTTAATGCTTGAAGAGAAGTATCTTTATGTGGTTTTTACCTTTTATCTGAATAATTGGCGCATGTCGTAATCTGTAAATCTGATGATCTGGGTATAACTGATGTCTAAATAGTTGTAAAGGTTAAATCATCTTTTACAAATTTGTACGCAGGTTCATTATAGCAAGGGCGCATATACACGCTGGTTAGGCATTTCAAAACAGTGTATACGCAGGTTTGTCTTGAGAAAACTGCATATGCACGCAGGTTTGAAACATTGAAGTAGCGTACACCTCATAAAATATGTTTTAGCTACTTCTGTTTGCTGTTGCAGTGTTATGGGTTCTGGCTTGGGTTTTGGTTACTGTTACTGTGTTCTGGTTACAGCATTCAGAAAAGTGATTGTTTGATTCAGTTTTGGTTGGTGCAAAGGAGATTGGTTGATGCAAATATATTTGATGTTTGATTGATGATGGACCCGGTCTGAAAATTTATGAAACGTGGTCCATGGAAGAAAAGAGAAGGTTGTAGCCTTCTGTAGGTCAGCACCTACATACTAGTACATCAGCTAGTACAAGAACAAAGGGGGTTGTAGCTCCCTTCCAGGAGAAGCTGGAGAACGAGAAGAGGTTGTAGCCTTCTGCAGGTAGAAGCCTGCGTACTGGTATAAGACTGCACCAGTACAGAAATATTGTAAAAAGAATTTTCTTATTAAAAGAAGATAGAGACAAATTGTGGCAAGTGGTTTTCACCCACATTGGGTTTCCACCTTATATATTGTGTTCTTATGTGTGATTGTCTACTCTATTTTTACTGTACCTGGTTATTGTTATCTGGTTTTGATGCACAGATTAAAGATCAACATCTGATGAATTAACTAAATTATAAGTCTGCAGGATATACGCAAGATTCTTTAACTAAAGTTGCGTATATACGCAAGTTTCATTAACTGAAGTAGCACATACAAATCTGATTGTGAAAAGAAAGATCAACATCTAATGAATTAACTAAATTATAAATCTACAGGATATACACGAGTTTCTTTAACTACAGTTGCGTATATACGCAACTTTCATTAACTGAAGTAGAGTATACAAATCTAATTGTGAAAAGAAAGATCATTGACTTAATAATACTAATTCAGCCCCCACCCCCCCTCTCAGTATTATTTCCAACAGGTGATTGGCCGAAAGAAAGATTTGATTCATCCATGTCTACAGTCGGGCGGTAACTGGAAGTCTCAAACCTAGTTGTTTTTCATATGATTAATGAAAGTTAAGTTCTCTTTCTTTTGTACTTTTTTATATGTGGATCTAATGGGAGTTATATATCTGTTATTTTCATGGTTTAATGCTAGTTATAAGCATGGCTAATTGACTGGTTCATCTCATGGTTATTTCATGTATTTACTTCTAATTGTTAAAATGATGGATGCAAGACCTAATTGATGTTATAACTAGTCAAGGGAAAAGGTGGTGATCCTTCTTGTCATGTTTCATAAGATTTTTCAGTCATTCATGGTATGTCTTGTATCCTAGACCTATAGGTTTCATTGATGCCAAGTGTTTTACAGAATTCCAGTCTCGATTGGGGATGGTCAGGCCTAGTCCTAATGTTGATTTTTTATTTATTAGTCTTGTCATCATGTCCTTGAAGGATCTAAAGGTTACAACATGTTCTGAGCAGTGGCCGGAATTCCGTGCTATAAAAGTGTCTTGAATTTCATAGACGTTGGAACAGGTATGCTGGGAAAATTCCCTGGACGTTGGTTTGCAGACATGTGAGAGTGTCCATAAGTCCCTGGACGTTGGCATGCCCATAGCATGAGATTTTCATGAGTTCAGGAGGTCTAAAGGATCAGTGGGACCCAGGGGTAGCATGTCTGAGTGGTTGAGATGTCTCCTGGGGGTGTTGTTGTTGATGTGGAAGGTATGGTTGGTGTGTTTAGTCAATTCCATTTTCTTAAGGTCACCAAGGAGGTTGAA
This sequence comes from Pinus tabuliformis, assembly GCA_031772625.1. Taxonomy (NCBI): domain Eukaryota; kingdom Viridiplantae; phylum Streptophyta; class Pinopsida; order Pinales; family Pinaceae; genus Pinus; species Pinus tabuliformis. The sequence goes on from CM062806.1 coordinate 777,622,017, forward strand.
TCATATCATAGTGACCGCTCTCAGCACATGTTTACCCCAGTTGGACAGTTACTTGGGTAGATGTGGGAGGAGGGTGGTTGCAATGCCTTACCTCAAGGAGTAGAAGGCTAAAGTTCAGAGGTTCACTAGTGGGTTACCAATGGCATTCAAAGATAGGATTGAGTTCGATGAGCCTAGATCATTGGAGGAGGCCATTCGAAAGCTAAAGAATTTCTATAAGAAATTGAAGCACATATATGAGACTAAATCAGACTCGAAAGGTAATGCAAAGAAAAAAGGAAAATGGGATAACAAGCACGTAAGGTCTCAGGGTGCAGGTAATAAAGAGAATGGAATTCCATCTAAGAATTTCAATGCATTAGATAGAGGAAATGGATTTCTATTTGAGGAACATAACAAGGATGCATGATGGAAGCCTATAGAGTGTTGGAATTGTGGCAAAGATCATTGCAAGAGATATTTTCCACAGAATCAGGGTGGTAGGCCTCATAGATATAGTGCACAGGGCACGTAGACTATTGGGGATGTTGGTCAAAGCGTTCCTCGTATCTATGAAGCATTGGATAACAAACAAGCACACCATCAGGAATCTATCATTGAGATGCATGGTAAGATTTATGATCAAGTTATTTATATTTTGATTGACCATGGATATAATTATAGATATGTTAGTCCTGACTTGGTGGATAAGTGTGGTTTGATCAAGGAATTTCATGCAAAATCTTGGTTAGTATAGTTGACTATAGGTACAAAGAATAGGGTCCATCATTGGGTAAGAGCTTGTGCATTTGATTTTAATGGTATGCCTACCGCAACACATTTGAATGTATTAGCGTTCGGATCGTACAATATGTTGTTGGGAATGGATTGGTTGTACCTTCATATAACCAGCATGGATTGTTATGACAAGGCCATTGAGTGCTTGGATGATAATAGGGAACCAATAGTTTTACAGGGAAATAAGAAAGCTACATCAGTTACGATGGTGACAAGTATGCAGGAAAAGCGCAGTCGAAGAAAAGGGTTTATGTTATTCATAATGAACATTTATAGTGACAAGGGTAAGGAAGTTGAGGATGCATATGTTTTGAGTAGGTACCCAGTTGTACAAAAGTTTCAAGATGTATTTTCTGAAGATATTTCAGAGTTTCCACCTCATAGGGAGGTAGACTTTTCTATTGAGTTAGTGTGAGGGGCAGCTTCAGCGTCAAAATCACCTTACAGGATGAGTACACCTAAGTTGGTGGAGTTGAAGCTACAGTTGAAGGAAATGTTGGACAAGGGATATATTAGGACAAGTGTATCACCATGGGGCTCACCAGTATTTTTTGTGAAGAAGAAAGATGGTACTCTCAGATTATGCATTGACTATAGGCAATTGAATAAAGTGACCATCAAGAACATGTATCCATTACCGAGGATTGATGACTTGTTCAATCAGTTGAATGGAGCAACAATGTTCTCGAAGATTGATCTGAGATTCAGATACCACTAGGTACACATCAAAGAGGAGGAAATTTACAAGACAACTTTTCGGAGTAGGTATGGGCATTATGAGTTTGTTGTAGTTCCATTTGGTTCTAGCTACATTTATGTGCTTGATGAATAGCGTGTTGCATATGCATTTGGATAAGTTTGTTATTATGTTCATTGATGACATATTGGTATATTTTAAAAATAAGGAATAGCATGTCAAACATTTAGCAGCATTGTTGAGGTTGTTGAGAGAGCATTAGTTGTATGCTAAGCTCAACAAGTGTAGTTTCTTTTAGACTGAGGTACATTAGCTAGGGCATGTTGTCTCCAAGGAAGGCATTGCAATAGATCCAGAAAAGATAAGGGCCATCATGGAGTGGGTATCTCCTAAGGATCTAGATGAGATGAGATCTTTCATGGGGTTGATAGGCTATTACAGAAGGTTCATCAGGAACTTCTCATAGATTGCTTATCCTATTACATCATTGCAGAGGAAAGGTAAGAAGTTTGAGTGGATAGATGAGTGTGAGGCCAGTTTTGAGCAGCTTAAGAAGTTTTTGACACTTGCACAAGTGTTAAGTATTGAAGATCCGAACAAAGAGTTTGTAGTATGCATAGATTCTTGCAAGAAAGGACTTGGTGGAGTCCTTATATAAGATGGAAAGGTGGTATGCTATGAGTCACAAAAAATGAATGAGCACGAGCATAACTACCCCACACATGATCTTGAGTTGGCGGCGATTATACATGCATTGAATATGTGGAGGAACTATCCTCTAGGGAGGATATTTGTGTTGATGAGTGATCACAGTGGGTTGCGGTATCTATTGGACCAACCAAATTTCAATGGAAGGTAGTCTCGGTGGTTGGTTATGATCAGTGAGTTCAATTTTGAGATAAGGTATATCAAAGGTAAAGAGAACAAAGTGGCAGATGCTCTTAGTAGATGGATACAGGTAAATCACTTAGCAACTATGATCTCCTATGGGACATACTTACAGGATAGGATATTCTAGGCAGGTTAACACGATGTCAGGTACATGGAGATTATGCACAAGTTGCAACATAGTACAGGTCATGTGGTGGTATAGGTATAGGTACAGGTAGTAGTACAAGTACATGTATAGGTAGTAGTACAGGTATAGGTAGTAGTACATGTACAAGTAGTAGTATAGGTACACGTGCAAGTGCACACGATGTGGACTATTGACTTACAGCAAATGGATTGGTTAGATTTAGAGACAAGATATATGTGCCAGACAACAGTGAACTCAATAAGGTGATCTTGATAAAGTTTCATGTGAAACCATATTTAGGTCACCCATGTTATCATAAGACACTGACAACAGTGAAGAGATTTTATTATTGGCTGAATCTAAAGAAGGATATAGCAGAGTTTGTGGCTAGGTGTTTTAATTGTCAGCGTGTGAAGGCATAGTGTAAGCACCCAGGTGGACTGATATAGCTGATTTATATTCCATAGTGGAAATGGGAAGCCATTTCCATGGACTTCATGACAGGTTTGTCGAGGATAGTGAGGCAACATGATTCCATCATGGTCATTGTGGACAGGTTGACAAAGGTTTCACATTTTATTCTAGTGAAGTCTATATTCTCAGCTAACGATGTATCACAGATATTCATCAGAGATGTGGTCATATTGCATGGTGTTCTGAATAAGATTGTGTCAGACAGGGATGTGAAGTTCACTTACAAGTTTTGGAAGGAGTTATTTGTAGGTTTGGGCACAACGTTTGCCTTTAGTACAACTTATCATCCATATACATATGGATAGACAGAGAGGGTCAGCAAGATATTGGATCAACAAAGAAAGTGGGAAGAGTACCTTCCATTGGTAGAGTCCGCTTACAATAATGGGTATCGGGAATCTTTGAGGATGAGTCTATTTGAGGCATTGTATGGATGGAATTGAAATACTCCCATCAATTGGAGTGATCCAGTTAATAGGGTGATGATTGGACCGGACATGTTGGCGGACATGGAACAAGAAATGCAGGCAATCAAGAAGAATGTAAATGAAACACATGATAGGAAGAAGAGTTATGCAGATCAGAACATGTTGTTCAAGTAGTTCTAGGTTGGGTATAAGGTGTACTTGTGCATCAAACCAAAGAATATCTCCTGACGGATTGGATCATGTGCCAAGATGTAACCACAATTTTGTGGACCCTTCATCATTATTGAGAGGATTGGGCTAGTAGCCTATCAACTTGCACTACCTCCGAGAGTGAAAGTCCATGATGTTTTCCATTTTTCATTACTTAAGAAGTATGTTAGAGATGTTGATCATGTGATTTATTGGACTGTATTGTAGGTGGAACCAGATGGAGAATTCTAGTCGAAGCCTCAGTGTATATTGAAGAAAAAAGTGCTCATGCTCTAAAACCGAGCAATCGAGTAGGTTAAAGTGCAATGGAAGTACTTTGGTCCCGATGAAGCTACATGGGAGATGGCGGGTCATATGTGGGCTATGTATCCTTCATTGTTTGTTGGTTGAGGTAAAGCAACTTTTGTATGGTGTTTTGGTATATGTCTTTGGTATATGTTTTGGTACATGTTTTGGTGATTTTGATATATGTACCTATGTATATGGATGTAAATACCACCATGAGATATGTTATAAAGCTCCAATAAGTGGTACGTGTGTTATGTCATTATGATGTTATGTTTGTTATGTTTTAATGTTGGTTTTATTCTCAATAGGTTAATCATTGTAAAAACTGCATCGAGCTAAGTTATAAAGCCCCATCGGAAATATATTTTGGTTATAACAGTCTTATGGTTATAGGTGTTGTTGAACACTAAGGATGGTGGTCCCCCAAGGGGGAGGGTTCTGTAACAGCCTTGGTGAAAATTCCATGTAATAAAAGTTAATAAAGGAAAAATAATAACCATGGTTGATGAGACACTTATTCTAAACTTGAATGTTGGGCAAGACATCTTAGTGTGGGTGTTAATTTGGGTATTAATGGCTAAGGAAAGTGGAAAAGGCAATGGCTAAGGCTTTGGAAAGGAAAAATGGCATTTTCCACACATTTATTTATGAAAATAACGAAAATTAGGAGAAAATGGAGGTGAAAGGTCATAGGTTGCATGCGAGAAGGAAAATGAAGGAAAATAATGAAAAATGAAGAAAATAGAGGCCTCATTCATAAAGAGGCTTATGAGGATCAGTTGATAACCTTTTACCAATTCAGTTTTGGAGCTCTCTCATTATACTCCATCTCTCATACTCTTGGATACTTAGAGTTTTATTGGAGCACTCTTGGAGATTGTGGCATACTTGGATTTTTGGAGCAACAAGGAAAAGGAAGAGTAGGAAATCACAAGAGGACATCAGGATCAACAGATACAATGGGTTTTTATTGCGGGTGCTTAGATGCATGTATTTTTTCCTCACTGGTTTTGGCATGCATGGCATATGCATGTGGTTTGTTGGTTATGATCTATCATTGGCATGGAGGATGGCCAAGATTGACAGTGGATTGCCTAGCCTTTCCATTTCCTGGATAACCATGGTGATTGTGGATTTATTTTCCTTGTTTTGTTTTGGTTGGTTCTCATGCTATCTTAGCTTGGGTTGAGTTACTAGTCCTGGAATCCCTAGTTGGACAAATTCTCTAGAAGCCCTGTAATAACTTGGGTTGAGTTACTGGTCTTGGAAGCCCTGAAAAGGTTGTGGGTTGAGTTACTAGTCTTGGTTTCCTTGGTTGGACAGATGCTCTGGAGCCCTAGAGGGCTTGGATAAAGAACAATCTAATGATGGTTTTGTCATGTTCGACCGTGAGGTGGAATCACTGTTTGAGGGGTTGAGGTGGATGGTCTCTGGAAGCCCTGGATGGTTTTGGATTGATGTGTGTATGAGATCCCACATTCTTTTTTGAAATATGGCACGAGGATGAATGACTGAAGAGAGATTTGGATCAACCTTTCTACAATCAGGTGGAATATGGTAGTACCATCCCGGGTTTGGATTTTGCATCATCAATATGAGGTTATTTCTCCTTGTATTTATATGAGTATTATACTGGTTATCTGTGGTTTATATGGATGTTATTTCATTGGTATTTCTGTTGCTATTATGTTGTTTATGTATATGTTTTATGACAGTAGTTATGTTTGGATCTCATCATGTTTTTACTTGTAAATGAATGAACAATGTATCTATGGCCTCATGGGTGAAATGGCAGCCAATGTGTTGAGGAATCAATGCTTCTTAGTGATTCTCAATTAAGTATGAGACTCCTATGCTCAGATATGTTATTTACACCTATAGATTACATATTTGTGATATGTTTGATGAAATTCTTGTCATGGCTAGTAGAGGTCTAGTCAAGGTATTATGCAAGTAATTGAATTTATACTGCCATTCACTTGTTATCTTACTATTCTAAAGGTGTGATTCAATTATGGGCAATGACCTAGGCTCTGGGCCTAAAAAAGTGGCTCAACTATCGAGGATGCTAGCACAAAACTAAGCAAAATAGTCCTTGGAAACTGACATGCCTTATCATGAGATAGGCGAGATCCTCCTGGATGCTGAGAGACCTATAAAATGGGAGCATCTGGGGGTGAAGTGGTCCAAAATCTAAGTGGGACCCAGAGGTTGGTTGGCAAAAAGGATGGGTTGGTTCCTGAGGATCCTAATGCTGAAGTTGAATGTTTGTATGGTGTGATTTCATCAGTTCCACTTCCTTAAAGAGACTTAGGAGGTCGAATCATATCATAGTGGCCTCTCGTCGCATATTTACCCTAGTTTATCGGTTGCTTGGGTAGATGTGGGAGGAGGGTGTTACATTGGGAAAATCCATAGAGACAAATCTAGAAAGAGCTGACAAAGGAATTTTCACCTTTTCCAAAATATGTGTAGATGTAGACGTTAGCAAAGGCTTACCTAATCATATCCACTTAATTCACAATATATTTCATTGGACCCAGCCAATATATTTTGAGAACGCAACTTTCAGGTGTTGCATTTGTTTCCAAAATTGACATTTACAAAACACCTATCCACAAGAAAAGATAGCTCCAAATAGGAAAAAGTGGCATCCCAAAAATCCAAAAGGATGGCAGGTTCTAGATCTGCACCTCTCATAAGAGGAGGAGGAAATTATGGAGAATCATATGAATGTGGAGGTTCAGGAACAACGAGGCCAACCATAAAATGGAGGGGAAGAGCATCCGAGAATAATGGTCCAAAGCCAAAGAAATGTTGAAAAAAGAAGATATTGTAGTGTAACAGGTGGTGGAAGCACCCCCTCAACTAGAGGCGAGTAGAGTGAAATGGTCCCATGTCTCTAAGAGTTTAGATGTAGAAAAAACAAGTCTCTTTGAAGGTGGATGAAATTCATTTAGCAATTGTAAATGTTTCTCCCTCATAAGGAGTCTAGCGAAAATTTGAGAAGAAGAAAGGTAGAAAGGGGTAGGCTAAGTGTTTCTTTATTACACTTAGACATAATATGCTTATTTTGATTTTCCTTTTTGGGTTCCAACCTTTGGTTGGCATGATTAATTTTTTTTAGCATATGCAAAATGCAATTTTATTCCTTGAATAAAATTAATATTTTTTCTTCGGGGAAGAAAAAAACATGATTTCATATCAATTTTGAAGAGATAAAGTAATTAAAATAGAAAATATTATATTTTCCTTATAAATATTTCAATATAAACATAATATCCATATTTCAAAATCACACACACAGTATGTGTCTGTAATAATGTTGGTCATAGGAAAATATTTCAACGCTCAAAATGAACAAGTAATTAAAATTAAAATAATTAAGTTACATGTTAATAAGAAAAATGTGTAATTCATTCAATTCTTACATAAATTTGATATTTGACATTGAAAAAATATTATTAATAATAACAATATCCAATATGAATCATAAATAAAATATCTTACTATACAAGATTGGTAATATTGATGTGTATTTAAAAATATATTAATAATAAAAAACATTTTAATATGAACAATTTAGTTTATAGATAAAATAATTTCAATGCCATATTAAGTAAAATATTCCAGTGTAAACTATCCATATATGTATATATTATTTAAAGTGATTTAAAAAAGTAAATTCTTGTAGTTAAAATATTTCAAGTAATCTTACTATTTTAGGTTTTTCAGGTATACTTTTGGGTCAATTTTGTGGAAAATCTAGCAAAGATTTGTTGGAATTGGAAATTTAAACTGTGAAGGTATTGTATCCATCTATAGATTGAAAAATGTGATTTAAAAAATGAAAAATTACACCTCCTGTGTTGTGAGTGTGTATATCCATCTTAAACATGGATTTAGAAAGCATTAAGAGGGTTTAAATATTTAGAAGAGAATTTTTTCGAAGAGATCACATCGAATATTTTCTTGGAGCCAACGTTTCAAACCCTCTACTGTGATTCATCATCGAAGAAAAGGTGGAGTATCTGATCTAACATTAACATTATATATATATATATCTATATATATATATATATATATATATATATATATATATATAGAGAGAGAGAGAGAGAGAGAGAGAGAGAGAGAGAGAGAGAGAGAGAGAGATGCTTCAAAGAAAACAAGAAGAAACAAATTGATCCATTAGAAAGTCAAAAAAGTTATAAATTCAAGGTAAAATGAAAATGAGATTAAACGTTCAAAAACATCCTCATACATTGAAATAAAATTGGAAAGTAAGGAAAATATAAATATGAAAGGCTAAAATTATGGAAAAAGTAAAGGAATTCAAAAACAGGATTAATGAGTAAAAAATAAATAAATAAATAATAAAAATAAAATATAAATGGAGAATTAAGAAATATACAATTTCCAACAACATCTACAAATATTATATATATATATATATATATATATATATATATATATATATATATATATATATATATATATATATATATATATATATAATCAAAATACAAATAAAAAGAGAAGATCATAACATAAATCAAAACTAGGAATGGAGAGTAGAGATCCAGTTGTTGCTAATTTTCCAACCTTCATCCCTATTCAGATTGTTACCATGTTTCTCAATTTCTAAAGCTTCCTTGAACTTCCTATGATGGAAATGATCAATTTTAGCTAAAATCCAGGAATATTCAATACATATGTGGTGTTTAGTATTAGATGCATGCTCAGCTAAGGAAGACGAGCGAGATCTATTATGCCTAATATCTGCTGCATGCTCTTGGATCCTTTGCTTGATGGAATGACCTGTTTCTCCAATATAGGGTGTTCCACATGAGTAAGGGACTAAGTAAACACCTTTCATATTATTAGGGTCAACATGATCCTTGACTGACTTAAGGGAGCTTCAGATAGTGTTGAGAGGCTTAAAGGAAGCATGCACCTTATTCTTACTTAGAATGCGTGCAATCTTGTCAGTGGTTCTGAGAATGAAAGGAAGTTGCATGGTTGCATGCAGTTTGCAAAACCATGGGGATCCTTTAGGTCCGAGGCTAGCTTTTCGAAATGCTTTGAGACCTAGGTTTCTATTATAGCCATTATCTTCAAAAACTTCAAGCAGATGGGATTTTTCACTTTCAAAGTGACTTTCATCAAAAATCCTTAGAGCTCTAGTGGCTAGAGTGTGGAGAACACCAAATTTCTGAGGAGGATAGTGATGGGAGCTTGCATGAAGGTACTGCTCAGCATGAGTTTTTTTATGATAACATTGGTGATAAAAGGTACCATCCCATTTTTTTGAGATAAGTACATCAAGGAAGGGAAGACTACCATTGACCTTAGTCTCCATAATAAGCTTAATCGACTCATATTGACTATTAATATGATAAATAAAGGAATCAAGTAAGTCACATCCATGCTACCAATATCTTGACATGCAAATTGTTTTCATATAACCAGAATTGATCCCACTCGACACTTGGTATATCCGTAATTAATATGCATTTATATCAATGCTTAGCACATTTCACTGAGAAAGAACTAATAAGATAACCAAAAAACAAAATATAAAACATAATTTAAAAAATCAAATAGCTTCTATATGTCCGATTCATAACTAACACAATGAGCACACAAGCACTAAAAAAAATGAAATAAGTAAATATTATATGGATCTTGATTTTTTCTTATTATTATAATGAGTATGGAAAACAAATATTATATCGATCTTGATTTCTTATTATTATTGAATTGAGTATGGAAAGAAAGAAAAAAAAAATGAATTTAACTTAATTAAAAGAAGAAAGAGATGAATTGAAAAGAGAAAAATAGAATAGAAAGATTAAACTAAAACTAATAAGCGTATTTCTAATAACTAACATAGTCATATAAATTAAATGGTTGATAAATATGTATAAACATTAATATGTAATGGGTATTAAGACATTTGTCTTATGGTACATCTCATACGAGTCAATATTTAAATAAAAAATAAACATAGAAATTAACTAAATTATACCTTCTTTATTGTTATTATTATTATCTATAAAAATAATTATACATGAGTTAAATACATGTATATTTTAATAAAAAACAAAAAGAAAAATGGCATAACAACTTTTGAAATAAATCTCAATCATGTATCTATGACTACTACTAAAAATATTTCGTCAAAGTTAAATCCCTACCATCTACCCAATGAATATTGCTAAATTTTATGAATATTTTGTGAAAGTTAAATCCCTACTATCCATTTAATAATTAAATTACAATTATGAAAATCCTATTCCAAAATAAACATTAATAAAAAAAAACTCTAAGAAAATTAATGTAAAGAAAAAGAATAATTTATTTTATTTTTTTTCCAGAAGAAAAAACATACTTTTGATAATAGAAATAAAAAATTACAATCTCTTGGTTGCATGGTATCTCACTTTATATCTCGAAATTTTATCTTATCATCCAAAATATGCTTCAATCATACATAAAGAATAAAGACTAACTTGTCATGGGAAAATAAGGATCAAAGAGATTAAAGGTAAAGACTTACAATAAAACACCATTGTGAAATTATGAAATAGTACAAATGCCAACATCCAAAAGTAAAGTTTCCTTTGAGAGCATATCTGTTAGAACATTGTGCTTCCCATAATAACGAAGGATCAAAAGATCATCAAACTATTGTTGTAATTGTTTGATCTTCCTTTTCTAAGATTCCAATTGAAGGATTATAAGATCCAATTTTCCATTAAACTAATCCACTGTTATTTTGAAATCACCAATCAATTTAAAAACCTTCACTTTCTCCCACAAATTTAACCTCAATGAACAACAGAGAAATCAACTCAACAATGAAATTCATACAATTTACAATGCCCAACTTGCATTTTAGAACCACATTCTGAAGGAATAAAATGACAACACCAACCCCATAATTCTCCCTTTAGAAAGAACCATCAAATAACCCCATACAATTCCTTTAGATAGCAGGAGCTCCCTTATAATTCTTGTCTTATTTAATTTCAGTGACTTAACTTGTTCTAGAAAAGGAACTCTAGAATTATGTGCAATCATTGTTGAGCATACAACATCATTTTTGAAAAATAAATACGTTTCTCCCTAACCAAATTTCCCGCATCACAAAAATTGGGAGAAATTTAAAAGAGGAAAAACTAAATATTTGAACCCAAAGCCATTAACTTTCTTTAATAGAGTTCCCAAACCACAAACTTTTTATTGCTAGGACTAACAAAACCTCTTTCCATAATATTCACAAAGGGGAAAAATAAATAAAGGATCAATAGATTCATTGTTCTAACGACATAAAACATTGACTATATGACCTTCACATCCTTTTTTTGTTGAAACATACCAAGAAGGAATTTTATTTTTAAGTAGAATCCATAAAAAAAAATATGACATTTCAGGGGTTCTTAACCCTTCCAAACTAAATTAAATTTGATTCACAGGTCATATTTTGTTGAATCTAAGCATTGTATTCTTGCTTTTATAAAATAACCCCACATTTCTTATTATTAGACCAAGAAACACTATCCTCTTGATACCTATTTAAAAAAAATACATGCTTTCCCCAAGTCATAAAAAAAATATTCCATTCACCTATAAAAACTAGTGGGATTTGTAAATACTGAGCAGAATCCTAGACTTGATTGTCAACATTCATGTGACCATCTCTAGCCACCTCCGTAATATAATAAACACCATGGGAATTTAGAAATTATACTAGATCTGTTGATATTTGGTGCCTATCGTCACACTCAATCCAAAACTCTTGTCCAATTAATACATTCCTACCATTATCAATTTTCCATAACTTGTATCCCTCGGATCACATTTCTCCAATTAATTGACTCGCCCTAGTCGATATTGACTATTGCCTTAACCATACTTCCACTAACTTATTCTTTAGGTATTTGAACATTATGATCAAGCTACACAATTTGTTTTCAAAAAACATCCACCATCCATTTTTTACAGCAAGGGCTAAAGCTAACAACTCCATATTTCTGAAGCCCTAGCCTCCAAACTTTTTTGGAATTTCTAATCTTTCCCACTTCACCAGATACAAGCTTCTTTTTTTATTCTTTCCAATCCATAAAATTCGAGCACTCAATTTCCTTATTGACATTAAAATAATTTTGGGAATTTTGGCTAAGGTTAGCCAAAAAACCGGAAAGCTCTCTATAACAAATTTCACTAGAATCAATCAGCCTCCTAAAGAGAGTCATTGATTACACCAAAGATTAATGTGTTTTTCCACTTTCCTCAAAATCCAGAACCAATAATCTACTCTATAATTATTTGGTTTAAGGAAATATTCAAGATATTTAAAACCATCATTTAGCATACCAAAATTGAGAGGAAAAATATATTTAATGGATAACAAATTCTCCTCCTCTAGGTTACTATTAAGACCAATCAATTTATCAAGGATTACTTCCATGCCTGTGGCATTACAAAAACAATCCAAAATTTATTTAAACATCTTCCATTCATCCGCATTCCCTTTATCAAATAATATTCCTATTTGTCATCATCACATGAGGACCGAATTATATTCCTTTAATTCTACCATTCTCATTTGCTTCCATTATTAGCCTACTTAAGCCTTCAATAGTGAGAAAAAAATAGAAAAGGATACAGGTGGAATCCTTGCCTTACTCCCCTTGATTCCCTGAAGAATTCAGAAGGTTCACCATTGATAAGAATAACATAATTATCAGATCAAATAAAACCCAAGATCTAAGACACAACTTCAAATTTTAAAACAAATTGTATTAAAAGATATCTTGAACCAATACATTCTATCATATGCTTCTTTAAAATCAATCTTCATCACCAAAGCTAGAAAATTCCAAGCCTTAATTGTATGAATAACCTCATGTGTTGTCTCAATTGCATCATGAATATTCCTGTTGTAGAGAAAATCAAATTGAGTCAATCACATATGATTTGATAAACCAACCTTCAAACTATTAGTAGTTAGCTTAGAGATTATCTTGTACAAATAATTTCATAGGATTATCAACCTAAAATCATTAAAATACTTTGGTCTACCAACTTAGGAATTAAAGTAAGGAAACTGGCATTAAGATTTCCATAAACAAACCCCTTTCTTCTAGAATCCTCAACCACCTCTAAGATATCTTTTCCAATCAAATCAAACAAGGACAAGAAACATTCTACACCCCAACCATTAGGTCTGGGACGTTTGCCTTTGGGCATCTTCTTAAGATTATTTAAAACTTCCTCCTCAGTAGCAAGTCTCCCTATTCAATCTAATTCTTCATTTGTGAAGAATCGAGGGAAGTTTCTGTTGGGAAACAATTATAAGACTGAGAAGGGGGGTGAATCAGTATTAAGGCTAATTTTTACATCTTTATACCAGTTTACTTTACGTATTTAAACTTGGAATCAAAATATATAACCAACAACAATATATAATATGGAAGCAGCATAAAATCAACACACAAGCAAACAAACCATAAGCATCATACACATAGACACAAGGTTTGTCATGTGGAAACCCTTTTTGGAAAAAACCACAAAGATTTTTGTTGTTATTGATGTAAATTAAGAGCACCCACTCTATTACATCAATCTATTTTTGTGAGAACCCACTCACAGGAAGCACCAACTCCCTTTGATTTCTTTTCTAGCACCAATTCACTATGTTTGTAGACACATGTCTAGCTTGCCAAAAGCACCATATGAGGTACTGACCTCATGGATTTGTTGCAAGCACCAACCTGTAGCACCTTGGATTTATGCAATCACTAACTTGTAGGAGGCACTGACCCCCAAGTCTTCCCGATCTAAGATAGAGATGGAAGCACCAACTTCCTATTTGTAGGCCCCAACCCACATTCAAATAGGAATTGAATGTCCTCTGTGATTTGGTAGCAACTTTGCCTGATCTCAGCTTTAATCTCTTCTCACTCTGATGCACTTTGCAGCTCTATGTAGCTTTCTTCAGCAACCCTGTGATCTTCTCAACAACAGTCACTCTCAGCCCTCTTCACTCTGCTCTCAACAACATTCACTATGCTCTCTGCCACTCTGCTCTCCACAACACATAGTCTTCTCTTGGCCTTGCATCACATAGCATAGGCTCTGCTCTCAGACTTTTTCTCACAGAAGCTTACAGGCATCTTCGACTTTCCACATGGGACAAGTTCACTTCAACCTTAAACGGAGAGCACAAGAACTTCAGCCTTGCTTACATTGCACACAAGAACCTTCATCCTTTCTTACACAGTGCACATGCACCTTTAGCCTTGCTTACAAAGTGCATAGGAAACTATCACCTTTCACACACAAATCGTTGCTCTCAGGGTCTCTTTACCTCTGCATAGGCACTCCCAACTTCTATCTACAGAACTGGCTCTTCCTTAGCCTCACACAACACTGCTCACACTCAGAAATCTTTCCTCTTGGCTCTCTTGCAACTATACTTATTTCCCCCACAATGCTCAATCGAGCTCCTGGGTTTTATTCCTCTCTTGTTCGCTCCAATTGATGATGTCACATTTTCCTTGTTTAACATTGAACATTATACTTAGACATGGCCTTGCATTCTTATGTCTGTGTCGGACTTGGTCTCTGCCACTGCATTCACTTGAGAATGGGCCTTTGACTATCCTGACCATTTTCTCCATACTGAGAATTAATTCTCAATCCACCTGCTTACTCAAGCTAGGCACAGTCCTCTCTATGTTGAAGCTCTCCCATCACTGAGGCTCTCCATGCTGAGAATTTAATCTTATTCCACCTTCACACTCCACTTAGACTCCCCATGCCTCTTCATGGCTTATAGTACTTCGACATGGCTTTTCTATTTTGCATTTATTTCTATAATGCGTGCACAAGATATCTCCAGTGACCAACTCCACTTCCTCTACATTTACTCTTCAGTTGCTGACCCATTCAGCCTTCAAAGTCCTGTACTGTGCTATCAGAGAATTCACACCATAGTGCTATGTCAAAGCTTCCACATCGCAACTTTACAGTGGTGTAATGTTACACATTGCCGATTTTCGATCTCCAATATTCAAGCCCCTTTCAATTAGCTCTCTGATGTATCTTAGCCATAGGACTAGGTGTTGTGAGAAAGCGCCAACAATATTAGATCCCCTTGATCGGTGACTTTCATTTGTTTCCCATATCTCAGCAACCACAAACCGCCAATCACCAATCTCTAATTTCCTAGCTCCTTTCGCTTAGGCTCTTACCATGAATTTCTCACCATCGGACCGAAGGTTGTGACTAGTCACTTAGCCTTAAGGTGCTTAAGATTTTAGACTCCCACCAAGGGCTACACTCCCTTTTTTATGCATTGTGCCCTTTGTTTTCCTAGTTTCTCCTAGACCAAATGTTAAACACATCGGAGCCCCCTTATCGATGTTTTTCACTTGTTCCACATATGCTAACAACCATACAGCGTCTATCATCGATCTCTGATTTCCTAGCTCCCTACTGCTTAGCCCTTATCGAGAATTTCTCACCACAGGACCGAAGGTTGTGACCTAAGGCTTAGCCTCAAGGTGCTAAGGCCTATAGACTCCTGTCCAGGGGCCTTTTTGCCCTTTATAAAGCACCACGCCCTTGTTTTCTTTAAGCCTTCACAACCACCTACTATCCCACATCCTCATGAAATTTCATTGCGGCACATGAGCCAACCATTGAAAACCTATGATCGTCAATTACCGATAGGCCCCTCTGTTCATCCCTAGTCCTTGGTTTTGTAACACTTCACGACCGCATGCTATCCCCCATGTCAGAGCCCTCTAATCGATGATTTCCAAATGCGGCCAATGCACCAACAATCACAAACCTCCGATCTCTGATCACCGATGTGATGTCATCACTACCATGTGGCACTCCCTAAGTGGTGACATGTATCACATGGATATGGCCCATTAGGCCACCCAAAATGGTAAAATATGCCTTCCACGTGTCCTTTTGTACTGCCATGTCATGCTGACGTCAGCTGCCACTTGGTCTTATCGAAACCAATCAGATCCTTCCATGTGTCCTCACCGAAGCTCACCACTTGCTTCCATGTGTCCTTATCAGGGCTTACTAGAATCTGCCATGTGTCCTCATCGAACCCAATCAGATGCCTCCATGTGTCCTCCTAGAGGAGAGAGAAAGAGGCTCGCCAACCATTGTTTTGCAATGAATTCCTTTGTATTTTTGTTTTTGGCTCTCCCGAATATTTAACACTAGAGGCTCAAATAATGGCATTTTTCTGTTTGCCGCACTGATGCCATCCACCAAGGATCATTTATTGCAACTCACCATGACCTCCGATATGGGATTCGTCGGGACCTCCATTATGTTATTCGTCGGAACCTCCGATTCACCAGGAGTTCCAATATGCGAGATCTCTAATCGCAAACCAGAAAATTGCATTCGTTGTGCAATGCACCTTAGAATCCTTGATTTTCAATTACCGGGACCTCCAATTTCCAATTCCCAGGACCTCTGATTTCTAATTGTTGGGACCTTCGATTGCCGGGACCTGTGATATGCGGGATTCTTCCCTGAATAACACTTTAACACCCTGAAATTTAGCAAGTCATAAATTTTGACCCACAAGTCCATTTATGGACTTCCACAAATCGTTGGAAAGATCTTCTAGAGAAATTTCCAATGGAAAGGGTCTGATTAGCCATTAAGCCCATATGATTCCTCAAAATATGGCTCCAACCTCACTACCAGTATTCTTTTGCTGAACTCTCCAAATAGCTAGGAATTACATCCACAATGTATCCTTAGCATGAGGCCTGCAACAACCATGGACTTCCATCATGGACCATCACTGTAATCATCATTTGATGGCTTCTCCAATAATCCTACTACTGTGATGATTCTCTACATGAAGCATGTAACTACCAAGAGATTCCTTCTGAGACATCAGTACCAACATCTGTTGCAATAAGCAACCAAGATTGTCTAGTTGACATCAATGCCAACACTCCTACCAACTGTTAGGCCTGCCAACTTCCCAACACATCTCCACATCATGATTGTTGACATCAATGCCAACACACTTGCATATGCCTTCTCTAGGCCAATGGCCATGCATATAATGCCAACTATCCAACAATCTCCCCCTTTTCTATTGATGGAAACACACCATCCTTTTCTCTAAGTGATGACCACACCTCAAGTTGCTTCCACACATCTCATGGCATGAGTCACAAATGACCTTCTTTCCATCACATCTTCTCCACAACTTTTCTCCCCCTTTGACATCAATGGAAATGGGCTACAAGATGCCTTTCTCTCCACATGCTCTCACTGACTGTGAGGACTAGAGTTTAGCTGTCATGATGTGCATTCTGACTTGCAGAACTATTTACCAAGATTTACAGTGTTGTTGCTCCATAAACTGGGCAAATGTGATATGCTCCCCCTGAACATATACTGCCTCTGATTTGTCCTTCCAGTTTTGGACACCTTATGGTTGTTGGCTGAGCACTCTATCCACAATGCATCTTTTTGTATAAAAAAGATTGATACTCATTAAACTATGCATGGTATTGTTGTTGCTGCAAATACCAAGTTATAATGATGCATTTCGGCTCTCCCTTCTTCATTGTTGTTGCTTCTTTAGAGACTGCTCTCATTTTATTGAGCATCTCCACTTCTCCCCTTGAGATCATTCTCATACTATGGGGACTGCTTCATAATTCATACCAATTACATTAAAATAAATTATACAAGTGGAACATTGTACTAGGCAAACTCTTATATTCCTTTTCTCAAAAAGAAATGTCCATTTTCACACATGGTTTCTCAACATGAGCCCATTACAACCAATTGACATAGCTATACCAATTGAGGGTTAAAGGACATGAAAAATCATACACCAATTGTGTTTCATGAACAAAAGATTGATATACATTATAAACTTACAACTTAAATGAAATAAGAGTGTTTCATCAAAGATGCAAACCTTTCCTTTGCTCAACAATCTTCCTTTCTGAGGTTGCCCATTGTTGCCTGCTACTGCTTTGTCAAAGCAACTCCCCCTGAGCCAATGCTCCCTGATCTCCTGCAAAGCTTCCTTGCCTTTGCATGGGGACTGATCCTATGGACCTGAAATGAATGTGAGCTTCCTATCATTCCACACTTCCACTGCAACCCATCTTCCCACAACAAGGGATATTGTTGTGTACTCCTCATGTTGGCTACACTCCACCTTCATCCATCAGATGCACCATTATGTTCATCTTCTTGCCTTTTGCATTTGACTTACTCAGCCTCCCTTGAGGCCCTTCTCTTATTTTATTGAAGAGAAATAAAGGATCTATTCCCCCTGAGAAGATCATCCCCTTTATTTCTCCAGATATTTAATGGTTGAGACTTGATAGAAGCATTCCCATATTGCTTCTTCTTTGCCCCTATTTGGGTCTTCTCTCGGTTGCACATGGGTAGAGGAAATTTTTCATTCAACTCCTCTTTCTTCACCCAAATTAACTTGAAGCCTCTCTTCCTTTCAGAAGGGTCTTCTACAAGAGTAGGAGGATCACTCTTTTGACTTCTTCCTCCTCCATTCACCTTTCTCTGTTGCAACAGCAAATTGAAGACATATGAGTATGTTTCTACTCTATTCTTTCTCTTTTTCTTCAAATTCCAAGATGCTTCATTCGAATTCATATGTTGAGAATCATTTCGTCTCTTCTCATTTTTGCAGTCAACTCTCTTGTGCCTGAGATTGCCACAATCATAGCATCTGATTTGGTTTAAGACAGGGGCAGAGGAGTTACCATTTTTTACATCCCTTTTGCCAAAACTCCTCTCTAGGCCAGCATGCCTTCTTCCAGCCTTTTTGTGCATCCTTGGGTTTCTTCTACCCAACACATCTTTTTTCCTTGCGTTCCATCTACAATCTATGGCTTTATGTCCATAATTATTGCAAGAAGAACAAGAAAAACAAAAACCATAAAAAGGCATTTGTTGATAGAAGTTACCTTTTCTCTAAAGGTTATGTCATTGAGGAGGAGTGGTCTTCTGATGGCTCTTCATGTGCCTTCTATGACAACATTCATTGCTATCATGCACTCTTCTTTGCATCTGCCTTGCCCTCTTTTGCTGCACTTGCTATTGTTGCTACTTAGGCTTCTACTGCACTTGCTGCTACTGCTTCTTAGGCTTCTGTTTCACTTGTTGTTGTTGTTGCTTGGCATTCTGCAGCTTCCTTTTCTTTTGTTGCTACTACTTCATTCCTTGTTGTTATTGTTGTCCAAAAACCTTCTTTTGTTGTTGTTGGAACCCTCAAGCTTCTGACATTGAGACAACTCTATTTTTTACTTTTCTAGGTCATGTCTCAATGAGACTACCTCAGTTTGTCATCTCTCGCAATAGGCCTCCTTTTCACTCAGCTGATGGGTTAATATCCCATTTAGTCTGCTAGCCTCTTCTTGTTGATCATTTAGTTCAACTAATGTTTTTCTCAACTTCCCATTCTCAAGCTCATAGACTTTTCATTTCTCCTCTTGCTTGAGAATTTCCTCTGATAGGTCCTTGATCTCCTTTAGAGTTGAGATCAACCTATTTTTAGAAAATATCCCTTCATCTGGATCCTATTCTTCACCACCAGAGGTGATAGCTTCTGAGAAGCATGCCACTCTTCTGAGACATCTTCCTCATCATCAGGAATGTGATGAGAAATAACTTGTCCAATTTCTAGTTCATTGCTAGAGAAGTAAGGCTCCTTAGTCTCTTCTTAAGCCTCATGGTTATCTCCACTATGAAAAAATTGCAGACTGTCCAACACTTTTGTTGCTGAATTACAATGCCTCACCTTGTCAGCATCTAGCTTAGATATCCCTCTCATGATGACATGCTTGGCCTTTTCATTATGCTCATTCTTTTCTCTATAATGAATGGAGTGGCACATGTCAACACTTAAGGCCAGTAAATATTACACCATTCTAATTTCCCATATTTCATAGTCAATATCATAGTCTGATTCATCTAAGAATGAGACTCTTTTTGTTAGCTGTGCTAGATTATCCATTGTTTCCATTTGATGTAACTTCTAACGGTTAAGCTATTCCTGAAGGAACCTAGATTTTATACCAATTGTTGGGATACAATGATAACACTGAGAGGGGTTGGTGAATCAGTATTAAGGCTAATTTTTACTTCTTTATGCCATTTTACTTTTCTTATTTGAACTTGGCATCCAACCATATAACCAGCAACAGTATATAATATGGTAAAAACATAATCTCAACACACAAGCAAACAAACCATAAGCTGCATCATACACATAGACACAAGGTTTTTCACGTGGAAACCCCTTTGGGAAAAAACCACAAAGATTTTTGTTGTTATTGATGTAAATTAAGAGAACCCACTATATTACATCAGTCTATTTTTGTGAGCACCCACTCACAGGAAGAACCAACTCCCTTTGATTTGTTTGCTAGCACCAACTAGTACGAAGCACCAACCCCCTCTATTTGTATACACCTATCCAACTTACCAGAAGCACCATATGAGGCACCGACCTTATGGATTTGTTGCAAGATCCAACATGCAACTCAGATTTATGCAAGAACTAACTTGCAGGAGGCACTGACCCTCAAGCCTTCCCAAGCTCCATTAGAGATGGAAGCACCAACTTCATGTCTGTAGGCACCAAACCACATTCAAATAGGAATTGAATGTCCTCTGTGATTTGGAAATGAATCTCCCTGATCTCAACTTTGATCTCTTCTCTCTCTGTTGCACTTTACAACTCTCTGCAACTCTCTTCAGCAGCCCTGTGATCTGCTCATCAACAGTCACTCTCAACCCTCTACTCTCTACTCTCAACAACATTCTCTATGTTCTCTTCCACTCTGCTCTCCACAACACACAGTCTACTATCGGCCTTGCATCACACAAGACAGGATCAACTCTCGGACTTATGATCATAGCATCTCACATTCACCTTCGACCTTCCACATAGCACATAGGCACTTCATCCTTAAACACAGAGAAAATGCACTTTAGCCTTGCTTACACAACGCATAGGCACCTTCAGTCTTTCTTACACAATGCACAAGCAACTATCACTTTTCAAACATAGCTCACTTCTCTCGGGGTCTCTTTACCTCTCCATAGGCACTCTCATCCTCTCTTTATAGAACTGGCTCTTTCTTAGCCTCACACAACACTGCTCACACTCAGATCTCTTTCCTCTTGGCTCTATGGAAACTTTGATGCTTTCCCCCTCAATTCTTAATCAAGCTCTTGAGTTTTGTTCCTCTATTGTTCACCCCAATCGATGTTGCCACATTGTCCTTGTTTAACACTGTGCACTATACTTAGGCATGGCCCTACATTCGGTTGTCTGCATCGAACTTTCTTTCTGCCACTGCATTCACTTATGAATGGGCCTCTGACTATCTTGACTATTTTCTCCATACTGAGAATTAATTCTCATTCCACCTACTTACTCAAGCTAGGCACAATCCTCTCTATGTTGCAGCTCTCCCATCACTAAGGCTCTCCATGCTGAGAATTTAATCTTAGTCCACCTACACACTCCACTGAGACTCTCCATGCCTCTTCATGGCTTACAGTGCTTTGACATGGATTTTCTGTTTTTCATTTATTTCTATAATGCATGCACATGATATCGCCAACGACCAAATCCACTGCCTCTACATTTACTCTTTAGCTGCCAACCCATCTAGCCTTCAAAGTCCTATACTATGCTATTGGAGAATTCACACCATAATTCTATATCAGATTTTCCTCATCGTAGCTTTGGAGTGGTGCAATGTTACACATTTCTGATTTCCGATCTCGATATTCAAGCCCCTTTCGATTAGCTCCCTGATGTATCTCAACCATAGGACTAGGTGATGTGACCAAGTGCCAACCATATTAGAGCCCCCTTATTGGCGATTTTCATCTGTTGCCCATATGTCAGCAACCTCAAACTATTGATCATCGATATTCGATTTCCTAGCTCCTTTAGCCTAGGCTCTTACCATGCATT
Source organism: Pinus tabuliformis (assembly GCA_031772625.1). NCBI lineage: Eukaryota > Viridiplantae > Streptophyta > Pinopsida > Pinales > Pinaceae > Pinus > Pinus tabuliformis. Next base: position 777,643,949 of record CM062806.1, read on the forward strand.
TCTCACCATCGAATTGAAGGCCATGACCAATGGCTTAGCCTTAAGGTGCTTAAGCTTTTAGACTCCCGTTGGGGGTTATACTCCCTTTGTTATGCACTGTTCCCTTGGTTTTCTGAGTTTCTCCTAGACCAAGTGCTAACCACATCGGAGCCCCCTTATTAGAATTTTTCACTTGTTGCACATATGCCAACAACCATACATCACCGATCTCTGATTTTATAGCTCCCTCCTGCTTAGCCCTTTTCATGAATTTCTCATCACAGGACTGAAGGTTGTGACTTAAGGCTTAGCCTCAACGTGCTAAGGCCTATAGACTCCTGTCTAGGGGCCTTGTTTCCCTTTATAAAGCACTTAACCCTTGTTTTCTTTAAACCTTCACGACCACTTGCTATCCCGCATCACGGCAAAATTTCAATATGGCACATGAGCCAAACATTGCAAAACTTTGATCGATGATTGTCGATAGGACCCTCTAATTAGACCTAGCCCTTGGTTCTGTAACATTTTTCAACCACGTGCTAGCCTCCATGTTGACAATTTCCAAATGTAGCCATTGTGCCAACCATTGCAGACCTCCGATCACCGATCGCCAATGTGATGTCATTGCTGCCACGTGACACTCCCTGAGTGGTCACACATGTCACCTGAATATGGCCCATTAGGCCACCCAAAATCATCAAATACACTTGCCACGAGTCCTTCCATACCGCCACATCATACTAACATCAAATCCCACTTGGCTTTATCGAAACCAATCAAATCCTACCATGTGTCCTCATCGCAACTCACCACCTACTGCCATGTGTCCTTATCAAGGCTTACCAGACTCTGTCATGTGTCCTCATCAGACCTAATCGGATGCCTCCACGTGTCCTCCTAGAGGAGAGAGAAAGAGGCCTGCCAACCTTTGTCTTGAAATAAATTGCTTTTTATATTCCTGTTTGGCTCTCCCATTGATTTAACATTGGAGGCTTAAATCTCGGTGTTTTTCTGTTTGTTGCATCGATGCCAACAACCAAGGATCGTCGATTGTGATTCATCAGGAACTACAATATGCGATTCATCGGGAGTTCCAATATGCGGGATCTCTAATCGAAAATCGTAAAATTTCATTCACTGTGTGAAGCACCTTAGAACCACCGATTGCCGATTGTCGGGACCTGCGATATGCAGGATTCTTCCCTGAATAAGGATTTAACACCTTGAACTTCAGCAGGTCATAAATTTTAACAACAAGTCCATTTTTGTACTTCCACATATCGTTGTAAATCTCTTCCAGAGAAGTTTCCAATGGAAATGGTTTGATTAGCCATTGAGCCCATCTGATTCCTCAAAATATGGCTCTAACCTCACTGCCAATCTTCTTCTTCTGAATTCTCCGGATAGCTAGGAATCACATCCACAATGTGTCCTTAGCATGAGGCCTACAACAACCATGGAATTCCATCCTAGACCTTCACTGTAAGCATCATTTGATGGCTTCTCCAATAAGCCTTCTACTCTTATGATTCTCTACATGAAGCGTGCATCTACCAAGAGATTCCTCCTAAGCCATCACTACCAACATATGCTGCAACAAGCAACCAAGATTGTCTGGTTGACATCAATGCCAACACTCCTGCCAACTGTTAGGCCTTCCAACTTCCCAACACATCTCTACAACATTATTGTTGACATCAATGCCAACACACTTTTAGATGCTTTATTTAGGCCACTAGCCATGTGCATAATGCCAATTGTCCAATAGTTTTAGAAAATTTTCAATCAATCCATAATCTTTATATGCCCATTATCTTCGAACAACTTATTATAAAATCTGACTCCTTCCTCCATAAAAGCTTCCCAATTGTGGTTTACAACCCTTTGATAACTAGCATACCTATGCAAGAACTGAGTATTATTGTTCCTTTCAACAATCCAAGTGGCTCAAATTTTAAGTTTCCAATATAATTCTTGATCGCATAAAATTCCTTCTTTTTTTATACCATATTTGTAAATTCCTCTTGTTCATAATCAATTAAAAGGTCATCTCCTTGAAGATACAAATATGAAATTTTCTCCTCTATCTTATCCAAGGAGCCACAAGTCTCCTTCTTTTTCTATTTTAACCATTTGCATACAACTTCATTCCAAATTTTTAAATTCATAATAAATTGACCCATAGGAGGTACTCTGCTCAACTTATCTATAGGTTTCCAAACCGAATTAACAAGAGCCCTGAAATTAACATCATCAAGCCACTCTTGGTTGAATGAAAATGGATAATGACTCCTATCAACCTCCCCCATTTCCAAGAAAATAGGTTTATGATCTGATATGGATTCATTACTTATCAGAGAACAAATGAATTTACATTTAGGCAGAAGAGACTCTATAATTATAAATATGTCCAATTTCTTCCCTACTGCATTTTCACCTCTTTTTTTGCTTGACCACATTGGACATAACTTTAGAAGCTCTATATCCACCATATCGATCGATTTCAACCAATGACAAAATAAAGTAGCCAATATTTCTGTTGGGCGTGGGAGCCCCCCAAGGCATGTTTTGGGGCTTAAAGCCCAAGTTTTGACTAAGTCCATTGTAAAGACTCCGCAAATTATGGGCGCGGAGTGTGAAGTCATAATAGAGTCATAGGGTTGTCTGCCCTTGTTTTTGTAATGTAATGTCGGTTTGAATGATCTACCCATGATCCGCGGACCATGGGATTGTATAAATAGAGTGAGGCTCTAAGTTGTAAGGGACATCAATCGACCAATGGATAGATCTAAGCAATGAGTGATGATGAATTGTGTCTTAGTTGAAGTGAAGAGTCGAGTCTTTGGGTCGTAGAGTAGGAGAAGGCTCTGCAGCTGAGTGCACTAAGGCCTAGTAGTCTGCAGCTAAGTGCATTGAGGCCTAGTAGTCCACAGCTGAGTGCGCGGACCCCTGCAGCTGAGTGTGTAGGGTGAGTCAAGTCTGTAACCAATTGAAGAAGTAATAAAGAGAAGTTTCTTATCATTTTGTGTATCTTTTTCCTGTTTTATGCATTGAAGTATATTGGATATAAATTGCAAGGTTACTATTTAATTGTTGTGTGAACTTATATGTACATGTTGAATAAGTAAGTATAAGATAAAGTATTTGTTTAAACAAATTTAGCTAACAGTTATAAGAAGATAAGATCCGCGGCGGAACTTGGGAAGAAAGCACAGATCGTTGCCCTAGAGGCATGAAAGCATCACAGCCCCTGGTTAGGGCTGCGCGAGGGTGATTCTAACTGATCACGAAGATATCACATGTCGGGAGAGAGCGCGAAGGGACCGACACGAAGCTAATTCGAAGTTGGACTAAGCGACACCTTAGACATCTCAAGGGTGTAGAAACTTGGTTCAAGCATCCCCCCATACTACTTCAGGTGAGACCTCAGTCCATGCTCTACGGGTTGTTGCCGAAAGGGCCAGTAGTACAGGGATTTGTTTGGCTAATTAACTCCGAACCTGGGTCAAGCCCCATCAAGCCAAAAAATAGTTCCATTGCTGAGATCAGAATCTGCATCATTGGAATCCAACCAAGAAGGAAATCGAAGGTTGGATTGACAAGAGAATTCACGAGTTCGCAATGCAAGAGAATAGGAATCCGCGACTGGAAAAAGAAGAGTGGTTAGATTGCTACCTATACACAGAGATCCACGAAATTTTCTTCGTGTCGTTCCCTACTGAGCTGTACGAGTGGATCGCGAAGCTAGCAGGTAGCCAAGGGAGGTACAAGCTTGACAGTCCTATTGTGTGGACCCCAGAGTTGGTGCGTAGATTAGAAGCATCAAAGGATAAGATCATGCATGATGTTTATCATTGGCTCGATTAAATTATAGGAGGGTTCATTACTAAGTTCGTGGTAGACACTTCAGTTAGCTACAGTGAAGCAAAATGACGCTTTCTCAAAGGACCACAAGGTAAGTACGTTAAGTCTCTAAACACTTAGACTAAAATGTTATTGTGTGAAAAATGGATTATGCGCTTACATTGATGTTCAGGGCTACGTGAAGTGGGATAATTTACAGAAACGAAGGAAGTACATAACTAGAAAATAGCCCCTTGATCTCACCTCCGCGAAGGGATAAGGAAGATCTCGCGTAAGTATCTCCGCGTAGTGCGATCAACTTGATAAGGCAAAGGATTCCGCGCATACCACCCCCACCCACACCACCTCTAGTTTCGTTGTCATCACCTCCATCTTCGCCCATACCACCTCCACCACCACCATGTTTTAATAAGGCGAGCTCGATAAAGTTTCCTGTGTTCAAAGGAGTGGGAAATGAAGATCTGGACCAGTTTTGGTTCGTCGTAAAAGCTGTATGGGAAGCACAGGGAGTGACAGATGATGCTATCAAGAAAGCTACATTGGTTAGCACTCTGCACGATCACGCATTGTCCTAGTATCTTAAGCACTCAAGCGGTCATCCAAATGCAGGAATCGCGGATGTCTAAGCCACGCTAAGGAATTTAGTGGGTCGAAGTCAAAAGCATAGTTGATCATTGGGTTTAAAGAAATCATGATGCTACCAGGCGAGACCCCTTGGGAGTTGGATCAAAGGCTAAAATGCATGATTCGCAAAGCCAACATGACTTTGACAAATGGACAACACCGCGAATGGTTTGTAGCCTCACTATCACCGCATCTGAGGAACATGTTGTCATAGCAAAGGTTGAAAACTCAGGCCGAAGCTTTAGAGACTGCAATGAGGTTGCATGAGACCCTGATACAGGATCCTAATCTGGGAGTTCAGTAGATCCACTCACAGTTGAAAAACTTATGCCTTGAGATGCAGAGTCTAAAACAAGACAGGACAGCTTGCCTGGAGGTGCACGAAGAAGTATGGTGCGTAAAGTGCAAGGGTCAAGGACATGACAAGGACCACTGCCCGATGTTCCCAAATTACCTCGCGGGAGGAGGGCCAATGCCGTTATGTCCAAAGGCACAACCAGGACATAGTGCGGCGCCTACTTTGTGGTGCATTATTTGTCAGATATGAGGAAAGCATGTTACAAACAATTGTCATCTGTTGCAGAAGTACACACGGAACTCACAACAACTATTCTGTAATTTCTGTAGATCAGCAAGACATGATGAACGTACCTGTAGAAGCTATGAGTTGATGATGGATAGGACTCCCACCTACAGGGTTCATGTTATGAAACCAGCTCACAAAAAGATAGAAAAGATAGATCAATGCCTTATAAATAAGCCTCTTCGAGGGGGAAACCTCCTTTACATTACATAAATGAACAATTCTTAGATGATTCAAATGACAAAACCTCCTTTCTATATATAGGAGTTTATGGGGTCACAATATAACCAAGCCGACCTAACAATAATAATATAAAGGCACAAAAATAACAATAGAGCAATTCAATGGGGCACAATAATAACAATATGGGGACAATAGGGGCACAATAATAACAATAAGGGATACAATGACAATAGTAATGGGGGGATCACTAATATTATAGGAACCTAACATGCCCCTCTCCTTCAAAAAAGTGTTGTCCTCAACACTTGAGTAGTTCTGGATGCTTCTGTATAAAATTATCATCCTCCCATGTGGAATCTTCAACGGGTAAGTTCTTCCACTTGATGAGATACTCTGAAATTGATCTATTTCGTAGCTGTCGAGTTCTTGTTTCTTTGACTGCTTCAGGTTCCAATATGATTTTTCCTTCCTCATCAAGTTCTGGCAATATTGTCTGAACTGGAAGCTTGTCACCTATAACCTTCTTTAAGCATGAAACATGGAAAACTGGGTGCACTCGAGAAGCTGCATGAAGCTCCAATTTGTATGCCATAGTACCTATCTTTTGCAACACCTTGTACGGACCATAATACTTTGGTGATAATTTGTTATCCTTCTTAGCTTGCTTGAGGGACATTTGTTTATATGGCTGTAGCCGTAGGAATACCCAATCACCTACATCAAAACTTCTTTCACTGCGATGTTGATCTGCCTACTGTTTCATTCTATTCTATGCCAAGGTGAGGTTATCCTTTAAGAGTTGGAGAACTTGTTGCTGATGCTCGATGTGATCTTCCACTGCTTGAACCTTAGAATTTTTTTTTAAATATTATGTGATGGATTGTGGATGATATCCATAAAGTGCCATAAATGGGGTCATTTTTGTTACCGTATGGAAGGAAGTGTTATACTACCATTCAGCCGGAGGAAACCATTTGACCCATTGTGTCTATTTATCAGATAAAAATCAACGAAGATATCCTTCCAAACATTTGTTTACTATCTCAGTTTTCCCATCAAATTGAGGATGATAAGATGAGCTATGAGCTAACTGAGTACCAAGACAATAAAATAATTCTATCCAAAAATTTCCAGTGAAAATGGGATCTCTATCACTTACAATAATCTTTGGGTTTCCATGTAGCTTTTGAATTGTCTCCATAAATGCAGTAGAAACGGTACTCGCTTTAAATGGATGAGATAATGCACAAAAGTGTGCATACTTGGTAAGTCTATCCACTACCACCATGATAACACTCTTTCCTTCAGACTTGGGTAAACCTGTGATAAAATCCATTGAAACCTCCTCCCAACGTTGGCTTGGAATGGATAAAGGTTGTAATAGTCCTGGAGTCTTAATTGTTTCAACTTTATTTTGTTGGCAAACCAAAAATTCCGCCACAAACTTTTGAATATATAATTTAAGGCCATCCCAAAAAAAATCCTTCTTAACCTCGTGGTAGGTTTTTAGAAATCTTGTGTGCCCTCCTAAGGGAGAGATGTGCAATTCCCTAAGAATCTTTTGTTTGAGTTGGGATTTCTTACATAGGTATACCTAATCCTTGTACCATAACAAATCATTTTTCTAGATAAATGTATCTGATGTATTGGGATCTTGTTGTATCTTTTGAATGAGTTCCCACACTTCCTCATCATTATTCCATTCATCCCTTGCTTCATTTATCCAATCTGGCTAGATAATAGAAATGGCGCAAAGAAATGCTTCCACATCCTCATCCTTTCTTGAGAGTGCATCTGCCACAACATTTTGCTTCCCTTTCTTGTAGATGATTTCAAAGTCATAACCCAACATCTTTGTGACCCATTTTTGCTGCTCTTCTGAAGATAATATTTTTTCTAAAAATTATTTAAGACTATCATGATCTGTTTTTACCTTGAAGTGTCTTCCCATTAGGTAGGGTCGCCATTTCTTAAGTGCATGTAGTATTGCCAACATTTCCTTCTCATAAATAGCTTTGTGTAAATACTTTCCTTTGATTGGACGACTTTCGAAAGAAATGGGTCTTTCTTCTTGCATTAAAACAACACCGATTCCATTTCTTGAGGCATCACATTCCACAATAAAGGTTTTTGTGAAGTCCAGTGTAGCTAAGACTGGTGCTTGGCACATTGCCTCTTTAAGATGTTCAAAGGCCTTCGTTTCTTTTGGAGTCCATGAAAATGCATCTTTCTTCAATAATGTTGTTAGAGGTGCTGCTATTCTCCCATAATTCTTAACAAACTTGCGATAATACCCTGTCAACCCGAGAAATCCTCGTAGATGCTTTATGGATGTGGGGATTTTCCATTCCTTAATGGTTTTAATTTTGCTAGGGTCTACCTTAACACCTTCATGAGATACAATATGACCCAAATATTCCACCTCTTGTACTCCAAAGAAACATTTGGAGATTTTTGCATATAATTGTTTCTCCTCCAATAGTTTGAGCACCATGTCAACATGTTGGACATGATCCTTCCAAGACTTGCTGTAGATTAGTATATCATCAAAAAATACTAACACAAATTTTCTAAGGAAGGGTTTGAAAATGGAATTCATCAAACCTTGAAATGTAGAAGGTGCATTAGTAAGGCCAAAAGGCATGACCAAAAATTCATAATGACCCTCATGAGTTCTAAATGTTGTTTTTGGAATGTCTTTAGTCTTCATTCTGATTTGATGATATCCTGAATGAAGATCCAACTTGGTGAAGTAAATTGATCCATGCAATTCATCCAATAATTCATCAATGACAGGAATGGGAAATTTATCTTTAATAGTGAGATTTTTGAGCTCCCTATAATCTGGACATATGCGCCATGACCCATCCTTCTTGTGAACTAATACTACTGGAGCAAAGAAAGAACTTTGAATAGGTTGAATTATACTAGCCTCTAGCATTTCTGCAACCATACATTCAATTTCACTCTTTTGGGTATAGGGATATTTGTATGACCTGATGTTTGGAGGAACACTTCCTGGAATCAAATGAATAGCATGATCATGATAACGAATAGGTGGGAGACCTTTGGGAGTCTCAAATCCCTTGGAATGATTGTCCAAGACTTTTTGGAGATCTGGAGAAATAGATGATTTCGATGTGGGAACCTCTAGCGAACATAATTGTGCAATTACACCTCGTTGTTCCTTCTTTAGAAGCTGTCATACCGTTAGAGCTGATTATCTTTCCCGGTTTCACTATAATACCCCTTAATTCAAATTCCTTTCCTTCCACAGAAAATTTCATGAAAAGTTCTTGAAAATTAAAAGCTATTGTACCCAAGGATTATAGCCATTGGACTCCTAGTACAACATCAGCACCACCCATTGGAATGGAAAGCATTGGGCTATTCAATACATATTCTCCCATGGATAACTTGATATTATCGCACTTTCCAGAGAAATTTATGGTTCCTCCATTTGCAACCATCACTTGACACTCTGGCGCTGGATATAGGAAGCAATTCAATTCCTTTGCTATCTTACAATGAATAAAATTATGGGTACTTCCTGAATCAATCAACACTATTTCCTTTTTTTTCTTGATATGTCCTTCTATCTTGATAGTTTGAGGAGTGGTAATTCCAGCTAATGCATTACAAGATATGGTCGGATTCATTTCTTCTTTATCTAGGGTTTGTTCCTGGAGTATATCCTCTTCTTTTAACATTTCTTGTTCCTTTTCTTACTCCTCTTCACAATCTATGTAGAATAATTTCTTCTCAACACACTTATGACCTTTAGTGTATTTGCTATCACAACTGTAACAAAGCCCTTTTGCTCTTTTTTCTTCCAATTTTTGGGGTGTCAACCTTGTAGTTTGTGGAAGGCTAGGGGCAGTAACACTTCCATCTTTATAGTTGTGAGTGGTAGGCTTCCTGGTTGCCATAATTTTTCTTTCCATTTTTCTTGATAACCTGAGTGCCTTCTCCAATGAATCAGGTTCCCAAAGGCGAACCTCATGTTGGATATTATCCTTTAAAGTCCCTATGAACACATCAATCCTATGCTCCTTTGGAATATCTTTTACCCTTATGTTCAATTTTTGGAAGTCCTCAATGTCCTCCATCATTGAACCCTTTTGTTTGAGATTAATCAATTGGCTAAAAAAGGAGTTGCTTTTTGTATCCTCATAATGTGCTATCATTTCTTCCGTAAAAATTGCCCAAGTGAAAATTTGTTTACGAAAGCAAAGCCATCGATACCATACAAATTGATTTGGTTCCAAATACAAAGTTACAATACGTACCTTTTGTGTGTTTTTCACATTATGGAGATCGAAAAATTGCTCCATCTGAAGTATCCATGTTCCGGGATCCTTTCCATCAAACTTCCTCATATCAATTTTTGGAACATGGTGGGTTTTCAATCCAACATTAGAGTCTATGAAATCATGATTAACATTTATTTTGTTCTCATCATGCATTTCCTTTACTACCCTTTCACCATTAGTGACCATTTCTTGTAGCAACTTATTCAAATTTATCTTCAATTCTTCCATCTTATCATCCATGCCATTCATCTTAGCATCCATGCCATTCATCTTAGCTTCCACGCCATCCATATTAGTTTCCACATCATCCATCTTAGCTTCCAAGTCATTCATCTTAGCTTTTACGACTTTCTTTAAACCATCCATCTTATTTTCTGTTACCTTTTGTGCAAGTGAAATTTGTTGCACTTGGTTTCATAATATTGATATATCATGTTGCATTTCTTCCTCTTCTTCATGAGTCATGCTAGAGATTTCAGGTTGCTTACTAGGTGTTTCCAATTTCTTTCTTCGGGGCATCAATTACCGATAATAATGCTTCACTATGCCCTTTGAATTCCTTCAAACCAAGTTTATGCAAAAATTTAAAAAATACTCACCTTTTTTCACTTGTAGGAGCTCGATATTGAATCTAATGTACCTCTATAATTTTTGGATCTTCCAGTTCCGAAATCATGAACTAAAGTAGCCCTCTGCATCCTCTTTCCAATGCCACCAGTTTGATCGAAATTGGATTCTCCAAGAAAGAGTTATGCACAATCTCCCAAGATGACCTGATTATATACCTTTTCAGAAGAGTGCACTTGTATGAAGTGCCACGTGTCACTGTTTCGACCTTAGTACCTGCAACTGATACACAAAAAATTACAGGCCATCCTCTTTCTGAAACTTCTTACGAAATTTCAATCTGATGCTCAAAACAAAATTTATGACGATTTTCCCACGGTGACCTGTTTGGAATGTAATTCGGAGATCTGCAAAAACCCTAACTTCCTCAGACTATATATCCGCAAATATAGCGAGACAAGATTTGAAATTTGGAGCCAAGGTTCAAATTGATTTCTTCTCAAATGGGTTTTTGTTTTAGCTTCTGAGACTTCATAGAGAAAGAGTTATAGCGAAAATCCCATGATGACATGTTTTAGCTTAAATTCTGGAGCTTGCAAAAATCCTAACTTCCTCATATCATATCCCCGAAAATATAGAGACACAAGCTCTGAAATTCCGATCCAAGGTTCAACGTGATTTCTTCTCAAATGGGTTTTTTTTTTCGCTTCTAAAACGTCGCAGAAAAAAATTTATAGTGAAAATGCCATGATGACCTATTTGGAGCAACAAAACCCTAGAATCCAAAGCTCTGATACCAAATATTATGAAACCAGCTCACAAAAAGATAGAAAAGATAGATCAACGCCTTAGAAATAAGCCTCTTCAAGGGGGAAACCTCCTTTACATTACACAAATGAACAATTCTTAGATGATTCAAACGACAAAACCTCATTTCTATATATAGGAGTCTACGGGGTCATAATATAACCAAGCCAACCTAACAATAATAATATAAAGGCACAAAAATAACAATAGAGGGATTCTATGGGGCACAATAATAACAATATGGGGATAATAGGGGCACAATAATAACAATAATGGATACAATGACAATAGTAATGGGGGGATCACTAATATTATAGGAACCTAACAGTTCAGGTCAAAACAAGACCCCTTAACCAGAACGTAGGGATGGCATGAACCGGATTTCAGGGGAGCAGACAAGGCCGGGGTTGAGGAGGACCTGGGAGAGGTCACAGACAGCTAATATGTTACAATTTCAGGGGGCCTGAACATTATGCCCGTGATTGTACAAATCCAATGCATCCATCATGTCTGTAATGTACCTTGTTTGATCATGAAACAGAGGAGTGCCCCACACTGATAGCTAGGTTGCGTGAGAAAGGACTGCTCCAACCTCCCTCGACTCAGAACCTATAGATGATGAGGTCTGAGCCGTGCGAGGAAGAACCCAATGTAAATATTGTGCTCTGAAGTGGGATTACGATAGGAGATGATAAAGGAAAACAACCTGAAGATAGTACTTGGGTTCGCAAGGCTTCGACGAAAGAACCAGAGTTTGATTTGGAGCGCGCTAAGGAAACCTTCATGGAAGCTAAGAAGAGCTTTGCTGATGCCTCCACTTCAGGAAGCAAAGATAGGGTGGAGCCAGACATGGACCCATCAATGCTAACGACGTTCCTCGAAACATGCATGAAGCTACTACGCGACAGTAAGGCTGTGAAAGGATTGCAGGAACTCATTAATAGATGCACTGGGACCGCGCCAAGAGAGCCACGCATAGTCTGGAAGATTGGAAAGCATGTGTCAAGGATAGGAAGAGAAATGAGGTTGACCGCAAAGATTGGAGAATATGAGATGGACCAGGTAACTCTAGACCTAGGATCAGACGCGAATGTTCTGCCAAAGCAGACATGGCAACGCATGGGAAGGCCTACACTGCAATGGTCTCCTATCCAGTTGCGAATGGAGAACCATCAAAAGATCATACCTATGGGGAGATTGCAGGGAATCACTGTGGATATTGAAGGGGCAAGCATGCTAGCAGACTTTCAAGTGATAGAGATTGTTGATGACAACAATCCCTACCCTGCACTATTAGGAATTGATTGGGCCACTGACATGAATGGGTTGATAAATCTGAAGAAGCGCAAAATGATTTTTGAAAAGAAGTCCCTACGCGTAATCGTACCCCTAGACCCTGTTGAAGGATCGTGCTACACTGAGCCAATGCGCAACTATGATATTGATGACAACTTAGATTGCATCTACAAAATAAATGTGTGAGAACAAGACTGGGTAAACCCCACTGCAGATGGATGACTTTCATGGGAGTGCGACAGCTCCTGTACTTTAGATTCAGATGAAGAAATAGAGCGATTGTAGAACAGGTTACATGAGGTAACCACACTTAACTGTAATATGATGACGAGATCGCTACGCTACGTTTCCATGGAAATGAGGGACCTACCTACTTATGACAGACTAGGTGAGGTAGATGGATTCTTGGAAAAACTTGAAAAATAGGTACCAGAGAAGCAACATTTTGAAGCCTTGAATTGGGTACTGCGCGCTACGCCCGCGAGATGGTGGGGTATGCACAAGGGGAACTTCGAAGACTGGCGCATTGTAGGAATTTACAGGGTAAGTTCCTCAGAAAGAACACCAAAAAGACACCGCTCACAACCATATCTCAAATCAATACACCAGTATTTTTGATGTGGTTAAAACCCTCAGAGTGCAAGGAGGGAAACAGTCCACGACCTGCGCCAAATAGCTACTACAGGCAATTTATTAATCAAAGAATGAAAATTTACATAAGCTTCTCTCATGCACGGATTACCCGAACAATGACCCTCCATGCGCTTTAAATAGAACTCATGGACCAATCGGGTGTCAAGCCACGGATCAAGTGTCGGTAATACCGAGGTGAGAGTGAACCGTCGGATCACTACATATCGTGACCGTCGGATTGTAAGTTACAAAATGTACAACGGTAAAGAAAGACACTTTACCTAACTCTATACTAGACCAAGTTGAACTTAACTATATCCTATGTGTCGGAATATCCTAACATCCCCCCTTAAGAACAACTTGGGATAGGATTGAAGGATTTACAAATATGACACAATAGGAGAAGGAAGGAGGCACTAGAGCCTATCCCCCCCTTAGTGACAACTTCCTGAACTCCAAGCATATATCGAAGTTTAGTGAACTTCGCCTCTGTGAGAGCCTTGGTGAAGATGTCTGCAACCTGATCATCTGTTGGACAATATTGCACTTCAAGAACATGGTCATGAATGAGCTTTCTGATGAAGTGCATGTGTAGTTCAATGTGTTTGCTGCGCTGATGCTGGACTGGATCTTTGCATAGCTGAATGGCACTTTGATTATCACACCAAAGTGTGGTTGGATGCTGCTGCTCAAAGCCAAACTCTGATAGGATCTGACGAAGCCACAAGGCTTCCTTACTAGCTTCCACGGCACCACGATACTCTTCTTCTGCTGACGAAAGAGAAATGGCAGCATGTTTCTTACAAGCCCATGTAATAGGTCCTGAACCAAGAGTGAAGACATAACCGGCAGTAGACTTCCGATCATCAGGGTCACCAGCCCAATCAGAATTAGTATTTTTGACGTGGTTAAAACCCTCAGAGTGCAAGGAGGGAAACAGTCCACGGCCTGTGCCAAATAGCTACTACAGGCAATTTATTAATCAAAGAATGAAAATTTACATAAGCTTCTCTCATGCACGGATTACCCGAACAATGACCCTCCATGCGCTTTAAATAGAACTCATGGACCAATCGGGTGTCAAGCCACGGATCAAGTGTCGGTAATACCGAGGTGAGAGTGAACCGTCGGATCACTACATATCGTGACCGTCAGATTGTAAGTTACAAAATGTACAACGGTAAAGAAAGACACTTTACCTAACTCTATACCTAACTCTATACTAGACCAAGTTGAACTTAACTATATCCTATGTGTCGGAATATCCTAACATCCCCCCTTAAGAACAACTTGGGATAGGATTGAAGGATTTACAAATATGACACAATAGGAGAAGGAAGGAGGCACTAGAGCCTATCCCCCCCTTAGTGACAACTTCCTGAACTCCAAGCATATATCGAAGTTTAGTGAACTTTGCCTCTGTGAGAGCCTTGGTGAAGATGTCTGCAACCTGATCATCTGTTGGACAATATTGCACTTCAAGAACATGGTCATGAATGAGCTTTCTGATGAAGTGCATGTGTAGTTCAATGTGTTTGTTGCGCTGATGCTGGACTGGATCTTTGCATAGCTGAATGGCACTTTGATTATCACACCAAAGTGTGGTTGGATGCTGCTGCTCAAAGCCAAACTCTGATAGGATCTGACGAAGCCACAAGGCTTCCTTACTAGCTTCCACGGCACCACGATACTCTTCTTCTGCTGACGAAAGAGAAATGGCAGCATGTTTCTTACAAGCCCATGTAATAGGTCCTGAACCAAGAGTGAAGACATAACCGGCAGTAGACTTCCGATCATCAGGGTCACCAGCCCAATCAGAATTAGTATTTTTGACGTGGTTAAAACCCTCAGAGTGCAAGGAGGGAAACAGTCCATGGCCTGCGCCAAATAGCTACTACAGGCAATTTATTAATCAAAGAATGAAAATTTACATAAGCTTCTCTCATGCACGGATTACCCGAACAATGACCCTCCATGCGCTTTAAATAGAACTCATGGACCAATCGGGTGTCAAGCCACGGATCAAGTGTCGGTAATACCGAGGTGAGAGTGAACCGTCGGATCACTACATATCGTGACCGTCGGATTGTAAGTTACAAAATGTACAACGGTAAAGAAAGACACTTTACCTAACTCTATACTAGACCAAGTTGAACTTAACTATATCCTATGTGTCGGAATATCCTAACATCCCCCCTTAAGAACAACTTGGGATAGGATTGAAGGATTTACAAATATGACACAATAGGAGAAGGAAGGAGGCACTAGAGCCTATCCCCCCCTTAGTGACAACTTCCTGAACTCCAAGCATATATCGAAGTTTAGTGAACTTCGCCTCTGTGAGAACCTTGGTGAAGATGTCTACAACCTGATCATCTGTTGGACAATATTGCACTTCAAGAACATGGTCATGAATGAGCTTTCTGATGAAGTGCATGTGTAGTTCAATGTGTTTGCTGCGCTGATGCTGGACTGGATCTTTGCATAGTTGAATGGCACTTTGATTATCACACCAAAGTGTGGTTGGATGCTGTTGCTCAAAGCCAAACTCTGATAGGATCTGACGAAGCCACAAGGCTTCCTTACTAGCTTCCACGGCACCACGATACTCTTCTTCTGCTGACGAAAGAGAAATGGCAGCACGTTTCTTACAAGCCCATGTAATAGGTCCTGAACCAAGAGTGAAGACATAACCGGCAGTAGACTTCCGATCATCAGGGTCACCAGCCCAATCAGAATTAGTATTTTTGACGTGGTTAAAACCCTCAGAGTGCAAGGAGGGAAACAGTCCACAGCCTGTGCAAAATAGCTACTACAGGCAATTTATTAATCAAAGAATGAAAATTTACATAAGCTTCTCTCATGCACGGATTACCCGAACAATGACCCTCCATGCGCTTTAAATAGAACTCATGGACCAATCGGGTGTCAAGCCACGGATCAAGTGTCGGTAATACCGAGGTGAGAGTGAACCGTCGGATCACTACATATCGTGACCGTCGGATTGTAAGTTACAAAATGTACAACGGTAAAGAAAGACACTTTACCTAACTCTATACTAGACCAAATTGAACTTAACTATATCCTATGTGTCGGAATATCCTAACACGCATGTGCAGGACGATGATGGGCTCACGGTTTGGGAAGCCTCAGATGCGACTAACAGATAAATATAACGAGCAAGATGATCCACGCGCGCACTTGGCCAAGTGGACGAAGGCCTATGGAGAAGAACCACAATGGGAGTGGGTGCACCTGTTCTGTCATAGCCTAGATGTTATACCCATGAACTGGTATGTAGAAACAGAACTGCGCCATGGGACAAGTGAATGGGATATCCTACGCAAAGGGTTCCTGTTAACCTTCACTTTTGAGGATCGTTGGTGGGACACTGTTGATGACGCACTCCAAGCAGTAACAGCATCTATCTTTAAGATGCCACACGAGCCAATAGAATTGATTCAGCCAGAATGGGCTACTCAATTGAGCTGTGTGCTGGAGTGTTATAATATAAATACTGAGGATAGCGAGGATTCGCGAAAAACTAATATTCCAAAAACAGAAGGCCATCACGAGATCCACGGACCAATGATTGAAGACCCTGACATAACTGCACCAGTAAAAACAAAGTAGGTGAACATTGGTACGGAAGCCGAACCTAAGTATGCAACGCTAGGTGACTATTAGGATGACGCGATGGTGGACAAGGTCGCTGAGTTACTCCGCGAATATCAGGACCTATTCCCGACCAAGATCACAGACTTAAAAGGGATCTTCAGAGATTTAGGAATGATGAGGTTCTCATTAAATCCTGACGTGAAGCTAGTTAAGCAGAGGCCTTACCGCTTGAACCCGAAATACAAGGAGAAGGTCTGTGAAGAACTAAAAAAAATGCTTGCAACAGGAATCAATGAGCTGGTGGAAGAATCTGATTGGGTAAGCCCTATGGTGGTGTAGGAAAAGAAGTAGAAGGGCGAGATAAGAATATGCATGGATCTCAGAAAATTGAATGACGCATGTGTGCATGAACCATTCCCAACTCTATTCACAAATGAAGTATTGGAAAATGTCGGTGGGCAAGAAGCATATTCTTTTACTGATGGGTTCTCAGGGTACCACCAGATCAAAATCACGCCGGAAGATAGGAGCAAGACCACCTTCGCAACTGAGTGGGGTTGCTTTCAATACAAGATTACGTTGTTTGTATAGAAGAACATGTCAGCCATATTTTCACGCATAGTTGTGGCAGCATTCAAAGAATATATCCACAAGTTCCAGGAGGTTTACTTGGATGACTGGACTATATTTGGAGTGGCTAAACACCATGTAGCGAGCTTACGTTTGATGCTGGATACTTTTCGAAGACACCAAATCACGTTGAACCTCAAGAAGTGTACGTTCCTAGTTTCTTTTGGGAACCTACTGGGACACGTGGCTTGCAAGCAGGAATTGATGGTAGACCCCGCAAAGATTGCGGTGATTCTGAATTTGAAAGCACCGCGAAGTGTGAAATAGCTGCGCACTACCCTAGGGAATACGTGGTACTATAGGAAGTTCATCAAAAGCTATGCCCAGATCACTGCACCAATGGAGAAGTTTTTGAAAAAAGATGTCACGTTCTACTGGAACGATGACTGTAAGAAAATCCTGGATATACTAAAAGAAAAAATGGCCTCTGCGTCGATCCTGGTCTTCCCAAAATGGGACGAAGAGTTTCATTTCCATGTTGACGCATCGTGTATAGCGTTGGGGGTGGTACTAATACAGGAGGGTGGATAGGGCCTGGATCACCCTATCGTGTTTGCAAGTCGCCAGTTTTCTAAAGCAGAAAAGAACTATTCCACAACTGAATGCAAGGGATTGGCTATGGTGTATGCGCTCCAGAAATATCGACACTATTTTCTAGGCAGACACTTCAAGATGTATACATATCATTCTGCGCTGAAATACTTGGTCAATAAGCCTGTGTTGGGGGGGTGCATATGCAGGTGGCTTTTATTGTTCCAAGAATATGATTTTGAGGTCGTTGTGAAGCCTAGGCACCTGAACGTGGGATCGGATCACTTGTCGTGCATTGAGACAGGAGAGGAACCTACTAGTTTGGAGGAAGGATTACCTCACACGCATCTCTTTGTTGTGCGCGTAGCGGACGGACACTTTGAAGATATAATCCACTTTCTCATAACTAGAACTGCGCCGAAGGGATACTCCGTCCAACAAAAGAAGGAACTGGTGGTGTGCACGGAAGATTTCTCTATCATTGCGGGGCACCTATATAAGATGGGAAATGATGAGATACTACGAAAGTACATACCTGAATTTGAGCGAAGTCATTTCCTTGTGGACGCGCATGGGGGCGCTGCGAGAGGACACTATGCAGGAAGAGCGACCGTGCAAAAGATTCTTCGTGCAGGGTTGTGGTGGCCAACCCTTCATCAGGATTCAAAAGCACATTGCAGGGCCTGTGATATATGTCAAAGAACAGGTAAACCATCGCAGAGGGACTAGATGCCTTTGAATCCACAAATGACACTACAACCCTTTGAAAAGTGGGCAATCGATTTCGTAGGACCTATCAAACCTCAAGGAAAAACGAGCAGAAGCACAACTAGTAAAAGATTGCATGGCCGCCACGACCGCGAAGTTTCTGTTTGAACACGTATTGACAGGATTTGGATGTCCAAAGATCATGATGAGCGATCATGGTACGCATTACCTGAACGAAACCATTAGTGCATTGACTGAAGAGTTTCAGGTGTATCATCATAAAATCACCCTGTATCACCCAAAAGCCAACGGAACAGTCAAAGCATTTAATAAAATACTAGAGACTACGTTGACCAAAGTATGGAATGCACAACGAAGTGATTGGGACCCGCACGTACTTGCAGTATTATGGGCTTATAGGACAACATGTAAGAAACTAACAAGACGAACACCTTTCCAGCTGGTCTATGGAGTGGAAGCCATAATGTCAATGGAGTATATTGTACCTAGTCTATGCATCGCAGCACTCACAGGCATGATGGACCGTGGAGCCTTGGAGGAGAGGCTCGCGCAATTATAGGAACTCAAAGCGGAAAGCTTGTTGGTGGGATTTCGTCAACAGGTACAAAAGTAGCGCGAAAAGGGCTGTCACGATCGACATATTAAGTTGCACACCTTCAAGGTAAATGATTTGGTGTTGCTATATGACAGTAAGTTTGATAAATTCCCATGAAAGTTCAGAATGCATTGGCTAGGACCATATGTTGTTACGGAGATCACGGACGGAGGCGCGGTGCAGCTGGAAAAACTAAATGGAGAACCTTTCCCCGGAAAAGTAAATGGAAGTCGATTGAAGCCATACACAGGTGGCCCAGCCATCTGACTAAGCCGACAGAAGCATAGTCGTCGCGCTCCTGGGAACTGCAAAATGGTGCGAGACTATGAACAGATCTCGCAACATCGCGAACAAGAGATACAACAAGCAGCCTCTCAGTGCCAACATCTCCGCACCGACCGAGTGACTCGAGGGCGAGTCATGATGTTTGTGTTGGGGGCCTGTTAGGCGTGAGATCCCCCCAAGGCATGTTTTGGGGCTTAAAGCCCAAGTTTTTACTAATTCCATTGTAAAGACTCTACGAATTATGGGCGCAGGGCGCGAAGTCGTAATAGAGTCATAGGGTTGTCCGCCCTTGTTTTGTAATGTAATGTCAGTTTGAAATATCTACACATGGTCCGCAGACCATGGGATTGTATAAATAGAGTGAGACTCTAAGTTGTAAGGGACATCAATCAACCAATGGATAGATCTAAGAAATGAGTGACGATGAATTGAGTCTAAGTTGAAGTGAAGAGTCGAGTCTCTGGGTCGTAGAGTAGGAGAAGGCTCTGCAGCTGAGTGGGCAGAGGCCTAGTAGTCCGCAGCTGAGTGCGCGGACCCCTACAGCTGTGTGCGCAGGGTGAGTCGAGTCTGTAACCGATTGAAGAAGTAATAAAGAGAAGTTTCTTATCATTCTGTGTATCTTTTTCATGTTTTATGCATTGAAGTATATTGGATATAAATTGCAAGGTTACTGTTTAATTGTTGCATGAACTTATATGTACATGTTGAATAAGAAAGTATAAGATAAAGTATCTGTTTATGTGAATTTAGCTAACAGTTATAAGAAGATAAGTAAGATCCGCGACGGAACTTAGGAAGAAAGCACAGATCGTTGCCCTAGCGGCGCGAAAGCACCACAACCCCTGGTTAGGGCTGCATGAGGGTGATTCTAACCGATCGTGAAGATATCACAAGTCGGGAGAAAGCGCGAAGGGATCTGTGCGAAGCTGATTCATAGTTGGACTAAGCGACACCTCAGACATCTCAAGGGTGCGGAAACTTGGTTCCAGCATCTCCCCATACTACTTCAGGTGAGACCTCAGTCTGCGCTCCACGGGCTGTTGCTGAAAGGGCCAGTAGTATAGGGATTTGTTTGGCTAATTAACTCCGAACCTGGGTCAGGTCCCATCAAGCCAACAATTTCTCCTCTGCTACTTTGACCCCACACTTCTCTCCTCAAAAAGGTGAAACTTAGCTCCCCTTCTATGATTAGGTTATCTTTGTGGATGAAATCAATATTCAACATCTCCAACCAAAAAGTTTCCCTATTTTCATAAGGACCCTATCAATTTAGTATTGTTAATGGAAACTTGATTGAGAGAACAATACCTTCCATAAGAATCCAACCTTCACATACTGTACTTTTAAAATCTCCCACTTTAGGGAAAGTAATCCACTTGACAATGCATCATCATTAAAATTCCACCATAACAGTAAACTAGAAAAAAAATCAATCACATTTATACTCAAACACATTACCTCTGGTAGAAATACAACACCTGGATTATGGACAAAGAAAAGTCATTTAAGGAATTTTACTTTAAGAGGCCAATCACCTGACATTCAAAGACAAAATCTTCATTATGTAGTCTTTAATCAAGAGTGCTCTGCTCTAAGAGCCCTAAAAAAATATATGAATAAGAAACACAAAGGCATAAACATACGAATACCTTTTTCTTTGTACCTCTCCTACTTTGAGTTTTAAACATTTATATATAAACTAATATTGAAATATTATAAATTAAATTAAATATTTCAAATTAAATTAAAAATACCTATTTCTCATATTTAAATATTTATATAGTAAATTAATATTAAAATGTTAAAATAAAAAACAACTCATAATTTTTAAATGTTTTATAAAAAACAATAGAGTAAACATAAAACCTAAACAACGAAAATAAACCAAAATGGTGAAGGATCAACTTTTATTTGGGAAAATAGAATTGAAAACATTCAAATTAAAGTAAATGTAAAGCATGAAGAATGGAAATAAATAAAAAAGATCAAGAATCCATTATCATTATAATGTGAATCATTCAAACTAAAAAAAGTAAATGTAAAACTGAATAACGGAAATTAATAAAGAAGATCAATGATCAATTTGAGAAAGTTGGTAGCATAAATATTCTTTTTCAAGTATATGTATAGAGCTGGTTGTATAAGCATTCATATATATATATAAATGTTTAATAAATTAATTAATTAATTAAATTATAAAAACAAATTTAAATACATTGTACATATACAATTATAGGATCGATATATAAATTCAAATAATTATAGGATCGATATATAAATTTAATTTATTTGAATGAAAATTAAAATAAATATATTATTAAATAATATATATAAAAATAAATCTATATTCACAAATTATTTAATAATTTAAAATAATAATTATTTAGTAATAAACAAATTTACGAGAACAAATAATTAAGATTAAATCTTAACGCATTTTTTTTCACTTCGAAAAATCCCTGTTATTAACGGAGAATTATTAACCTCAACAAAACACTATCGCAAGGAAAAATAATATCAATCATCACACCGGAGTAGTGTCGCTATAATTTAGTCTGGAAAATAATGGAAAATCATAAAATTTTGGATATGATTTTGAACAAATATTTGAAAGCTTTGAAAATCTATGTTACAGTTCTTGATTTATGATATTGGTTGTTTCAAAGATTTTTGAGGGTGTTGAATTTATTTTCACTCAAAAAAATAATTTAAACACTTTAAAATTATATTTTGAAAGAAAAAATTACCAAATTCTAAAAAAATAAATTCACTTTAAAAATTTCATTTTTTCTCACCTGTATCTAATCTCAATGGAGGCTTTATCTCCTTGTGAATGGTTCAACAAAATTCACACAGTGATAAAAATTCAATAACTAGTTCAATTATAACCAAATGTATTCCCTGTATAAACCATATATTCTGATACCAAACAACAATCCAATACCAAAGAACAGGTATATAGGAAAATAAATTTTATTTTGGGATAAATATATATGGTTAAGAGCATGTGTTTCCTCCTAAGGGTCACAGGTTCAAAACCAGAGGGGGGTAGAGTATGTATGCCTTCGTAGACTTAGCAGTCAAATCGCTGGGTCCCTTGTCCCACAAACAAGGGGGTCTCATACCCCAATTTGGTGTGCTTGGCTGCGACCTTAAAAATGGATATTATTATTATTATTATAAAAGTGAAAGGTGATTGTACATAAAAGTAATGTAGCAATGTGCAAATTAAAGGTGTGATGGAGAGAGTGATTGATATCAAAGGAGACATCAGCATAACCGTGAACAAAGTATAATAATATAATATATAAAAAAATGAAATATGAGAGTAAAAGTTATAACTAAAGAATTATATATCATGATTAAGCTAAATACATATTATTATATTATAGTATCATGAACTATATGGTATTAGTAATTTATATAGGTATAGTGTTTTTATTTTCATGGTATTTTTTAAAGATTTATTGTTTTTTTATATGTAGTATTGTAAGCGAATATTCTAATTTGAAAATTTATATGTATAGAATGGGGGAAATATTCAATAAAACAATATGTAATTTACCATTAAAATTAGTAGGTTTTTGGCAAATATCACTTATTTAATCATATGTGTGTGTAAAAAATAGGCGAATTTTTAATGAAATTGACAAATCCTTTTTTTTTCAGAAAATGTCCAAAAAAATATTAAAATGATTTTCATAAAAATTAAAATTGTTTTGAAATTTTTTAAATATAAAATTCTATTTTTTTATTAGTTTAAATTATTGATTAGATTGGTTTTATGGAGTTTAATTTTGAATGTTCAAATATAAAAATAATATATTAAATATAAATTTGAAAAAATACATAAAATTGATACTTGTATTATAATAATATCAATTTGTATCTAATATTTTTATTGCAATGTATCATTAAATCTTTAAAAAACCTTGGTTTATGTAATGCTCAAAATGTGGTTTATGAGATATGGGTGTTGTAATTCCTAATTTATGTAATATGACTAGTATTGGGTAAAATAGGTAGTCGGTCTTTCCAATAAAAACAACAACATTACAACTTTCGACCTTCCATCCAACTTTTGATGAACCTTCAGCCTTAGCCCTCAAGTCTCATTGCTCGCACACATCACAGGGTTTGCCCTAAGGCAGGTGATCCAGAATACCACTAAATGAATGAAGAAAAAAGACATTTGTGTATATAAAGTCCCTTCATATGTATATATATATTCAATATAAGATATAATATAATATTAATATATATATATATATATATATATATATATTCAATTTTACTAAAAGTTCATCCCCAATATCATCGTTTAAGTCATCCCCAATATCATCGTTTAAGTCATGATCACCATTATCATTTAAAATGTCATAGGAATCCCTTCCCACACATTTTGCATCACATATGGGTCTTGCTAAGATGTTCTCTGTAGTCAACTTTAATAATCCATTTGAATACCACATACTCAACATCAATAAGAACATATAAAATTAAATAGTAGAGATACATCAAATATTATGGCATATTTTTTTTCCTCAAATTGCATTATCCAATAAATTAGTTGTTTAATTATTAATTTATGAGAGAATACTTTCAATAAAAGTGCTCTTTTGTTTGGGATATTTTTTTAATAAAAATTATATTAAAATATTTAATTTTTATTTATTTTCTTCATAAATACATGCTTGATTTATTTTCTTAAATATATATATATATATATATATATATATAATAGTAAAACATTTTACATTTTTTTAATAAAATAAAAGTACATAGTTACATTCTAATCCTCTTTCATTACCCCTTCAGTGGAACCCAGTCCACCCTCGATTCCAGCGCAACGCAAACTATTAGTATCCTCTGGGTGCATTTTGCCAAATATTACCATTCTCACCACACAATCAACCTGCACTGTTGGCTCTGGTTACCCCCATCGTGACTGGTATTTCCCTTTCACCCTTCTATGTGCTCCCATCATGGAGGTATTGTGTGATTGGAATTGTGTGGTAATATATATACCATACGTTGTATCCTTTGGTGATACGTTGCGTTGTTTGGTGATACCCCCATATGTTGAATACCACTGTGAATCCACTCTCGATATTAACATTAGGCTCCCGGTTATTAGCATTGTATCTATTATCCAAACTGGTTGGCATTATCCAAACATCCTGTCCATTAAGTAAGATTTGTTGGCAACCCACCATACCCTTAGCTTATGTCCATTAAGTGAGCCTTGTTGATCTTCTTTTTTGCATTTCGAAAAACCTTCGACCCCTACTCCTCAGACTACTATATTATAAGCCTTTGCACCAAAAAATAGATAAGATAATGCCCTGAAATTGCAGCTCTGTGCACCTTACAACTTATTCTTTTTTCTCGTGAGAACGAAATTGATAAAGGAGACACCGTTATCAATATCAAGGGGTGCATTAATACGTCAAAAGATACACCGAGAAGGTGGCTGCAACGTCGAACTCTGTAGATGGAGTCAATTTCCGATGACATTGTGTGCAACGATTGTTGTTGGTTATAAGTCGATTAAATTTGGTGTATGGTAACATCAAGTAGCTTTATATACATTCTGTGGTATGTGCGCATTTGTGTTGAATTGTCTTTGAACTCAAGCATTGAAACTATGTTATGCGTTGAAGTTTTCAATACATGCAATGCGTTGGTATGAAATCATATATGGTCCATTAAATAATTTTGAATGTTGAGGTTGTGTTCCATGATTGCGTCACTCATGCATTATTGATATATGATACATGACTGTGTGTGCTACTTGGTGTGTTGAGTTTTTGAAAGGGTCGTATTGGGTATGGACGATATATGTTGAGAAGTCGATACAAGTTGGAAACAAAAAAAGCATTCTTAAAAGGCATTGATATGATATTACATTGAAGGGCTATTGTTCTGAAAGTGTCATGATGATCAGCCAGTGTTTGGTGCTAATATTAGTAGCATGAGGATAGCTAGAGGTTGGTATTTGGAACAGGTTCACAGTTGTTTTATGTGTGGATAATTTAAGAGTGAGTTTGGAAGCTCGGCGTTATTGTGAGTCAGTTAGGATTCCTATGGCTTTCTGGGATTCTTGTTCTTTTCTCTATTTATGTTGGGGGTTGATTGAGTTGTGAATTGAAGATGGGCTTAAATTCAACAGTATTTTGTATCATCAAAGAATGTCATACAAAATAATTGTTATTTGGTATTAGTACTGAAGACATGTCTAGATGGAAGTTGAAATTCAAGAGAAGTAAAGATGAAATGGTTTATAGAAATCTCCATCAACATATCATGCAAATTTTTTGTGGTCATTCATATACCTTGAGTTGAGTACGATCGCTGGTGTATATATAGTTTGTTGAATTCGAAATTGTGAATTGTGGCATATAATATATTTGGTTGAAGTCTATATATATAGCATAGAAAAATCCTTTAATGTGCAGCGTTTAAGTCTTGTTGCATGCTCCATTTCAAGAGATTTTTATGGCAATAACCGCTCCATTTTATTCAGTGTGTGAAGTCTAATAGTGCTCTTAAAAATAGGTGAATGCAACAAATTTTGGACACCAGTGGTCAATGTTTATAATTCTTCTGGTTAATTGAAGAAGGGAATAATTTAACTTCAACAACACAATTCAACACACTTCACTAGTTTGGAAAATGGATAAAATTAGTGAAGTATTAGAGTTGCTAAATACTTTAATACACTCCACAGTTCATGATACAGTTAAAATCAACAAAGATACTTTGTTTGATATTAGAACTTGTCTACAAAATGCACAGGAGAATATTGAGTTTTTACAGCTTGAGACAAAGCTACAACAAAAAGAGCTACAACAATGTAAGCATCATTATGTTCAGGACAATCTGTTGTTCCAGATTGAGATAGACTCTCATTAGTAGAAAGAATATAAATTTGAGGTTGATTCAAATTCAGTGCCTAGTGCAAGAGAACATTTGCATGCAAAAGTGAAAATTCACCCTGCACTTCCCAAGCCAATTATCAGACCTTGGGAAGAGCTCGTCCATAACAAGCACGCAACTTTCCTTGGATATGGCAAGGATGTGTCCTTTCATATTCTAGGTTACTCAAAGCCCATACACTTCCATAATGTTGGGTTTCTTCATGACAGTTCACCTTCAAATGGTTCAGATTCTTGTCCTCTTCCATAGCAGCCACAAGAAATTGTTAAATGCCAAAATTGTGATCGATTTGGCCATATGAAATATCACTATTTTGATCTTCATCCATGTAAGCATTTCATAAAACCAGACATTCTTCAAACAAATGCTTCAAAAATAAACCTCCTACAAGAACAAAGATTCATCTTGGATGGATCACTTTTTAGAAATGGACTTCAACGACCAAGAAGATATTTCTCTCATACAACAGGATTTGTTCTCAAATATTGAAAAGTCTTGCAGTTGAGTTTTCTCACCCTGTATCTGATAGGGGGGGAAGTGATGGTCATCTACAAGTTTCAAATCCACCCTGCCATACCATATTCAGAGTTGTAGCTGGGGACAGAGATGCCCCTGAGCATTCCTTTGGTTGGTGGTTAGCCTTAAACCATCAATGCGGGGTTGAGACCTCCCTTCAAATAATTGGGGACACTTCCTCTAGCATAAGGCTTCAACTTCTTTTCCAATTTTAGAAGAGTTCTAAGAATTGCATTAAGAATTCCAGTGTTGGTGGTTATCCTTAAATGACCGCAGGTTGTAGACCTCATTTTTCAGGTTGAAGGTCACCCTCTCCAAAGCATTAGGGACACTTCCTCTAACAGAAGATTTCAGCCTCTTACCAGACTTGAAGGAGTTCTGGGAACTGCACTAAGCATTCCAGTGTTGGCGGTCATCCTTAAACCACACCCTTATGCCAATATTTCAGAGAACACATTCAACCTAGTGCTGCCATGCATTTTGCACATTTTGTAATACACCTCTCTTCTTGGACTCACACATACCCATTCGGATTAAGGGGGGAATGTTGGACACCTAATCCTGTAGGAGTTGGTGTGGAAGCTGAACAATCAAAAGGAATCCAAAGGACCACTTGGAATATGAAACCAAAGATCATTCCAATGTTTTATATATATATCATTGTGAATAGTATATACAATCTAATTCTAATCATTCACACTCTTGTCTTTTCCATGGCTATGTTTAACAATTAGTTTTTTCAAACTACCAATAACTCTCAATTTATATCCTTTCTATGCGTTGTTTTAAAAAAATAGATCAATATTGAAATTCAAGTCATGTTTGTATTGTTTAAATTTATTTTAAAAATAAATAAAAAGAAAGCATAAATTTTTATGTGATTATTTGACGCATTTAAGATTAATATTAGTTTTTTCAAACTACTGATAACTCTAAATTTATATCCTTTCCTTACGTTGTTTTAAAAAAATAGATCAATATTGAAATTCAAGTGAAGTCCGTGTTCTTCAAATTAATATTTTTTAACGATTTTTTTCAATATTCTTGTATTTAAGAAAATTAATCTTTTATAAAATATTTATTTTTAAAAGTTTTTAAATCCGATAGTATTATTGTAGTTCATGAATTATTAAGTAATTTATTGAGTGAATTTGTGGTTTTTCTATGAATGATTAAAATAAAACAATACAATGAAGTTGATTTCAGTTTTGGGTGTGTTTTGAAGCAAAGCAATATTTTCATATGTATGTTCGGAAGACTCCTCCATATATATTTTAGGGAGGATCTCATATCTATGTTAGGGAGATCTATAATGATATTGTAAGTATTGTTATTGACTTTTTCTGTCAATTGGAATTATATTAATACTAAATTAATAAAATTAGATTATAACTTAAGGAAGAGGAAGTTAAGAGAGCTCTTACGTAGGAGTATAATGACGAGATTACGTAGGAGTATAATGATGAGATAATAATTTAGAATTGAATTTTGATGAGTATTTTTTAAAATGCATTTTTTTTTTTATAAACTAAAAAAGTTTTAAAAATTCTTGGTTAAAATGTATTGGTATTTTTATTATGATTATTGATAAAAACAAGTACATATTATTCATTTAACTTGCCAATAAATAATGTTGTGAGAAATTAATTGAGAGAACTTTGCTTCACAAATAGAAGAGAACAATATAAAATTACAACATATAATTGATATTAAGAAATATTATAATAATTTAAAAGGAAAAAGACAATTTTTATCTAAAACTTATATTCAAGAGTTGCCCACAGGGCATAGAATAGATGGTGACAAAGTTCTATGTTAAGACACTTTGTGGTGAAAGGTTATCGGTTCAAAACTCCATGGGAAAAAATCTAGTCATGTTAAGGGTTGGTGTGCCCAGGTCGTGTGCGATCCCCAAGTGATTTTGACTACTTAGATGCCCCTGGGTTGTGGTTCCCAAGCCACAAGTTAGGTGTGCAAGTAATATTATGACTCACATTACCTAACAAACTGTGTGTGTGTGTGCAAGAGTTAATCAAGGAATTAAAATATTAGAAACAATACAATCAATAAGAAGTCCAAGATTAAAAAAAAAATATGGGGAAAAAATGGAAAAGGAACTAGCAAAGATGAAGAAATTGCACACACTAAAAGGGAATTGGAGAAGCAAAATATAGAAATTTGTAAATTTCAACAATAAATAAAAGAGTTACAACAACAAAAATACCAACATTAAAAACACTCACAAAAGTTAAATGAAAATATAAATAAGAAATTATCATCCATAGGTGATGAAATTTCTCATTTTAGAAATCATAATAAAACTCTACTTTGCAAAAATATAGAAGTTGAAGAATGATGGGAAGGCACAACAAAATCCCAAACCATGGATAAGGTTATTCACACTAGTGCAATCAATGTCAGAAAACCTACTATTGTTATTAATGAGGTTGTAATAGTGGAAGAGCTTCCAAAAGTTGAAACTAAAGATAAAGCAACATTAGAAGGAATCAAAATGAAAGATAAATGTCATTTTTAATAAACTCTTATTAGTTAAAGAGCTCCTAGAAGTTAATTTCATCAAACAATTCAATGACAAATCAACATCCATAGATCCAATGAAGTTTGCCATACATTAATTTCCACTAATGAAGTCACATATAAGTAGAAGGATGTTTCCATGAGTGTAAATATGAAAATGTCAAATATTATAATGGAAAATCAAGTAAATCATGACAAGATTAAAATATGGACTAAGAAGGATCATCTTATTAAGGTATTGTATAGAAACCCTAATAATAGAATTTGTGGAAGGCAAGAATCAACATATCAATATTCCAAGGTACTTGACCAGAGCTAATGGTGTTCTTAGATATCAAAGATATCGAAGCATCTAAAGATATAAGCACCTCAAATTCAACAAGAAGGAAGATTCAAAATCTCGTCATCAAAAAGTACCAAAAAGGATCCACCTTGAATGGATTGACCCTCTTTCAATGCAACAATAGTGTTCAAGTCTGCAAAGGTCTCATTACCTCATGTCCTCAACTTTATCAAGTAGGTGAAATCTACAAGAAGATGGTTTGTTTTTTCGGAAGTTGTTTCCCTTTCCCATCCTTTGACAACAAAGCATTTTTAAGGGAGGAATACTTGGGTATATTAAAACTAGGGTTATAATGTAGTGATGATTATATAATAAACAATAATCATGTAATAATAATAATGAAATTGTTACTATGTAATTCTTAATATGTAATTATGTAAGTCAGTTCATTTCCCAAAGATAAGATTTATCACCCATCGCATGTATTCATATATGCCTATTGTGCTCACTGAATCATGACACACACACAAACATATTCTTATAATAAAATAATCATTATTTAATATGGATTGCTTTGTGTATTCATGATATTTTCATGAATTGGACCACCACACTAGTACAAAATGGCTAATTAGTTACTAAAAAATGCACAAAAAATTGCATATAAACGACCATTTTTAAGTCGATGGTCATTAGTGGCTTATTTACAGTATTGTATAACGTAACCAACTTTTAGTCTTATTTAGCTTATCAATTGGTTGTCTCGATCTTATCATCTAGTAGTATATTTAATCATAAATTTGGCCATTAATTTAATCATTGATTTAGTCATTAATTGCCACAATTAATGACTAAATACACAACAAAATATACTACTACATGATCCCCCGAGAAAACCCATTAATGACCAAAGAAATATCACCAAAATATTTGTCATGTTATAAGATATTATAAATTAGCTACTAATAATCATATATATGCAAATTTTAGTCATTGTTTGAAATAAATTAATGACCAAATAAATATGACTAAATTTTGGTCGTGTTATAAGATATTGTAAATTACTAATAATCATATATATATATAAAATTTAACCACCATTTATAATCACAAATTTATCATTTATATTAATCTCAACTTAAACCCATCTAAACCCAAATTTACATATTTTTTTCGTACAATTATGCCAAAGAATATATATGACTAAATGATCCCCTTTTATTCAAAGACATTCAGAATTATCATAACATGAATTATCATAACATGGATGATGGTTAGGTTGTGCAAATCTACATATGTCAAATCCTCGCAATAATTTTTTAATAGACAAAGTATCAATAATGAGATATGTAGGGTGAAGAGTTTTGATAATTTGATGGCGACAAGGGATGATGAGTTGGGAATGTGAAGTATATGGGAAAATAAAATTTATTTTGGCATATATATATATAAGTGAAAGGTGATTGTATATAAAAGTAATGTGGCAATGTCCAAATTAAAGGTTCGATGGAGAGAGTGATTGATATCAAAGGAGCCAACAACATAATAGTGAACAAAGTATGAGCAAATGAAATAGGAGAGAAAAAGTCATAAGAAATGAATTATATATTATAATTAAGCCAAACACATATTATGTTTGTTATATGTTTATTATATGGTATTAGTGTTTTTATATTGGTCAATATATAGTTATAGCATTTTTACGTATTTTTTAAGGATTTATTGGTTTTCTTATATGTAGTATTGTAGGCGATTATTCTAGTTTGAAAATTCATATGTATAGAATGTGAGAAAATATTCAATAAAAAACATGTAATTTACTATTAAAATTAGTAATTTTTTGGCGAATATCACCCATTTAATCATATATATGTAAAAAATAGTCAATTTTTTAACAAAATTGGCAAATCTTTTTTTAGAAAATGTCCAAAAGATAGCTCATTGTGAAATTTTGCCCCTAAAATTTTCCCTATTCGCTTTATGGTGTGTGTTTGTGTGTGTGTATAATTTTATTTTTTCATTTGTAAAATTTTATAAATTTATTTAGAAATTATACTATTAAAATGATTTTTATAAAAATTAAAATTGTTTTTAAAATTTGTGAAATTTGAAAATTCTATTTTTTGATTAGTTCAAATTATTGATTAGACTTTTTTTATGGAGTTTAATTTTGAATTGTAAAATATAAAAATAAGATATTAAATATAAATTTGAAAATTTCATAAAATTGACACTTGTACTATAATAATATTATTTTGTATCTAATACTTTTATTGCAATGTACCATAAAATCTTTAAAAAATATTAGTTTATGTCATGCTCAAAATTTGGTTTACGGGATATGGGTGTTGTAATTATTGATTTATGTAATGTGACTGTTGTTGGGTCAGCTAGGTAGTCCTTCTTTCCAATACAGGCAACAACAATACAACTTCGACTTTCCATCCAACTTTTGATGAACCTTCAGCATTAGCCCTCAGGTCCCATCACTTGCACGCATCATAGGGTTTGTCCTAAGACAGGTGATCTGCCTAAGAGGGAATACCACTAGATGAATGAATAAAATAAACACTTGTGTATATAAAGTCCCTTAATATGCCTTTTTAAATCTATATATGAATATTAGATTCAATATAAGATATATATCTTTTTATGTATTTTCCTATATTCAGTTTTAATAAAAGTTCATCCCCAATGTCATCCTTTAAGTCATCATCACCATCATCATTTAAAATGTCATAGGAGTCCCTTCCT
Source organism: Pinus tabuliformis (assembly GCA_031772625.1). Classification (NCBI taxonomy): domain Eukaryota; kingdom Viridiplantae; phylum Streptophyta; class Pinopsida; order Pinales; family Pinaceae; genus Pinus; species Pinus tabuliformis. Next base: position 777,676,216 of record CM062806.1, read on the forward strand.
ACACGTTTTGCATCACATATTGGTCTTTCTAAGGTGTTATCAATAGTTAATTTTAATAATCCATTTGAATACCATACTCAACATCAATAAGAACATATAAAATTAAATAGTAGAGATACATCAAATATTATGGGGTATTTTTTTATGAAATATAGTTATCCAACAAATTAATTGTTTAATTATTAATTTATGAGAGAATGTAGAAATTCTCATTGTAGATGAACAAATTATGCAATATACTAAAGCAAAATACAAGATCTACTTCTACAACAAACTTGCAGAAGCTTAATCGATTTTGAGCAAGATCAAATAGAACACATATAACAAATGAAGAGAATTCAATCACACATGAACACAGAAGAATACTCTGGGGAAAGCCTCAGCTAAAAACCCCGATCTTTGTATTATCATACAAGTGGAAATATGTTCAGATTACATAAAGCATTAGCTCACAGGCTACCGTGCTCTCAGTACAATCCCTCTACTGCTCATAGATAGTCAAAGGCCTCTCACAAACCTTCTCCTCTACCCTCCAAGCCTCCTATTTCCTTGCGCAGTTTCTCCTGGGGTCCAATGCAGTTTCTCCTCTCACATTGCTCACTAAACTCAGAAGTAATTGTGCAATCCTGAAGGAGATAATTCCTTCTGCATGGATGAGTTTCCTATATAGGAAAAATCTTCCAACTGATAATACACTATCCCTTCCTCTGACTGAACTCACAATTAGTTCCTCCAACTGATAGTACATTGTCCCTTCCTCTAACTGAACTCACAATTAGTTCCTCCAACTGTTTAGAACTAATTTAACTGGACTTAACTCGGTTAACTGAGCTAACTGATTACAACTCAAGGTACAACTCATCCTGATCTCCTCTAATCAAGGGATAACTTCCTCAATCAATGGAGAAATTGTTGCATGTCTTCACATAGACTTCATATTTGATTTTCTACAACTAATTAACTCAAAATGAATTAATTAATTATTTTACAAACAACTACTAAGATCAAATTCAAATTTTAATTCTCAATTTTAATTCAAGGACTAACTAAAATTGGAATCTATCCCAAAATTCTATTTATAGCAATGCGATTTTTAGCATTTCCATTTTTCATTCCTTGTTGCTATGTCCAACACTAGTACCTGAAATGCTATTTATAGCATTTCTTGTTGTCATTTTCAATACTCCCTCTCAACAAGAAAGGCATTCAACTCGAACCCGATCCTGAACCTTTGGAATGTTCTACATGCAACACTTCTCCCAAGTGTTGTTGCTCCAACAACTCTAGAAACAAAAAAAATATCCCAACTGACCTCCTTGTTGGGCTAGAAATACCCTCTGATGTTGAAGCTCCCTCTGCGGCTGACAACACTCCATGCATCTCGCATCATTGCACACCTCTCTCTGCCATCCTACACTGCTGCAACACTCTTGTGCCTCTCACATTGTTGTAGCCTGCTAACTATGCATTGTCTTGGGATTCCTACATTGTAGCTCTCTACCACTCCATTTGCATCTCCCTCTACCCACTCAGCCAGTCCTACTACTCCTCATCGGGGCTCCTGTAGTAAGGTCTAATCAAAGAAGTTGGGTACCTCAATGATCTTGTCCCTATTCCAGACTTCTTGGGACTGTCACTCCACATCGCCCCACCTCCGACCTGGAGGTATGAATACATGTGATCCCTCTGCCCACTTGGCTCAAAATTCCCCCTACTGGAGGTCTCTACATGAGTGGATGCCTCCACTCGGTCTCCTCTCGACTTCTCCAATTGTGGCTTCTCCATAACCTCCTAAAGTTGCTTCACCAATTGTGGCTCCTCCACAATTGTCTAAGACTTCTTTTGGCGCTGCATGTTGAGAGGTAATGTACGCTCCCTCTCAACCACCAAGTCTCCATCAATTTCCTTGCTCCTCAAGGCTTTGCATGCATCTTGAACCTCAAGAGCATACAGGTTCTTGACTCATGAACTGAGCTGCTTCACCTGTCTCATGGTGATGTGTCTAAAGAAAACCTTTCCCTTACTGAAGACTACATCATAGCCTTTGTCTTCCAGCACTGCAATCGATACCAAGTTTTTCTTCAATACTGGCACATACTTCACATCTATCAAGGTAATGCGAGCTCCATGCTCCCTCTGAAAAACAACTGTGCCTACTCCTGAGACACTATACTTTTCATCATTACCCATCGCTATGAGTATCTGGAGATATTTCTCCTCCAAGGTACTAAACAAACTCTTATCGTCGATCATGTGGAATGAAGCTCCACTATCAAAAAACCAACCACATCCCACCATGGATGAAACCATGCATGCGAAGAGGGTGAAATCCAACTCGAACTGTGAGGCCAATGCCTCACCTTCAAATCCTTCCTTGGATCCCATCTTGGATTTCTTCAGTGGACAATTTGTAGCAAAATGGCCCACCTCATGACAATGAAAGCATCACACTTTTGATTTGTCAAACTTCTTCCCACCATAGGAAGAACTCGATTTGGGATGAGAATCCTTCTCCTTCCCTTTCTTTGCCTTACTCACTAAGGCACAATTTTCTTCATCCTCCTTGGATGAAGAACCATCTCTGGTGCTTCTTCTTATCTCCTCCTACATCAGATCCGACCAAAGTCGTTCCCAATCTAGCAGTTTCTCTCTTCCATTTACCGAGTCTTGGTAGCTATGCTAGCCCTTAGGAAGACTGAGGAGAGAAAGACTCACCATGTCATCATCGGTTGTCATGATCCCTACACTTCCAAACTCATCCCTGCAGGTGGTGAGCTTGTTCAGATATGTAGAGATCGTGTTGCCCTTTTCACACTTGATTTTCCGAAGCTTGTCTTTCAGCGCCAACTTCCTCTGATCGTTGTTGTTCTGATATAGATATTTCACTGTTTTCCACATCAAAAATGGTGTCTCCTTTCCATGGAGGCTCGAGACAATGTGGTCTTGAACTCCCTCTAGGAGGATTCTCCTCACTCTAGCCACACATTTCTTCCATTCCGCCAATTCTGTAGCATTAGTTGCTGCCGGCTTAGGGACTTCTTGATCAATGAAGTCCTTTAGACCATTGTCCTCTAATACTTCTTCCATGCGATCCTTCCAGGCTATATAATTCGAGCTGCCATCAAGGGCATACTCAAGTCCTAAACCGTTGAACACCATTGGGGAAATTTGAGATGTGATACGAATTCGAATTCTATAATCAGGAACTTGAAACTTCGAACTTCTCCCTTCTTTGTATATTGTTCTTCACTTTGATCACCTTTGCTACAATACCATGTAGAAATTATCACTGTAGATCAACAGATTATGCAATATATTAAAGCAAAATACAAGATCTACTTCTACAACAAACTTGCGGAAACTTAATTGATTATGAGAAAGATCAAATAGAACACATATAACAAATGAAGAGAATTCATTCACACATGAACACAGAAGAATACTCTGGGGAAAGCCTCAGCTAAAAAACCCGATCTCTGTATTATCATACAAGTGGAAATATGTTCAGATTACACAAAGCATTAGCTCACAAGCTATCCTGCTCTCAGTACAATCCCTTTGCTACTCATAAACAGTCAAAGGCCTCTCACAAACCTTCTCCTCTGCCCTCCAAGCCTCCTATTTCCTTGCGCAGTTTCTCATGGGGTCCAATGCTTCCACCTGTGTGAATTGACCTCTCACGCTGCTCATTAAACTCAAAAGTAATTGCGCAATCCTGAAGGAGATAATTCCTTCTGCATGGATGAATTTCCTATATAGAAAAAATCCTCCAACTAATAGTACATTATCCCTTCCTCTAATCTCAACTGGGTCTTTGACTAAACTGACATGCATGAGTTATTTATAAGAGAATATTAAGCTATCTGAAGAACACTAGTTGCATGCATGCATGCATTAACTGACTGAACTCATAATTAGTTCCTCCAATTGTTTGGAACTAATTTAACTGGACTTAACTCAGTTAACTGAGCTAACTAATTACAACTCAAGATACAACTCATTCTAATCTCCTTTAATCAAGGGATAACTTCCTCAATCAATAGAGAAATTGTTGCATGTTTTCACATAGACTTTATGTTTGATTTTCTACAACTAATTAATTCAAGATAAATTAATTAATTATTTTACAAACAACTACTAAAATCAAATTCGAATTTTAATTCTCAATTTTAGTTCACGGACTAACTAAAATTGGAATCTATCCCGAAATGCTATTTATAGCAATGCTGGTTTTAGCATTTCCATTTTTCATTCCATGTTGCTATGTCCACTGGTACCTAAAATGCTATTTATAGCATTTCTTGTTGTCATTTTCAACAAAGAATACTTCCGGTAAAAATGCTCTATTGTTTGAAATAATTTTTTATAGAAAATTATATTAAAATATTTATTTTTTTATTTATTTTCTTTTTATATATATTAATAAAAAAATATTTTAATTTTTTAAATAAAATAAAAATACATAATTATTAAATACATTCTAGTCTACTTCCCCCACACACATATTATTTATTATTAATAAAAAAAATATTTATATTTTTTAAATAAAATAAAAATTCATAGCAATTAAATACATTCTAGTCCTCTTCCATTACCCCTGCAGTGGAACCCAGTGCACCCTCTATTCCAGCGCAATTCAAACTGTTGGTATCCCCTCACTGCATTTTTCCAAAAATTACCAGTCTTACCACACAATCGGCCTGCACTGTTGGCTCTAGTCCCCTCCATCGTGACTGGTATTGTGTGATTGGTATTTCCCTTCCACCCTTCTGCGTGTTCCCATCATGAAGGTATTGCATGACTGGCGTTGCATGGTAATATATATACCATATGTTGTATTCTTTGGTGATACGCTACGTTGTTTGGTGATACCCCCATATGTTGAATACCACTCTAAATCCGCTCTCGGTTATTAACACTAGGGTCCCGGTTATTAGCATTGTATCTATTATCCAAACCAGTCCACGTTATCCAAACATCCTATCCATTAAGTAAGCTGTGTTGGCAACGCATCATACCCTTAGCATATGTCCATTAAGTGAACCTTGTTTATCTTCTTTTCTGTAGTTCGAAAAACCTTCACCCCCTATTCCTCAGACCACTAGATTATAGCCTTTGCACCAGAAAATAGATAAGATAATTCTCTGAAATTGCAGCTCCATGCACCGTGCATCTGAATTTTTTTTTTCATGAGGACGAAATTGACAAAGGAGACATTGTTATCAATAGGGGTGCATTAATATGTCAAAAGATACACCGAGAAGGTGGTTGCAACGTCGAAATCTGTAGATGGAGTCAATTTCCGAGGACATTGTGTGCAACGATTGTCGTTGGTTATACGTCGATTAAATTTGGTGTATGGTAACGTCGAGCAGTGCTATATACATTTTGTGGTGTGTGCGCATTTGTGTTGAATTGGCTTTGAACTCAAGCATTGAAACTATGTTATGCATTGAAGGTTTCAATACATGCAATACGTTGGTCTGAAATCATATATGGTCCATTAAATAATTTTGAATGATGATGTTGTGCCCCATGATTGCATTACTCATGCATTATTTATATATGATACATGAGCGTGTGTGCTCCTTGGTGCGTTGATTTTTTGAAAGGGTTCTATTATGTATGGATGATATATGTTGAGAAGTCGATACAAGTTGAAAAAAATACATTCTTAAAAGGAATATATATGATGTTGCATTGAAGGATTGTTATTTGCAAAGTGTCACGATGATCAGCTGGTGTTTGGTGCTAATATTAGTAGCATGAGGACACAGAGGTTAGTATTTGGAACACGTCCATAGTTTTTTTCTATGTGGATAATTTAAGAGTGAGTTTGGAAGCTTGGCGTTATCATGAGTCAGTTAGGATTCCTGTGGCTTTCTAGGATTCTTTTTCTTTTCTCTATTTATGTGGTGGATTGATTGAGTTATGAATTGAACATGGGCTTAAATTCAACAATAGTTTGTATCATGGGTTTGCAAGGATTATCGAGACATCATATGAATCAGGGCGGTGGAAACGCAGTAGGAAGAAATCAAATGTTTCGAACTACCACTGAGACAGACCTCCATGAAAGGACGCACAGGAGGGAGCTCCACTCCCTCCTATAAGGAGATTGTGGCTAATAGGGGAAAAAAACCAATGGAAAATAACAGAGAGCCTCCAGATGGAAAGGAGAGAAACAATGAAGAAGAACAGGAGGGAACTAAGTGGAACACAATGATGCATTGGAAAATGAGGAAGGAATCAAGGAACAAAGCGCTAAAGACAAAGCTCACATGGGACCATGCAAACCCAAGGCGACGGTAACTCCAAGAGTCATTTTAAATGATCCCTGCAGGCGCACAGGGATCACATGTAAACTTATGCAATCATTTCTAAATTCATGGGGGTGTGGCCCACTGAAAAAGCTTTACAAACATGGATTAAATACCACTAGAAACCAAAAGGCATCATTGACCTACATCTTGGGTCCAAGGGATTTTTCACTGTTGTTTTTGCAAATATTGAAGATAAGGACAAAGTGTTTGAAGGAGGGCCATACTTTTATGCTGCAGCTGGCTTGTATATGCGACCTTGGACCATGAACTTTGTTCCGGAACGCGAAACTTTTACTTCAGTCCCAGTCTGGGTAAGGCTCTATTCTCTACCTCTTGACTACTGGCAAACAGAATCTCTATCAGCCATAGGAAATAAGTTAGGGCGCTTTGTCAAATTTTCTAAGGCTACTAGAAGGGGAAAGTATACTTCCTTCGCTAGAATATGTGTGGAGATAGATCCCTCTGGAGCTTTTCCGGATGAGGTTATTCTGGAAGTTTTTGATGAGGAATGGATACAAACGGTATATTATGAACATATTCCTTTCAGATGTCGCAAACGTCACAAACATGGACATCTGTTCCGAGATTTCCCTCTCAGTAAGATCGAGAACAAAAACAACGCAGATATAATGAAGGACCCAGAAGCTTCTTCAAGGTGGAACACAAAGGAAAAGGGGGCAAAAGAGGAATGGATACAAACGGTAGATTATGAACATATTCCTTTCAGATGTCGCAAACGTCACGAACATGGACATCTGTTTCGAGATTTCCCTCTCAGTAAGATCGAGAACAAAAACAACGCGGATATAATGAAGGACCCAGAAAGCTTCTTCAAGGTGGAACTACTTGTGGTCCCTTACATGATATGGGTTAACCACCTTATTTATTACTATGGCCCATCCCATTATTACATTATTACCTTTGGTACCTCCCTTTGTACCCCATATTATCCCCCCTAGGTATATAACATTCCACCCCCTTAGCATGTTTAGTCCCCGAAACATAGAAATAACACAAATAATAAGATCTACTCAAAAGAGTAGTCCACTGGTACCATGCACGTGCATCTAGCCATCCAAGAGAAAGGTGAACCCTCGATCTAGTTAGTGCCTCGCTCGCTTGAGATGGAAGTTGATCCTCGTAGCTCTTCTGTGTTGATGTATAGTAGGTGGATCATCGCCCCTCTCTATATGCCATGCAGGGGTTGTTGTCCTTGTAGCTAATTTGTTGTCATCTTGTTGGTTGTTTTCTTGCTGGGTGATGTGGGTGGTGATATGCTAACGGTGTATCTTTCTTTAATTCACCACCTAATGGAGCCTGATTGGTATCTGGTACATGTTGTGGTGTCTGCTGTTGTTTCTTATCTTCCAATATTACCTCAACCACTGAGTCCTCATCTGATGTAACATTTTCTGCTTCAACGTCTTTGGACTCTACCTGTTTTTCTGGTACCTGGTTTGATGTTTGTGTTTGGTTGTCAACCATCAATGGCTCATCATCTGATATGTCAGTCCCTGGAACATCCTCTGCTTCAGCGTTCGTGGACTCTACCTGTTTATTGATGGAAATATCCTGTAATGTAATTTTCTTCTTTTTATACCAGAACTTCAGGAATTTCTTCTGCACATTAATATTGATAGTACCCACCTCTTCCATCCAAGGGTATCCCAAAACAACATCCACATTATCCATATCTGAAGCATAAAAAATAGAATGCAATACATACTTGTCTATAGAAATCTTCAAATCTTTATAAACTTGAACACCCTCATTATCAATCTGTGTGGTTGCAATGTATTTTGCTAGAACTTGCAATCTTTTTGCCAAATTAACACTTATAAGATTTTGCTTGCAACTAGGATTTATAAACACAACGATTTTCTCCTTCTGAATCAATCTATGAACCTGCAATAAAGATATACCAGTAGAAAATAACCCCACATGTTTCTTCTTATCTTGTTTTCTAGTATGAGACCGTCGGTCTAAAAGGAATTTTTCAAATTCTTCATCAGGCAGGTTGTAACACTTCTTTTGTTTAAGTAATCCCCACCATGTGGTTGCATCATCTCTAAATAGTTGCACTACAAACTATTTCCAATTGTTTTTCCATAACCTCTTGTATTCTTTTATGTATTCTTCAATAGTAGGACCATTATCTTTTTCTGTAAAATATAAAACCGCCATGAATAAGGTTTTGGAAAAAAAAAGTCACTTACATGGCGAAAATTTGAAATGGCCACAATTCCGTCAATATTGCTCAGAATCCTTATTATGATCTATTTTCGGAAATGGAACAATCATTCTGCATCTCCCCATGTGGTATAAATCCCAATCTAGGCACTGGAATTTCATATCTGCGCTGCAACTCTCCTGCCGTCACAAAAAATTCTAAAAAAATAGTTGATTTTAAATCAGCGATATCTCCCTCATCCGGACTCCGATTCAACTGATTTTTTTTTTAAATTGGGTATTTTTTCACAAAGAATCCAGATTTTCAATTAGATTTTGTAGATCTTGCACCAAGACGTCCAGATCTGTGCTGCAAACTCGCTGCCCCGAAAAATTGTCTGCAACACCATTGATTTTTAAATCCGCGATATCTCCTTCATCCGGACTCCGATTCGGCCGATTGTTTTTTTGAAATCGGGTATTTTTTCACATAAAATCCAGATATACAATTATATTTTGCCCCAAAACATACAAATCGGATCTGAAAACTCGTCGCCGCCAAAATCCTGCAAAAAAAATAAAATTCTCCACTTTTTTGCCCAAGAAAGTGCTCTGATACCACCTGTTATAGTTCTGATACCACTTGTTATAGATTTAATCCAGAAATATATGATAATAGAGATAAACTCAAGAATAACAATATTTGAATATAGAAATGATTCTTTATTAATAAAACCCTTAAGGTAGGGCAACACCATACATTCACTCCTTAAGGAAGGAGAACACTCCACAAGCCATATGCCTGTTCATACAATAATCCTTGACACCTCTCCATGTGGAGTCTCTAGCCTCTATATAGGCCTCATACATACAACACCATGGGTCATTACCATGGTTCCCTCATACCATCGAACTAATACCATGGGCCCATTACATTATTACTAACTACTTGTGGTCCCTTACATGATATGGGTTAACCACCTTATTTATTACTATGGCCCATCCCATTATTACATTATTACCTTGGGTACCTCCCTTTGTACCCCATATTATCCCCCCTAGGTATATAACAGAAGGTTTCTTGAATCAAGGAACCAGAGATGGGTTAGACTCGTTACCCATAGAGGAGTTCAATAGGGTTCAACAGTTGTTTTTATGGAGGACCCAAACTATGGGGTTGGACAGACTAAAACACAAAGATAGACAAGGCAAAGAAGGAGTGAAAACGATGAAAAATACAATAGGACTAGCACCCAAAATCCCAAAAAAGAAGGGGGCAGAAAAAAGCAGAACGAGTTGTTGATGGAATGTGGGAAGCTAATGATAGATTCAAGTAAGATGAATGTTATGAAACTAGCTCACAAAAAGATAGAAAAGAGAGATCCACGCCTTAGAATTCAACCTCTTCGAGGGGGCAACCTCCTTTACATTACATAAATGAACAATTCTTGGATGATACAAATGACAAAACCTCCTTTTTATATATAGGAGTCTAAGGAGTCACAATATAATCTAGCCGACCTAACAATAATAATATAAAGCCACAAAAATAACAATAGAGGGGTTCTAAGGGGCACAGAAATAACAATATGGGGGTAATAGGGGCACAACAATATAAATAGGGGGTATAACTACAATAGTAATGGGGTAATCACTAGTATTATAGGGACCCAACATGCCCCTCTCCTTCAAAAAAGTGTTGTCCTCAACGCTTGAGCAGTTCTGGATACTTCTGCACAAAATTCTGATCCTCCCATGTGGAATCTTCAGCGGATAAGTTCTTCCACTTGATAAGATACTCTGAAATTGATCGATTTCGTAGCTGTCGAGTTCTTGTTTCTGTGATTGCTTCCGGTTCCAATATAATTTTTCCTTCCTCGTCAAGTTCTGGCAATATTGTTTGAATTGGGAGCTTGTCACCTATAACCTTCTTTAAACATGAAACATGGAAAACTGGGTGCAATCGAGAAGATGCAGGGAGCTCCAATTTGTATGCCATAGTACCAATCTTTTCCAACACCTTGTACGGACCATAATACTTTGGTGATAATTTATTATCCTTCTTAGCTTGCTTTAGGGACATTTGCTTATATGGTTGTAGCCGTAGGAATACCCAATCATCTACATCAAAACTTCTTTCACTGCGATGTTGATCTGCCTATTGTTTCATTCTATTTTGTGCCAACACGAGGTTATCCTTTAAGAGTTGGAGGACTTGTTGTTGATGTTCGATGTGATGTTCCACTGCCTGAACCTTAGAATTTTCTCTTAAATATGATGTGATGGATGGTGTTTGATACCCATAAAGTGCCATAAATGGGGTCATTTTTGTTGCTGTATGGAAGGAAGTGTTATACCACCATTCAGCCAGAGGCAACCATTTGACCCATTGTGTATGTTTATCAGATACAAAGCAACGAAGATATCCTTCCAAACATTTGTTTACTATCTCAGTTTGCCCATCAGATTGAGGATGATAAGATGAGCTATGAGCTAACTGAGTACCAAGACAAGAAAATAATTATGTCCAAAAATTTCCAGTGAAAATGGGATCTTTGTCACTTACAATAATCTTTGGGTTTCCATGTAGCTTTTGAACTGTTTCCATAAATGCAGTAGAAACTGTACTGGCTTTAAATGGATGTGATAATGCACAAAAGTGTGCATACTTGGTAAGTCTGTCAACTACCACCATGATGACACTCTTTCCCTCAGACTTGGGTAAACCTGTGATAAAATCCATTGAAACCTCCTCCCAACGTTGGCTTGGAATGGATAAAGGTTGTAATAGACCCGGTGTCTTAATTGTTTCAACTTTATTTTGCTGGCAAACCAAACATTCCACCACAAACTTTTGAATATCTGATTTAAGGCCATCCCAAAAAAATTCCTTCTTAACCCTGTGGTAAGTTTTTAAAAATCCTGAGTGCCCTCCTAAGGGAGAAGTGTGCAATTCCATAAGAATCTTTTGTTTTAGCTGGGAATGTGGAAAATATTCAATAAAACAATATGTAATTTAC